>OY728140.1:1358940984-1359540984 GCA_963277665.1 Viscum album
GTGGTTTAATATTGTTTAATAACCCTTACACACTCAGCATTCCCTATTTTTGATCACATTGAATTTTTAATCAAACTTTTTCTTAAATATGAACTTAAATCAAATCCCATAGTAGTTTCCTATCCATTAAAAATTCCCTCATGTCCAGTTAATTTAATTTGTATTTAATTCCACATTCATGGATTTAATCCATGAAATTTATTTTTTCTACTTCCATAAATGCGGTTAGCTTCACTTTAGACAATATATCATACTACCCTAGAGTCTTGATTCTTCATGTTTGAGTTATTATAAATTGATTGGAAAATAATCTTATGTAGACAAATTTTCATTAATTTTGTTATCCTATTAGTTAAAGGATGATATTAATTAATAATAATCTCATTTAAATTTTTTACTCAAATTTTATCATCATTTTCACATATTTTCACATCCTTAATATTTGGACGATCTCTAGTTTATTCTTCTCCTTCATCACAAAAAACATTAGCATTTAGGTTTGTATATGCTTTCACAAATTTATCCAAAATTACTTTAAAGTCATTTCTATCTAATATCTTATTCATCCCCTTATTAAAGATTTTGTATGCCTTACTATTTATCGAGTATCCATGAAACACTCCTACATCAGCTGTATCTCACATATTTCCATATTTCCTTTCTTAATTTGAATATTGAATTTTCATTCCAAATAATGGGAAATGTTTGAGTGTGGAATTTATTCTATTCCACATTTTATATAATTTCCTTTATTATGATGGTACAAGTACAACCTTATTATTATTTTACATTGAAAAACTCATTTCATCCTTCCAATATAGATGGTATATGGAACATTGAAAGAGAAATGGTTTGGAGATATTTTTCACCTGTTGATTAATTTGTTAAAAATATCTATGTAATTGTGGTTTTCATAATGATGATATCTAATTCTTAATTTCATGTTTCTCAATTAAATATTTGAATTCATTGGACGTAGATTATGTTACATTATCAGAGTGTAAGATCTAGATTTTGTGCCCGATCTATTTTCTTACTTTTCACATATATCTCTTCATGTAGTCCATCACACCCCTCCCACATTCCATGAAAATTTATCTTGATTTTTTACTATAATAATGAATAAAAATAATGAAATAACTTTTACCATATTTTCCTGATATATTCATCAGGAAAAAAATTATGTATGCACTAAATTAATGAGATCAAATGTCCATTTTTCTTCTTCCATTATGTATTTCAAACAATTTTCCCACACATAAAATAATCTCATGAATTTTCATGATCCCATTTAAGAATTGGAATATCTAAATTTTCATTTAGCTTTTAAAAATTATGCATTATTTGTTGATGAACAAGTCTTAGGCTCCTATGGAACAATCTATTTTTCTCATAAAATTCTAGGAGATGGGTGTTTTAATCATTATCCACATAATATAGATTACCATTTTTCTTCCAACAGTTCATTAGAGAGTTCATGGCCTTACCCTTTATTGAGAAACCATTATAGTTGAATGTAACTTAATATCCTAAATAACAAAGTTGAATCACATTCAAAATATTTTAACATAAACAATAAACATAGATTTCCAGATACTTCTTCATTACATCACCTCAAAATTTGGTATTTATGATTTTTTTGACTTTTAAGGATTCATTTTTACAAAATTAATTACTCTAGTAACTCATTCTTTGAAATTATTTAACAGTTTTATATTTCAAGTTATATTGGATGATCCCTAATATTAATGATCTAGTTTATTCTTTTCTTTTTACATTTGAATGAGGGATTGTATTTCTCTATATTATTCTTTTATTTCCATGATATACCTGGATGAGTTGAGGTATAATATGTCCTATCATGTTCCTTTTAATTAGAAGTACGATATTTATACATGTCTTATTATTTGAATGGGAATAATTTATTTAATAAATAAATAGTTTCTATCATTTAGCATTCCCTTAATCTGATTCACATGTCTTTAATAACTATATTTACTCTATCCAAATAAAATATATTTACACCTAAAATTAGATTTATAAAAACAATATCCATAGAAATAAATTCTTCTACGAGATGAAGGCTATTACCTAATACATTTTTTCTAAATATCAAGCATTTCCTTATTCATATAGATTCTTGCGTTTTAGTACCTCTATGATTAAGAATTATTTTCATTCCAATAATTTCATTTCATATATGTTTTCTTTTTCTGATCAAATAATTTTTTAGATTTGAAATATATAGCACTAAACTTTTTATTCAATTTTTAACGGTCCATATTTCTATATATTATTATGTTTTTAAAAACACAAATTATTCAACTTTTATCAAATAATTGGTTCTTTGATCTTACAAAATGTTATTGAATCCTTTAGAGCCCTTCTTGACTATTTTAGTCAGTTCTCAACCTATGAATCTCCCAAAATGTACCTTCTTATAATAATCAATTTATTTAATTTTTTTATACCATTTTATCATTAGTGAAACAATACCATTTTCATGGTTTTATACCTTTTTTTATTCTTTTATAAAATAATTATGTCCATTGATTACCTTAGTATATCACTTAATATATTTCTTGAAATTCAATGCATATTCATCCTCCCTCTAAAAAGATAGCTTATTATCTAACTATACTTGTAGTTATATAATATCTACTTAGATATGATCAAAATATTCATAGGATTCTCTAATAAATACATATTCTTATTGGGGTTTTTAAATTGAATATCGACCACTTCAAGATCTCCTTTGGGATCCACATTAAGGTTTTATTCCATATTAGGTTCGTTGAAATTTTCAGGTTTAAGTATTTAATTCTCAATAGTAACCATCATAGAATCATAAATATTATATTTTAAATCATTCTCAATTTCTTCTAGAGAGTCTTAATTATCACCATATTCTTTTCACATGGATCTTCTGCAATAATTTCTTTTCAGATGAACTCCCAATTCTTGAGTGTCTTCTGGGAGGGAAGTTTATGTTGGAACCAAGGTTTTTCTTTGTTATAAATAGTTTATGGTTTTATTTTGTTATCAATCCTCACATGGAATATCAGGGAGTTTAACCTGAAATGGATCTCACAGTTCAAGATGACAATAGTTTTGAAGGTGGCGTTGTTTACCAGTGTTTGCCAAATTTTGGGTCCAAAAATCAAATAATGGAGAAAAGAGTTTTTGGAAAATGGGATTGCATGAATGGTTGAAGGGGGTTTGGAAAAATGTGTTATATACATGTTTTGGGATTATATCATAAAAATATGGAAAAGTCACCAAGCGCACAAAACATTTAAATGTGCAGAAAGGTGAGGTTTTGCGGATGAGACTTACGCACCCAATGCAACATCAAAAGGGGTTTAGCATGTTTGGAGAGAATATTATTCACAAAGTCATCAAGGCCCACAAATAAGAAGCTACCCCCACTCTAGAATATAAATTTTTCAATGAATATAATTTTCCTTTTCCACGTGAAAGAGTTTTGTGTGAAAGATTTTAGAAAGAAAATATTGTGTGCAAAGTGATCACTTAGTCATTAAAGACCAATGAAACTTATGGTGTAGGTACGTGAAATATAAGGATTGTGTGAAAAATAATGGTTGCATGAATGTATTCTTATGTCATAATCATAAAATGTGTACAATATATTAGGTGTTGTGCACAAATTCCAATTAGTGCTTCTAGAAAGTTATAAACATTCGGTTTATTTGACCAGTGCTTTCAAGTGCATAAATTCATGACTTTGATTAAAGTAGAGTCTAGTGATACATAAATATAAAGTATTCAATATAAATCTATTTATATGATATTGCATTCGATAAATTAAGTTATACTTCTCTCAAATCAGTTATCTAGGGAGAGTAAATGGATGCGTTCTGAGGGACGCAATGTTTAATCCATAAAATCAAGTAAAGGCAGTGTGCCTAGAACAGAGTGACTAGGTCTTAACTTTTTTATTCCATTTCTAGTGAAGAACAGTGTATTTAGGAATTACCAATGAACTTTTAGTGTATTCTCCTTGGACAATCCCTAAATGGTTAACCAAGTAAAATTCTTGTGTTTTCCTATTTCTTGTTAATTTCAAAATTATTTCACTTTAACATCAGATTGGTTTGACAAGCTCCAACCAATGTGAAAAAAAGATGCATTGTTTTAAAAGAAAATGTTGACACACTAATTCATCCCTCCCCTCTCTATGTGTTCTTAGTTCCTTCAACTGGTATCAGAGGAAGGTTTCAAGTGTTTAATGTTTCTTTCTTTGTTATCATGGATAATTCAGTTAATTTTATGAGAGTTCTCCTATTTGATAGAAGTAACATTTAAATATGGAATAACAGGATGAGATATCATATAAGATCTCTTGGAATGGAATTAATATTTTCCACATCATAAGGAATACATGTCACCAATCCAAGAGGGTTATCTATGATTGATACAGATAGTAAAATTCTTGGTGCAGATGCTAAAGCACAGAAATCCCTCACTATAGATCTTTTTCATCAAATCAATCTAAAGGTGATGATTTGTCTTCTTCAAAGTCAATATGGGAATAACTAGAGAATATTTATGAAGGAGGAAGCCATCTGAAGGAGTTAAAACTTTATATCCTTCACAATAAGTTTCATAACCTAAAATGAATCCTGATGAAAGTGAATATACCTTTTTTAATCAAATTGGTGATGTTGTTGAAGCTATACATGGACTTGGTGAAGAAATCAAAGACAATGACATTATGAATAAAATATTAAGAAGGATCCCACATCTCTAAAATGTAAAGGTGTCATGTTATGAGGAAAGGAATCTATATAAATTTATCTGGATAATCTACTATGTAGTCCGGTGGAATGTGAAATAAGAGTCAAACCTGATGACGGAACATCTAGAGTAAGAAAGGAAATCGATTTAAAATCCATGGAAAAACATGATGTTTATGGAGAAATAGTTTATGAAGATAATGAAGAATATGGAATTATTTCTCTTTTTTCAAATAAATTCAAGATAGAAAATTTATATTTAAGGAAAAACTTCCCTAGTCCTTTTTCATTATGGTAGAGTTGAGAACATTGCCTCTCGGTGCTCAAGGAAGCCTTACAATGAAGAAAGTGATGCGGGAAACTCATAGAAGCCTCAGAAAAGGTTTTATAAAAATGGAGACATCAAATATGGATATAAAGATTAGAGGAAGAGTTTTTTATTTAAATAATATCATCGTGATAATGAATTCATTGAGGAAGATGAACCATAGTTTAAATTTGGAACCCATGTGTCGATGAGGGATATAGTTGAAAAATCAGAATCCTAAAATGATAAAGCTAGAGGTAATAAGATTATTACTGACAATGATATCATGTTTGACCATAGATACTATCTTGTAATGATTTATAATCAATGTAATATATGAACAAATTGGAGATCAATTATGGAAGAATCATTATAATATGTTAATCCACTTGAAAATAAAATTAAACAATTTGAAGAAGTAGTGAAAGAATAGTCAACAATGTTTGAAATGAAAGAATATGTAGTGGAATTGGAGATAAAAATTGAAGAATAATAAAAGTTCATCAATTACCTTACATCCAGACTGTAGGAGAAGTCCAAGTCTATTGAGGGTGTTGAAGAATAATTTTTTTCTTTAAGGAGAAAACATGAAAGTGAATGAAATTCAAAGGAGAGAAAGAAGAAAATATAGTTCGAAAGATTATTATATGTTGAGCTGGTAGAGAGAGAAAAATAAGAGTTCTAAGGAGTATAAAAACATTTTATGATCTAAGACCCACATACATGGAAAATAGTGGAATTGGATATGATGATGAAACATCAAAGGATGAAAATAAAATAAACCAATGAAAAGGGAAATCATAAGTTGAACATATCGCAATGTCAACTGATGTCCTAATAAAGACAGACTCAAATCAAATATAAATGATAATAGAATCCTTTGTAAATGTTTCTAAAAATTATAGACATTCAAAATTATTTTCTTAAGGAAGGATACATGTTGAGAAATAGAAGTGAGAAGACATTTCCTCTTATTAAATGTCAATTATGTATCAATCTGGGCCATACCATGTCATACTTTGAAGAGGAAAAGAACTATTTGAATGGAGAAGAGATATTAAGTAAACAAAGGAGAAATAATTCATATCATAATTCTTATATAAGAAATATTTTCTATTGATATTGTTTTCATTTTTCTAACATTATCCATAAAGGGGTTTATTAATGGTAGAGGAAAGGCATGAAAAATCTATACAGAACTCAAAGGAAAGATAATGCTTGTCAACCGGAAAATGTTTCTCTAACAAATAGGTTTCACCTCTGGAAGAAGAGTATGGGTTTGATGAACCAGTGAACATTGAAAATAGATTTGAAAGTAAATCTTCATCCAACACTGAATCTAATATTTAATGTAAGGAAAGAAAGAATATCTAGGAATGTAATTTTGCTGATATCGATCTCAAGGAAACCAAGAATAGTAGAACCTGGATTCTTGATAGTGGGTTGTCCTACCATATAAAAAATAATTCATAATTATTGAGAATTGTTATGAAAAATGTTTAAAAAACAGTAAGGTTCAGTAATGATGGTGCTTTTAAGATCAGATGATGTGGGAGTAAAAAACTGGAAAATGGAAAGCTTAAGAAGACTAAAGTTCCTTATGTGGAATGTTTGTTTCATAGTCTTCAGAGTTTAAGTCAACTCTATGACTCAAGACTTATAGTAAAATTAAATCCAAATGGTTGCACAATAAAAGGAAAGACATGGAATTATCTCATGAAAGGATACAGAACAAATGGAAAGTTATATTAGGTTGATAGAAAAGAGAACATTTGTTACATGATAAATGAAGAAGAGAAAAACATGTGGCACCGGAGGTTGGGTCACATTAATCAAAATACATGGATAATATATCTAAATAGAATATATTAATTGATATTCCTAATCAGAAGTCTGAATGGGAAAAGGGTTGTGGTGCTTGCGTATGAGGGAAATTGGTCTGCAGTTCATATCTACTAAAGATGAAAAGGGAATCAAATATTCTTGATCTTATCCATACATATGTATGTGGTACAACAAATGTTAATTAAACTTATGGATAAATGTAAATCATTATTTTCATTTATGATTATAGAATAATGGCTTGTGTGATTGTTATACATGGGAAACATAAAGTGATTGATTGTATGGAAATTTATCAATGAATAGATGATAATGACACTGGACAAACAATAAAAGTTATTCGATATGGAAATGGAGGATAATACACATCCACTAACATTGAAAATTTTCTAAAGAAACATGGAATGAAACATGAGGTGGATGTTGTGACAACCACACATAAAAATGGATTTTTTGAGCGCAAGAATGGATATTTGAAAAATATGGCCAGAACATTGCTTATTGAGACTCATATCCATTGCCATTACTAGAAAGAGGTTGTTCAAGCTGTAGTGTATACTCAAAATCGAAAATGTAGTTATATGGTAGAAATGAAGACAATGTATGATTTTTGGCATATAAGGAATCCATCTTTGAATCATTTATATATTTTTTGAAGTAAATGTTTCATCTGAAACAAATAAGGAAATCACCAAAATTTTGGTGATGCTACTAATGAAAGAATATTCCTCAGATATTCAATGAAGAGGAATGCCTACAAATTTTTCAATAATCATCTAGGAAAAATTGAGGAAACTAGTTATTTTAATATCATTAAAGATAAGTACACAAATTCATTAAGGAAGTATAATGCTGATATGAGAGAAAATGATAAATAATGTTGACATGGAACAAATCCAAATACAGAAGTAGATGAAGTAGTTCAAAACATTCAGGGGTCACAAGAGGATGTTGATTGGAAAGAAGAATAATAAGAGGAAACCATGTTTGAATAAACATCATTCGAACCTCATAGGAGAAATAGCAGAGTGTAAATTGATCAATCAAATATCATTGGGGATTGGACCTCACTAACAGAGACTATAAGAATGAAGAATAATGCACAATCTGTTTTCTTATCAATTTTGGAACCATGCTCATTTATAAAAGCTACAAATGTTGAATCATCAGATAAATCCATGAATGAAGAGTTAGATCAGACTGATAAGAACTATACATTGGATCTTGTTAAAAGATCATAAAACCAGAACATGATTTGAAGAAAGTGGATCTTTAAGAACAAGTTCGATGAGCATGGAAATGTGATAAAAAATAAGTCATGTTTGGTGTGTAAAGGATATTCACAGATTGAAGGCATTGATATTTAAGAAAAATTTTCTCTAATAGATAGGCTAGACTCAATCAAGCTATTTCTAGACATTGCTATTCAGATAGGATACAAAGTGTGTCAAATAGACGTCAAAATAGCCTTATTAAATGGTTTTCTTGAAGAATTATTCTATATTGAATAACCAATGGATTTTCTTATCGTTAATGATTAAATGATGGTTTGTAGACTAAAGATGGAACTTTATGGTTTGATGTAGGCACCACTAGAATGGTAATCTTGGATGGATTATTATCTGAATATGATTAAATTTAAAATAGGAAGAGTGGATCACAATATCTATGTGAATAATTCTTATAAATATCAGTTCATGGTACTGATGTATGTAGATGATATCATATTTGGGGGAAGTAGGCATAGATCATTTGATTAATTTTCCAATCACATGATGCTAGAATTTGAAATTTCTATAATTGGTGAACTCACATATTTCTAGAGGATGCATGTGATTCAGAGGAAAGACTACACTTTTATTTTTTATGATAATTATGCAAGATAGTTGATGAATAAATTCAATATTCATGACTCCAAACCAATGTTGACTCGGATTGCGGTTGGGAAAAAACTGGGAAAACATGAGGATGGGATATCTATCGATCCCACAATATACATGATAATAATCGGATGGTTATTTTACTTGACAATAAAATGAACAGATATTGTCTTTATGATTTTCTTAGTGTTCCACTTTCAAAGTAATCCAAAGAAAGAAAATTTTTTAGTAGTCAAATGTATCATAAGTTACATTCATGCTACTCACAAGCATGACATATTCTATCATGCAGGAATAGATAATGAACTATCATTGTTTTATGGTGTTGAATGGGTTGGAGATGTTGTTGATAGAAAGTCTACAAGTGGTGTAACATTCTATATTGGGAAGAAATGTGTGGGTTGTTTGAGTAAGAAATAGGAAAACACTTCTCTTAGCACTGCTGAAGCTAAATATATCTCTGCTACAAAGGTTTTCACTAGGCTACTTTGGATGAAGTACTAACTAACTAATATTGGTGATGAGGTGAAACAACCAATGGTGATTTACTAGGATAACAAGAGAGAAACTGATCTTCTGAATAATCATGTTCACCATTCTCATATGAAACACATTGAAATCAGATATCATTTTATAAATGAAAAATTTGAACAATGCATGATGAAAATGGGTCATGTTAGAAATGATGATCAAGTGGCTGATATAAAGAACAAGGTATTGTCATCACATGTGTTCGAGAAGCATCAATTAAACTTCGGTGTTTAACCACATCCCAATTCATGATGAGGTTATATTTTCTCCCTTCAACCTTGTTGTATTAATTGTTTTAATATGTTTGTGGAAGTGATGTAGTTTTATAGGGGAGATACTATCCAGGGGGAGTATTTTTTTATCTCTAAATGAAAAATTGAGGTTCTTTGGTTTTATTTTCAATGGGGTAGAATAGATAAATTCAATGTAAAAATGAGGACGAGAAATTTTTTTCTGGTTGTAGGATAATGGATAGTGGAGAATAAAAAATTCTATCAGTTACAATGGGGGAAAATGAGAATTCATTCTTCTGAGGAAACAATTTAGGGCTTGTAATGTTTCTATGACACCGTCAAAGAATAGCTTGGACATATTTATGCATTACAAAACATGAGAACACAATTCAATATTCCCCTCTTATTTTATAGATAGAGAATTTCTCATGTAGACTTAGATTGTTGGATGAGTTGTTTCTTTCACATTATGTTTTGATTGTGGTTAGTGGAATATTGAATATATCTACATATCTCTGACAAACCCAATGGGGGAGATTTTTGGAACCAAGGTGGTTCTTTTCTTGAAATGTATTATGGTTTTCGTTTATTTTCAAGCCTCACATGGAAGATCATGGATTTTTCAAAGAAATGGATCTTACAGGTCAAGATGATAGTATTTTTGAAGGTGGTGTAATTTCCTAGTGTTTTGCATTTTTTGGGTCCAAAAATTGGAGAATGGAGAATTATTTTTTTGACAAAGGGTGCGGAAAACAAGTTTGAAGGTGGTTTGGAAACATTCATGCAAGACATGTTTTGGGATAATCTCATCGAAATATGGAAAAGGAAAAAAGGCATGCAAAATATTTAAATGTGTGTGAAACATGATGTTGCACTGAAGAGATGTACGTTTCCAATGTGATGTCAAAAGGGGTTTTACATTCTCAAAGAGAATCTTATGCGTAGAGTCTTTGAGGCCTATAAATAGGTGGCTACCCCCCACTAAAGAATATATTCTTTTCAATGAAGAGAAGCTTCCTATGCTGTACGAAATAGTTTTTCATGAAAGATTACAAAAACTAAATATTTCACGCAATGTTTTCCTTTAGTCTTTAAAGACCAAATGATACTTATGGTGTAGCTGTGTGAAAGATAAGGGTTATACAAAAAATAAGGTTTGTGAGAAAGTCATCTTGAGCAAAAAATCCTGAAACATGCGTACAATAGTGTGTGTTGCATGCAAGTGCCAGTGTGTGCTTATAGCATGTTATGAACAACCGGTTTCTTTGATCAGTGCTTTTAAGTGCATCATTTCAGTAATTTGATGCAAGAAGAGTCTTGTGCTAGATAGAGAAAAAATATTCAATGAAAATCTATTGAAGTGACCTTCAATTTGATAAACTGAGTTTGTATTCTCTTAATGTAGTGAGCTAGGGGGAGTCAACAAAGTTATTCTGAGGTACATAGTGTGTTATCCCAAAAATCTTGTCAATCCAGTGTGCTTGGAACATAGTGACTAAGTATGAACTTTTTTATTTTATATCTAGTAAAGAATTTTGGATCTTGGTTCGACTGACACACCTTCAGTGTCTGCTCCTTAGACAAGCACTTAGTGGTGAACTAGGTAATATTGTTGGGTTTTATTACTACTTTTGATGGTTTTAATTATTAGAAATTACTATTATAGAGTTTTAATTCTACCATTCCAATGTGTGAACATGATCTATTGTTTTAAAAGAAAAATTTTAAACCTTGATTCACCCCTCCCCTCTCAGGGTGTTCTAAGGTCCTTCAGATTCTTCTCATCTTATATAATAAGTTTTCATCATCTTATTCATCATCAAATCTTATCTAAAATCATACAACAATATTCCCATAAATTACCACACAGAAAGAACACAAAAGGTATCTCATATTGGAATCAACCTTTTTCTCTATTGAATGTTTTAGTGACAAGAGAATGGAACACATCACCCACATCCTCCTCTTCTCCTCATTCTTTAGATAAGTATATATTTTACATGGATTTGAATATCATCTCATTACATGTGTGTGTTTATATAATTTATGTCTTAACACACATTCCATATTCTAGTAGTATACTTAGTATATCGTCTAGATAAATCATAGGCATATCTATTTCTTTCAGAGATAATACATTTGAATTATCCATAGGTGAAACTTTCCACAATATTTTCATAATAAAATAAATATTCATTATCTCTTCCAAATACTTGAATTAATCTAATAACATTAGGTATTTGGTAAAAGAAATTATTATCATTTTCATCAGTGATAATTTTCATGTTATCAAATATGTTATGATATACTTTTAGCATAGCCTTTTTAACCTTACTAACACCACCACAAATGTCATAATTTGTTCCAAATGACCTTGGAACTCATAAAACTCATCACCTTAAGGTAAATATGATCTGAAGGTGATATATCTATATAATTTTTAGATTTATATTCATCATCTATCACTTTATTAGTCATCCTCAGTTATAAACCATTTGTTCACATCACTAACTTGTATCCCATGGATAGTGGTGAATGAAACTTCCAACCAAATTGATTAAAGATACAATCTCATGCATTTTCAAAAATATGACAGTGTTTTCTATAGAAGATATGAACTAATTTAACATCAAATGAATTATCTATACTAAACATCATAATATAGATTCAACATTAATAGTATACCTTAGATATCACTTATCGTATCATGTGATTCCCTGAGAGGGGAGGAGTAAATTAGGATACAAATGTTTTTATTAAATTATATGGATCTTGTTTGTAACAACCCGAAATCCAGTAACCCAGATCTAGTTTCTACTTTATTAAATTGTAAAATATATGAGGGATATCATTTTAAATGATCAATCAGTTTAATAGTGTTTAAAAACAAGATAAATATATACTTCCTATTTTACATTAGAGATAAATTATTAAACCTAACAAAATAAAATGTTTGGAACCCTTGAAACACATTAAAATAATTCTTACTCCTTTCATGGGGAAAAAAACAAATAATAGAGATATAAAATTCTCAATATGTTTAAATTATGATAGAAGTTATTATGAGTAAATAAAATATAATGAATATGGAAAGGTAAATAACAGGAAACCAACTCCACTTAATATATAACATGAGAATGAAATAAATCCATAGCTAATATCAAATTAAACATTCTCTTGGATACTAATACCTAAATTTTTAATGGATTGAAAAAATTAATATTAGACTTCATGATCTCATACATAGTGACATATTTTTCTCCATGGATTTCTACCAAGATAGTTTAAAATATGGATATATATATACAAAAACCAATTTAATAAATATCTTCAACTATGTTTTATCATGAGACATGTCATTCCATCTAGGGGATATATAATTTCAGTACCCACACATCACCACATGTCCAATGAATTCATCATATATTGAATGATAAATTTAATTCATAAACTATATTCCTTATCCACAAATATCTATATTGAGTAAAGAATACAGAATATCAATATTTCCTGAGTCAATCAAATAACATTCAAAGTAAAACACAATATATATAAATGGTATATGTTTTAAGAAATAACCATATCCATGATACAAGAAATTGGATATTTAAGAGAATTTAATTTAAAATGAATGATGATCACTATAATTTGAATGTTTCAAGATAAGGTTAATTTATACATAATTAATCAATAGATTATATATGATCATCAATTCATTGGGAAAGTAGATTTTTAGTAAAAAAATATATTTAAAGAATAAAAGAAATTAAAGAGAAAATCTTAAAATATGTTTTAATAAAATAGTTTTATTTATGAAATCATATAATACTTATAAAGGAATCTAAATATCATAAAAAGGTTATGGCACTAGGAAAGACTCTTAATATTGTATATGTTAAAAAGAATTCATTTTAACTTTTTTTAAAGAATGTATAAAATAAACCTTTAAAAAACATTATAAATATTCTTATTAAACCTTTTAAAAAAATATTTCTTAAAATTCCACTAATAAATCCATTGAGAAATAAAAATTACTTTTTCTTAAATAATTTTGAAAAATATCGATATAAAATAAAAATATACCCGGTAAAAAATAAAAATAAGATGGACTTTTCGTATAAACATTCCTCCTAAAAGAGTTGCAAGAATTCAATCATTAATAATCATGAATAACTATATATTGTTTTTAACTACCTAAAAGGGGTATTATATACCACACATAAAAGTAACTAGGTGAAAAAAACCAAATAAGTGTCGATGGAGTGGAAATTTAGAGGAAATCCCGAACGAATATCATATCATTGAAGTGAGTGTAAATCAATGAAGTGATTATGTTTAACAAATGTAAATCCAAAAAACAGGTTGAAATGAAATATAATACAATCAAGGGTAATTTCACACAAAATCCTAGTATAAAATGGTCTGTGAAGTATATGTAAAACCTGATGAATGGAAGTTGAGTTAAGGTACCCCTTACAAAGATCATATCATTGAATTGATAATTAATTAATGAATATATTATGTGTAAAAAATTTAAATAAAAAAACAGACAATTTTAAATATATCATAAATTAAAAAAAAATTCTTTTCACTCATAATCACGACCTTAGAAAGTCAATGATGAAGTATTATAACTGAATGAGTGCAAATTGGGTTAAGAAACCCCTTACCTCATGTTCAAATTTCAACGTAAGTTCTTTAAACCTCTTGTATAACAAATTAATAATTATTTTACTTATGTAACATGACCATATACCTATCTATTATATCATATATTATCCATTAATAACATTTTATCACCCATTTTTTAACAATATTTTATTATTATCAATATTTTGGGTGTTAACTACTTCGTGTTTCATGTATATTTGATTCGATTATTTTGGTCATTATATATTTATCATGATTCTATTATAACTAAAATTTTATTGATGATATAAATTTCATATATATTTAATATAGAGATACATAGATTCATATATAAAATTTAGAGGTAGAAAAATGAATTACACCATTCATGGAGATGGTAAGTCTTACAAACACACGAACGATGTGTTCACTTTTCAACGGATGGAATGATAGAACACTAAATAATAATTCACCTTTAAAAAAATAGTTTTTATATCATATATATCATATAAATATGATAAATATATCCTTTTTACCATACATATTAAATGAAATGAAGAACGAATAACATCACTTTGTGGAGGTGGTAGTCAACACATACACACGAGGGACGTTATCATGTTCCAATGGATTAAAAGGTAAAGAGTTATATATGATATTATAATTATAGAAGTATTATTATTTCATAAATATCACATATATATATTCGTTATTTTTATCTTTATAACCATCCATGTAACATGGTGATGATAAATGAATTACACCACTATGTGGAGACGGTAGGTCGTACGTATGAACAAGAAATGTTTTTTTATTTCTATAGGATAACATGGATATATAATATGGTTATCCCATAATAATAGTAACATCTAATTATATTTTCAATAATGTAGTTATTATTATTGAATGGGTTTAATAGATTTAGAATAAGTATAAGAATAAATAAACATGAAGGAGTCAGTAAAGATGATTACATATTCTTTAGTAGAACTCCCTTAGATATCCTCTCAAAGGACATAGGCATGGTATTTTGGGATAATAAAAACCTCTAGAAAATTTATAATTATATTTAGAATATAAATTGTAATGGTTTTTTCTATATTGGGTTCTCAATGTGGTGTAATGAATGTATAGAGGGGGTGTCCTTTAATAAATGAGGGGAATGGAATCCTTGGATTTTCATAAATAATTAAATTAATATTAATTAGTTTTTCCTATAATTAAGATATAATGGGATTATAGGTATAAATAATCCCATAAAATAAAATTTAGACAAGTTTTAGTTGGGTTTCCACCCTTATCTTTTAGTTTTAATGTAAGGCCCCGGCCTTAAACCTTACTTAATCTTGGGTTATTACAAGATTACACATTGAGGATCTTTTCGGATTTAGAGTTTTAGAGAATTAGATCATAAAACATGCATCACATTCCACATATAAACAAAGTGGTTACATAAAGATAGTATTCTTTTTTCCCTTCAATGGAAACATATTTAAAATAAAACATTGATTCATTCTTGACACTTCCTTGACACTATCATCATATCATGTACCTTTCCCTTGACCTATGAAAAACATTTCAAAAAAACTTGGGATGAGCATAAAAAGCTCAGTATGGGATCTAAAAATATGGAACGGAAACATGGGTACATATATACATAAGAATGAAATCATAATTTACCCATAAAAGATATGCACTTTAACATACCTCATAAAATCATGAATAAATCATAGAAATCATAAGACATAAAGGTAACTTGAGGCATTCATAACATTCTTACGTAAAGAGTAACCCTCTTGGTTACGTTTGGAATACCCATCATAGTATATTCCCTAAATCTCTTCGGAGAAACCATAACATTTCACTCCTTCACGTTACCCAATGCATTGGAGAGCTATATCGAGCTCACCCGCCCTTAGTTTATCACGGTACCACCCGTCTTCATAATAATGCCCAAGAACCTCAACATAATCGTATCACATAAAACATGCATAAAGGAAACATAAAATTTCCACCTTTCAATCACAGGATATCAATACAACACATTGATATAAAAACATTATGAAAACCATTTTTAATACCAAAATAAAAGAAAAGTAAAACATGGTATTTATTTTTCTTTTAAAAAAAATCATGGCTTGTAGAGCAAGCCGAAACCCAAATAATGGTCACGTCGGCGGAGAAGTCGTTGTCGCCGCATACGTACGACAAAAACATTCCCTTTTGTTGTTTAGTAAACGCTTCGTATAAAAATATTCCTTTTGAATAAACGTAAAATTCAAAGGGGTTTATACACCATATAAAAGAAGGTTGTGTATAAAACAAAATATTCCTCAATGAAAGGAGATTGAGACGAAGTCCCATACCTCGGGTCTGACGTGACTCGATCATTCTTTAACGTCCTGAATAATAAACTTGAGTTAATTTATACTTTCTTAAGAACCTTTTTCAAGTTCATTATTACATTTATATCACTTATTACCATGTTATAAACATTATGTAATCATTTTAGTTAATAATGTTTTTTTTGTCGATATTTGGTTTTTAAGTCGAAAGTGGACTTCTTACAATTACATGTTGTTCGTGTGGTTAAAGGTTCCTTATATCCCGAAGGAAATTCCTGAATTTTATATCATATATATCATATATATCTATCATATACATGTATTTATAATATCACATAATCATTTAGAGGTAAAAAATGAAATGCACCATTCATGGAGACGGTAAGCTGTACGTACGCATGAACGCTACTTTCATTTCTATGTCATATTAATGGAATTAAAACTAAATGAGAGGTATGTATATTTTAATTCCAGAATTATATTAATAATTTAGATGTAACATACATCATATATATACATTATATATATGTACTTATAATAGTACATTACATTTGGAGATATGAAATGAAATGCACCGTTCATGGAGACGGTAAGCCGTACGTACGCATGAACGCTACTTTCATTTCTATCTCATACTTTAATGGAAAGAAAAAATAATGATATAGAGGTATATTATAATTCCATTATAACATCATATATAATAACTTTATATTCATCCTTTATACGTCCCACATATGGCATTAACGAATCACATCACTTTGAGGGGCGGTAGTCCACACTTCCTAAAATGAATTTATCGTGTTTACCCACAATGGAAACCATAAAGGTAAACCACAAATGAAAAATAAAGAAGCATAAGGAAAACAAAAGCATAATATATATCATATATAAATAGTGTGACATCTTAATGGCCACCATTGAAGGTGTTATATGAGTGTTGAACAATCATCGTTTCGTGAGGCAGAAATTTGCCATCCACAGAAATAATATGTTCTTTAACCATTATTTGTAGGTGTGTGTAAGTTTAGATCGAATGATTCTTATAAAAAAATCCTAGTATATTGAAGATACTGGAGTTTTTACAAAAGAAATGAATAAAAAGAGTTTAGAGGGTTGGAGAAGAAAAATAAAACAAAAGAACACAAGAGAAAACACTACCTTTAAAACGGGTAACTCCCTTTGGTTTGAGCTCAAAGGATTCCTTGGGAAGACTTCTGCCCAAAGTGAGGCTTCAAGTAGTAATAAAGGGAAGTGGAAAGACAAAATGAGCAGGGGTTTGCTGAGCCAAAAGCTTTGGAAGTGTGGGTAAGGAGGTAGAGGTGGGGGCCTTTTATAAGAGGAGAGGAGGGGCACTCTTGGAATGTAAAGAAATGTTACTTTATTTTAAAATGCTTTTCAGATTCAAAAGGTCCGAAATTGGTATAATTCTAGGGTAAGGTGATAAGGGTTCGAAATCCACCCATCCAATAGGTTTTGGACATGTGTAGGTCATATATTTTACATTATAATTTCATTTTATTTAAATCCTTTATTAATGAGGTAATCGCTGCATCATCATGATGTCATAAATAATTTACTTTATTTAAAGTATAAAAATTATAAAAAAATACTATGATGTAGGAAATATTTTTATCTTTCCAATGACTATTTATAATAAAAAATCTGACTTGTATAACCACATGTAAAAATTGTTTTAGTAAAACATCTCTTGTTTGTGTCATTTTTACTTTTACATTAAATAAAAAGTTATTTATGTCATTTCCCAACCAAAGTGGCTCAATGGGGTCCCCAAGTTGACCCATGGATTTTCTTGGTCGGCCATGACACATACAATGAGGTTAAGACATGTGTAATGTTCATTTCATATTATTACAACATTATTTGTACCTTAAATTACACTAATTACCTCTAATCGCGATTAAAAACATAATAAGTTACTATTCACCAAAAAAATTATTTTAATCCCATTGAACCAAATTTTACATCTTAATGACAACCATATATGTTGGATTTTTTAAATTCAAAACACAGTGGTGGTAAAATTTCATTTAAACGAAAAATCAGTTTTTTTAAGTACCACTTAGTGGTTTCACTATTCATCAAAAATTGATGTTTTTAAGAAAAATACCAAAACTTTACCCTAAGCTATATTTGATATTCCGAATTCAAAAATGAAGTCCATTTTACAAAATTAAAAACATATAAGTTGAATTAATTAATTTAATAATTAATTCCCACTGTTAGAGCAAATAGCGTGTTTTTATGAAACAATAAGTATCAAAAGATTGACACTAGTTTAAGTCCGATTTCATTGTGAAATTAATTCCAACGACCACTAATGGATTTAATTGTAAAAATATATTCTAATTTCACTTTAAAATCAATTCAAAAGATAATATAATCATATAAATAAATTATATTAAAAAGTGGTTTTGAATTAAAATACAACATTTTACACTATTCATTAAAAAATGAACTTTATCGGAAAAATACCAAAAATTTACACAAAGTAATTTTTTTATGTCCCAATTATAAAGAAGAGTTTTATTTGGTCCAATAAAATGTATAAGAGATAACAAAACTATATTCATTGATGGTTCACCATCAAAAGGTGATAAGTGAACCTTTAGTGAAAACTAGGGCATATACGCCTAAAATTGAATTCTTTCCGTATTTTAAGCCTTTATCTTTTATTAGATAAAAGTAAAAACATTTAAAAAACATATATAATCATATTTTAGTTATTTCTATCCATTCTCTCCAATACAACGGCTATGTGTTAACTACCATTTAAAAATAATATTATTTTATTACTAGTGTGCAACGTAAGATTTCAAAGAAACTCTTTGTTGCGTATCGGGTACGTTATTGAACATAGAAACCCCTTTAAAGTAAAATTAATATTTAACTCGTAAATATTAATAAATATGAAAATGTTTTATTCATTATTTACCTGTGATGTTACATCCTTCCCCCCTTTTGGGAATTGCTTCCTCCCAATTTTTTTACTTATCGAATAAATGGTGGTACTTATCTCTCATTGCATTTTCAGATTCCCATGTTGCCTCTTCAACCATGTGATTTTTCCACAAAACCTTTACCTGATGAATCACCTTATTTCGCAACACTTTCTCTCTTCGGTCAAGAATCTGGACTGGTTGTTCTTCATAAGATAGGTTCTCCTCCAGCTGAACTACCTCTGGACTCAAAACATGAGATGGATCTGGCATATACTTCCTCCACATCGAAACATGAAAAACATTGTGTACCTGAGATAAAATCAGAGGTAAAGCCACTCGGTAAGCAACTGATCCAAATTTCTCCAGAATTTCATATGGTCCGATGAACCTTGGACTCATCTTTCCTTTCTTACCAAATCACATCACACTTTTCCATGGAGAAACCTTGAGATAAACATGATCACCTACCTTGAAAGATAGATCCTTCCTCTAGTTATCCGCATAACTCTTCTGACTACTCTGAGCTGTTCTCATGTGTTTCTTAATCAACTGAACTTTTTCTGCCATCTCTTCTACCAATTCTGGTCCCATCAGCTTCCTTTCACCCACTTCATCCCAAAATTCTAGAGTTCGACACCGCTTCCCATATAATGCCTCAAATGGTGCCATCTGTATACTGGAATGAAAACTGTTATTATAAGAAAACTCAACCAAAGAAATATGTTGGTCCCAACTTCCCTGATAATCCATCGAACAAGCTCGTAGCATATCCTCCAAGGTCTGAATTGTTCGTTCCAACTTCCCATCTGATTTAGAATGAAAAGCTTTACTAAAATTTTATTCAATACCCAATAACTTTTGAAGGCCCTTCCAAAAGTTAGAAGTAATCCTTGGATAACGATCGTATACAATGGATAGAGGAACTCCATGCAACCTGACTATCTCTTTAAGGTACAACAGAGAAAGTTTATCTAGAGAGAAAGTATCTCTAATAGGAAGGAAATGAGCAGATTTTGTCAAGCGATCAACAATAACCCAGATTGCATTATTACCTCGAAGGGTCTTCGGCAATCCCACAATGAAGTCCATGGATATATTCTCCCATTTCCACTCTGGCACTGGTAAAGGCTGAAGAATCCCTTTTGGTAACTGCCGCTCTGCTTTAACCTGCTGACATGTCAAACACTTCACAGTAAAATCAGCAATATCTCTTTTCATTCCATCCCACCAGTAATACTCCCGTAGATCTCTATATATCTTAGTACTGCCAGGATGAACTAAAAACGGAGAACTATGAGCTTCACATAAAAACTCTCTCTTCAACTGTGAATCACAAGGCACACACAATCTCATCCCAAATCTCAAAACACAATCACTATCAATGTTGAATTCATGCAACTTACCTTTCTGAACTAGATCTACCTTTTTCTGCAACTCACTGTCTTGATTCTGTGCTTGCTTGATTCTATCTGATAGAGAAGATTTCACTGATACCTGAAATAAAATAGAAGGACATCCTGCACCAACAACTTCTATGACAAAGTTCATCAAATCCTTAACCAAAGGATCACGTTCCAAACACAACATTGTTAAGGAAGAATTACTTTTTCGACTCAAAGAATCAGCCACATTATTTTCTTTTCCCGGATGGTAATGAATTGTACAATCATAATCCTTGATTAATTCTAGCCATCTCCTCTATCTCATGTTCAATTATTTCTGAGTGAATATATACTTTGAACTTTTGTGATCAGTATATATTTCACACATTACACCATACAAATGATGCCTCAAAATTTTTAGAGCAAAAACAACAGCATCTAATTCCAAGTCTTGTGTAGGGTAATTCAACTCATGAGTTTTCAACTGTCGTGAAGCATATGAAATTACCTGATCATTCTGCCTTAGGACACAACAAAGTAATTTCAATGAAGCATCACTGTAGATAACAAACTCACCATTCTTGGAAGGAAGTTCCAAAACTGGAGAATTCATCAATCGTCTTTTCAACTCCTGAAAACAATCATCACATTCTTTTGTCCAGATAAACTTAACACCATTCCGAGTTAGCTTAGTCATTGGACTATATAACTGTGAAATATTTTCAACAAACCTTCAGTAATAACCTTCCAAACCAAGAAAACTACAGATCTCGGTTACATTTGTGGCTCTTCGCCATTATTCAACAACTCATGTTTTTTCAGGATCAACAGTTATCCCATCTTTAGAAACAATATGACCAAGGAAAGAAATTTGTAGCAACCAAAACTCACACTTGCTGAATTTTCCTCACAGTTTCTTTTCTTTTAAAGTTTTCAAAATAACCCTTAAATTTCTTTCATGCTCCTCTTTACTTTTAGAAAACACCACAATATCATCAATAAAAACAACCAAAATTTTTCACCTGATTCAACTGAGCCATCACTGTAGAAAACTGTTTAGTTCTGATTCTGACCATATCATGATACTAATTGAAAGGTCATTTCCCTCTGTATGCCTTCCCAGAAAAGCTGTTCTGTTTCCTCTATGAAAAACCATTCTTAACATAGAAATATCTTAGGATAAGCAACATGGTAATCTTTAAATGTTATATCATTTCAATCGTACCATAAATTAACTTATAATTTAACAATTTTCTAACTCCTAAAGTTTTCTAAACAGACCTTTGATACCAACTGTAAGGCCCCGACCTTAAACCTTACTTAATATTGAGTTATTACAAGATTACACATTAAGTATCTTTTCAGGTTTAGAGTTTTAGAGAATTAGATCATAAAAATTGCATTACATTCCACATATAAACAAAGTGGTTACATAAAGATAGTATTCTTTCTTCCCATAAATGGAAACATATTTAAAATAAAACATGGATTCATTTTTGACACTTTTTTGACACTATCATCATATCATGTACCTTTCCCTTGACCTATGAAAAAAATTTCAAAAAAACATGGGATGAGCATAAAAAGCTCAGTATGGGATATAAAAATATGGAAAGGAAACATGGGTACATATATACGTAAGAATGAAATAATATTTTACCCATAAAACATGATCACTTTAACATACCTCATAAAATAATTAATAAATCATATAAATCATAAGACATAAAGGTAACTTGAGGCATTCATAACATTCTTAAGTAGGGAGTAACCCTCTTGGTTACGTTTGGAATACACATCACAGTATATTCCCTAAATCTCTTCGGAGAAACCATAAAGTTTCACTCCTTCACATTACCCAATGCATTGGAGAGCTATATCGGGCTCACCCACCCTTAGTTTATCACGGTACCACCCGTCTTCATAATAATGCCCAAGAACCTCAACATAATCGTATCACATAAAACATGCATAAAGGAAACATAACATTTCCACCTTTCAATCACAGGATATCAATACAATACATTGATATAAAAACATTATGAAAACCATTTTTAATACCAAAATAAAAGAAAATTAAAACATGGTATTTATTTTTCTTTTAAAAAAAGCATGGCTTGTAGAGCAAGCCGAAACCCAAATAATGGTCACGGCGGCGGAGAAGTCGTTGTCGCCGCATACGTACGACAAAAACATTCCCTTTTGTCGTTTAGTAAACGATTCGTATAAAAATATTCCTTTTGAATAAACGTAAAATTAAAAGGGGTTTATACACCATATAAAAGAAGGTTGTGTATAAAACAAAATATTCCTCGATGAAAGGAGATTGAGACGAAGTCCCATACCTCGGGTCCGACTTGACTCGATCGTTCTTTAACGTCCTGAATAATAAACTTGAGTTAATTTATACTTTCTTAAGAACCTTTTTCAAGTTCATTATCACTTTTATATCACTTATTACCATGTTATAAACATTATGTAATCATTTAAGTTAATAATTTGTTTTTTTCGATATTTGTTTTTTAAGTCGAAAGTGGACTTCTTACAATTACATGTTGTTCGTGTGGTTAAAGGTTCCTTATATCCCGAAGGAAATTCCTGATTTTTATATCATATATATCATATATATCTATCATATACATGTATTTATAATATCACATAATCATTTAGAGGTAAAAAATGAAATGCACCATTCATGGAGACGGTAAGCTGTACGTACGCATGAACGCTACTTTCATTTCTATGTCATATTAATGGAATTAAAACTAAATGAGAGGTATGTATATTTTAATTCCAGAATTATATTAATCATTTAGATGTAACATACATCATATATATACATTATATATATGTACTTATAATAGTACAATACATTTGGGGATATGAAATGAAATGCACCGTTCATGGAGACGGTAAGCCGTACGTACGCATGAACGCTACTTTCATTTCTATCTCATACTTTAATGGAAAGAAAAAATAATGATATAGAGTTATATTATAATTCCAGTATAACATCATATATAATAACTTTAAATGCATCCTTTATACGTCCCACATATGGCATTAACGAATCACATCACTTTGAGGGGGCGGTAGTCCACACTTCCTAAAATGAATTTATCATGTTTACCCACAATGGAAACCATAAAGGTAAACCACAAATGAAAAATAAAGAAGCATAAGGAACACAAAAGCAGAATATATATCATATATAAATAGTGTGACATCTTAATGGCCACCATTGAAGGTGTTATATTAGTGTTGAACAATCATCGTTTCGTGAGGCAGAAATTCGCCATCCACAGAAATAATATGTTCTTTAACCATTAGATGTAGGTGTGTGTAAGGGTAGATCGAATGATTCTTATAACAAAATCCTAGTATATTGAAGATACTGGAGTTGTTACAAAATAAATGAATAAAAAGAGTTTAGAGGGTTGGAGAAGCAAAATAAAACAAAAGAACACAAGAGAAAACACTACCTTTAAAACGGGTAACTCCCTTTGGTTTGAGCTCAAAGGCTTCCTTGGGAAGACTTCTGCCCAAAGTGAGGCTTCAAGTAGTAATATAGGGAAGTGGAAAGACAAAATGAGCAGGGGTTGGCTGAGCCAAAGGCTTTGGAAGTGTGGGTAAGGAGGTAGAGGTGGGGGCCTTTTATAAGAGGAGAGGAGGGGCACTCTTGGAAAGTAAAGAAATGTTACTTTATTTTAAAATGATTTTTGGATTCAAAAGGTCCCAAATTGATATAATTCGAGGGTAAGGTGATAAGGGTTCGAAATCCACCCATCCAATAGGTTTTGGACATGTGTAGGTCATAGATTTTACATTATAATTTCATTTTATTGAAATCCTTTATTAATGAGGTAATTGCTGCATCATCATGATGTCATAAATAATTTACTTTATTTAAAGTATAAAAATTATAAAAAAATACTATGATTTAGGAAATATTTTTATCTTTCCAATGAATATTTATAATTAAAAATATGACTTGTATAACCACATGTAAAAATTGTTTTAGTAAAACATCTCTTGTTTGTGTCATTTTTACTTTTACATTAAATAAAAAGTTATTTATGTCATTTCCCAACCAAAGTGGCTCAATGGGGTCCCCAAGTTGACCCATGGATTTTCTTGGTCGGCCATGACACATCCAATGAGGTTAGGACATGTGTAATGTTCATTTCATATTATTACAACATTATTTTTACCTTAAATTACACTAATTACCTCTAATCGCGATTAAAAACTAAATAAGTTACTATTCACCAAAAAAATTATTTTAATCCCATTGAACCACATTTTACTTCTTAATGACAACCATATATGTCGGATTTTTGAAATTCAAAACACAGTGGTGGTAAAATTTCATTTAAACGAAAAATCAGTTTTTTTAAGTACCACTT
This sequence comes from Viscum album, assembly GCA_963277665.1. Taxonomy (NCBI): domain Eukaryota; kingdom Viridiplantae; phylum Streptophyta; class Magnoliopsida; order Santalales; family Viscaceae; genus Viscum; species Viscum album. The sequence continues at coordinate 1,358,966,257 of OY728140.1, forward strand.
AGTGGTTTCACTATTCATCAAAAATTGATGTTTTTCAGAAAAATACCAAAAATTTACCCTAAGCTATATTTGATATTCCGAATTCAAAAATGAAGTCCATTTTACAAAATTAAAAACATATAAGTTGAATTAATTAATTTAATAATTAATTCCCACTGTCAGAGCAAATAACGTGTTTTTATGAAACAATAAGTATCAAAAGATTGACACTAGTTTAAGTCCGATTTCAAAGGGAAATTAATTCCAACGACCACTAATGGATTTTATTGTAAAAATATATTCTAATTTCAATTTAAAATCAATTCAAAAGATAATCTAATCATATAAATAAATTAGATTAAAAAGTGGTTTTGAATTAAAATACAACCTTTAACACTATTCATTAAAAAATGAACTTTATCGGAAAAATACCAAAAATTTACACAAAGTAATTTTTTATGTCCCAATTCTAAAGAAGAGTTTTATTTGGTCCAATAAAATGTATAAGAGAGAACAGAACTATATTCATTGATGGTTCGCCATCAAAAGGTGATAAGTGAACCTTTAGTGAAAACTAGGGCATATACGCCTAAAATTGAATTCTTTCCGTATTTTAAGCCTTTATCTTTTATTAGATAAAAGTAAAAACATTTAAAAAACATATATAATCATATTTTAGTTATTTCTATCCATTCTCTCCAATACAACGGCTATGTGTTAACTACCATTTAAAAATAATATTATTTTATTACTAGTGTGCAACGTAAGATTTCAAAGAAACTCTTTGTTGCGTATTGGGTACGTTATCGAACATAGAAACCCCTTTAAAGTAAAATTAATATTTAACTCGTAAATATTAATAAATATGAAAATGTTTTATTCATTATTTACCTGTGATGTTACATCCTTCCCCCCTTTTGGGAATTGCGTCCTCCCAATTTTTTTACTTATCGAATAAATGGTGGTACTTATCCCTCATTGCATTTTCAGATTCCCATGTTGCCTCTTCAACCATGTGATTTTTCCACAAAACCTTTACCTGATGAATCACCTTATTTCGCAACACTTTCTCTCTTCGGTCAAGAATCTGGACTGGTTGTTCTTCATAAGATAGGTTCTCATCCAGCTGAACTACCTCTGGACTCAAAACATGAGATGGATCTGGAATATACTTCCTCCACATCGAAACATGAAAAACATTGTGTACATGAGATAAAATTAGAGGTAAAGCCACTCGGTAAGAAACTGATCCAAATTTCTCCAGAATTTCATATGGTCCAATGAACCTTGGACTCATCTTTCCTTTCTTACCAAATTGCATCACACTTTTCCATGGAGAAACCTTGAGATAAACATGATCACCTACCTTGAAAGATAGATCCTTCCTCTTGTTATCTGCATAACTCTTCTGCCTACTCTGAGCTGTTCTCATGTGTTTCTGAATCAACTGAACTTTTTCTGCCATCTCTTCTACCAATTCTGGTCCCATCAGCTTCCTTTCACCCACTTCATCCCAAAATGCTAGAGTTCGACACTGCTTCCCATATAATGCCTCAAATGGTGCCATATGTATACTGGAATGAAAACTGTTATTATAAGAAAACTCAACCAAAGAAAGATGTTGGTCCCAACTTCCCTGATAATCCATCAAACAAGATCGTAGCATATCCTCCAAGGTCTGAATTGTTCGTTCCAACTGCCCATCTGATTTAGAATGAAAAGCTGTACTAAAATTTTATTCAATACCCAATGACTTTTGAAGGCCCTTCCAAAAGTTAGAAGTAATCCTTGGATAACGATCGTATACAATGGATAGAGGAACTCCATGCAACCTGACTATCTCTTTAAGGTACAACAGAGAAAGTTTATCTAGAGAGAAAGTATCTCGAATAGGAAGGAAATGAGCAGATTTTGTCAAGCGATCAACAATAACCCAGATTGTATTATTACCTCGAAGGGTCTTCGGCAATCCCACAATAAAGTCCATGGATATATTCTCCCATTTCCACTCTGGCACTGGTAAAGGCTGAAGAATCCCTTTCGGTAACTGCCGCTCTGCTTTAACCTGCTGACATGTCAAACACTTCACAGTAAAATCAGCAATATCTCTTTTCATTCCATCCCACCAGTAATACTCCCGTAGATCTCTGTATATCTTAGTACTGCCAGGATGAACTAAAAACGGAGAACTATGAGCTTCACATAAAAACTCTCTCTTCAACTGTGAATCACAAGGCACACACAATCCCATCCCAAATCTCAAAACACAATCACTATCAATGTTGAATTCATGCAACTTACCTTTCTGAACTAGATCTACCTTTTTCGGCAACTCACTGTCTTGATTCTGTGTTTGCTTGATTCTATCTGATAGAGAAGATTTCACTAATACCTGAAATAAAATAGAAGGACATCCTGCACCAACAACTTCTATGCCAAAGTTCATCAAATCCTTAACCAAAGGATCACGTTCCAAACAAAACATTGTTAATGAAGAATTACTTTTTCTACTCAAAGAATCAGCCACATTATTTTCTTTTCCCGGATGGTAATGAATTGTACAATCATAATCCTTGATTAATTCTAGCCATCTCCTCTATCTCATGTTCAATTATTTCTGATTGAATATATACTTTGAACTTTTGTGTTCAGTATATATTTCACACATTACTCCATACAAATGATGCCTCCAAATTTTTAGAGCAAAAACAACAGCATCTAATTCCAAGTCTTGTGTAGGGTAATTCAAGTCATGAGTTTTCAAATGTCGTGAAGCATATGAAATTACCTGATCATTCTGCCTTAGGACACAACAAAGTCATTTCAATGAAGCATCACTGTAGATAACAAACTCACCATTCCTGGAAGGAAGTTCCAAAACTGGAGCATTCACCAATCGTCTTTTCAACTCCTGAAAACAATCATCACATTCTTTTGTCCAGATAAACTTAACACCCGTCTGAGTTAGCTTAGTCATTGGACTATATAACCGTGAAATATTTTCAACAAACATTCAGTAATAACCTTCCAAACCAATAAAACTACAGATCTCGGTTACATTTGTGGCTCTTCGCCATTATTCAACAACTCATGTTTTTGCAGGATCAATAGTTATCCCATCTTTAGAAACAATATGACCAAGGAAAGAAATTTGTAGCAACCAAAACTCACACTTGCTGAATTTTCCTCACAGTTTTTTTCTTTTAATGTTTTCAAAATAACCCTTAAATTTCTTTCATGCTCCTCTTTACTTTTAGAAAACACCACAATATCATCAATAAAAACAACCAAATTTTTTCACCTGATTCAACTGAGCCATCACTGTAGAAAACTGTTTAGTTCTGATTCTGACCATATCATGATACTAATTGAAAGGTCATTTTCCTCTGTATGCCTTCCCAGAAAAGCTTTTCTGTTTCCTCTATGAAAAACCATTCTTAACATAGAAATATCTTAGGAGAACCAACATGGTAATCTTTAAATTCTATATCATTTCAATCGTACCATAAATTAACTTATAATTTAACAATTTTCTAACTCCTAAAGTTTTCTAAACAGACCTTTGATACCAACTGTAAGGCCCCGACCTTAAACCTTACTTAATATTGAGTTATTACAAGATTACACATTAAGGATCTTTTCAGGTTTAGAGTTTTAGAGAATTAGATCATAAAAATTGCATTACATTCCACATATAAACAAAGTGGTTACATAAAGATAATATTCTTTTTTCCCATCAATGGAAACATATTTAAAATAAAACATGGATTCATTTTTGACACTGTTTTGACACTATCATCATATCATGTACCTTTCCCTTGACCTATGAAAAAAATTTCAAAAAAACATGGGATGAGCATAAAAAGCTCAGTATGGGATATAAAAATATGGAAAGGAAACATGGGTACATATATACATAAGAATGAAATCATATTTTACCCATAAAACATGATCACTTTATCATACCTCATAAAATAATTAATAAATCATAGAAATCATAAGACATAAAGGTAACATGAGGCATTCATAACATTCTTAAGTAGGGAGTAACCCTCTTGGTTACGTTTGGAATACACATCACAGTATATTCCCTAAATCTCTTCGGAGAAACCATAAAGTTTCACTCCTTCACATTACCCAATGCATTGGAGAGCTATATCGGGCTCACCCACCCTTAGTTTATCACGGTACCATCCGTCTTCATAATAATGCCCAAGAACCTCAACATAATCGTATCACATAAAACATGCATAAAGGAAACATAACATTTCCACCTTTCAATCACAGGATATCAATACAACACATTGATATAAAAACATTATGAAAACCATTTTTAATACCAAAATAAAAGAAAATTAAAACATGGTATTTATTTTTCTTTTAAAAAAAGCATGGCTTGTAGAGCAAGCCGAAACCCAAATAATGGTCACGGCGGCGGAGAAGTCGTTGTCGCCGCATACGTACGACAAAAACATTCCCTTTTTTCGTTTAGTAAACGCTTCGTATAAAAATATTCCTTTTGAATAAACGTAAAATTAAAAGGGGTTTATACACCATATAAAAGAAGGTTGTGTATAAAACAAAATATTCCTCAACGAAAGGAGATTGAGACGAAGTCCCATACCTCGGGTCCGACTTGACTCGATCGTTCTTTAACATCCTGAATAATAAACTTGAGTTAATTTATACTTTCTTAAGAACCTTTTTCAAGTTCATTATCACTTTTATATCACTTATTACCATGTTATAAACATTATGTAATCATTTAAGTTAATAATTTTTTTTTTCGATATTTGTTTTTTAAGTCGAAAGTGGACTTCTTACAATTACATGTTGTTCGTGTGGTTAAAGGTTCCTTATATCCCGAAGGAAATTCCTGATTTTTATATCATATATATCATATATATCTATCATATACATGTATTTATAATATCACATAATCATTTAGAGGCAAAAAATGAAATGCACCATTCATGGAGACGGTAAGCTGTACGTACGCATGAACGCTACTTTCATTTCTATGTCATATTAATGGAATTAAAACTAAATGAGAGGTATGTATATTTTAATTACAGAATTATATTAATCATTTAGATGTAACATACATCATATATATACATTATATATATGTACTTATAATAGTACAATACATTTGGGGATATGAAATGAAATGCACCGTTCATGGAGACGGTAAGCCGTACGTACGCATGAACGCTACTTTCATTTCTATCTCATACTTTAATGGAAAGAAAAAATAATGATATAGAGTTATATTATAATTCCAGTATAACATCATATATAATAACTTTAAATGCATCCTTTATACGTCCCACATATGGCATTAACGAATCACATCACTTTGAGGGGGCGGTAGTCCACACTTCCTAAAATGAATTTATCATGTTTACCCACAATGGAAACCATAAAGGTAAACCACAAATGAAAAATAAAGAAGCATAAGGAACACAAAAGCAGAATATATATCATATATAAATAGTGTGACATCTTAATGGCCACCATTGAAGGTGTTATATTAGTGTTGAACAATCATCGTTTCGTGAGGCAGAAATTCGCCATCCACAGAAATAATATGTTCTTTAACCATTAGATGTAGGTGTGTGTAAGTGTAGATCGAATGGTTCTTATAACAAAATCCTAGTATATTGAAGATACTGGAGTTGTTACAAAATAAATGAATAAAAAGAGTTTAGAGGGTTGGAGAAGCAAAATAAAACAAAAGAACACAAGAGAAAACACTACCTTTAAAACGGGTAACTCCCTTTGGTTTGAGCTCAAAGGCTTCCTTGGGAAGACTTCTGCCCAAAGTGAGGCTTCAAGTAGTAATAGAGGGAAGTGGAAAGACAAAATGAGCAGGGGTTGGCTGAGCCAAAGGCTTTGGAAGTGTGGGTAAGGAGGTAGAGGTGGGGGCCTTTTATAAGAGGAGAGGATGGGCACTATTGGAAAGTAAAGAAATGTTACTTTATTTTAAAATGATTTTTGGATTCAAAAGGTCCCAAATTGATATAATTCGAGGGTAAGGTGATAAGGGTTCGAAATCCACCCATCCAATAGGTTTTGGACATGTGTAGGTCATATATTTTACATTATAATTTCATTTTATTGAAATCCTTTATTAATGAGGTAATTGCTGCATCATCATGATGTCATAAATAATTTACTTTATTTAAAGTATAAAAATTATAAAAAAATACTATGATGTAGGAAATATTTTTATCTTTCCAATGAATATTTATAATAAAAAATCTGACTTGTATAACCACATGTGAAAATTGTTTTAGTAAAACATCTCTTGTTTGTGTCATTTTTACTTTTACATTAAATAAAAAGTTATTTATGTCATTTCCCAACCAAAGTGGCTCAATGTGGTCCCCTAGTTGACCCATGGATTTTCTTGGTCGGCCATGACACATCCAATGAGGTTAGGACATGTGTAATGTTCATTTCATATTATTACAACATTATTTTTACCTTAAATTACACTAATTACCTCTAATCGCGATTAAAAACTAAATAAGTTACTATTCACCAAAAAAATTATTTTAATCCCATTGAACCACATTTTACTTCTTAATGACAACCATATATGTCGAATTTTTTAAATTCAAAACACAGTGGTGGTAAAATTTCATTTAAACGAAAAATCAGTTTTTTTAAGTACCACTTAGTGGTTTCACTATTCATCAAAAATTGATGTTTTTCAGAAAAATACCAAAACTTTACCCTAAGCTATATTTGATATTCCGAATTCAAAAATGAAGTCCATTTTACAAAATTAAAAACATATAAGTTGAATTAATTAATTTAATAATTAATTCCCACTGTCAGAGCAAATAAAGTGTTTTTATGAAACAATAAGTATCAAAAGATTGACACTAGTTTAAGTCCGATTTCAAAGGGAAATTAATTCCAACGACCACTAATGGATTTTATTGTAAAAATATATTCTAATTTCAATTTAAAATCAATTCAAAAGATAATCTAATCATATAAATAAATTAGATTAAAAAGTGGTTTTGAATTAAAATACAACATTTAACACTATTCATTAAAAAATGAACTTTATCGGAAAAATACCAAAAATTTACACAAAGTAATTTTTTATGTCCCAATTCTAAAGAAGAGTTTTATTTGGTCCAATAAAATGTATAAGAGAGAACAGAACTATATTCATTGATGGTTCGCCATTAAAAGGTGATAAGTGAACCTTTAGTGAAAACTAGGGCATATACGCCTAAAATTGAATTCTTTCCGTATTTTAAGCCTTTATCTTTTATTAGATAAAAGTAAAAACATTTAAAAAACATATATAATCATATTTTAGTTATTTCTATCCATTCTCTCCAATACAACGGCTATGTGTTAACTACCATTTAAAAATAATATTATTTTATTACTAGTGTGCAACGTAAGATTTCAAAGAAACTCTTTGTTGCGTATCGGGTACGTTATCGAACATAGAAACCCCTTTAAAGTAAAATTAATATTTAACTCGTAAATATTAATAAATATGAAAATGTTTTATTCATTATTTACCTGTGATGTTACATCCTTCCCCCCTTTTGGGAATTGCGTCCTCCCAATTTTTTTACTTATCGAATAAATGGTGGTACTTATCCCTCATTGCATTTTCAGATTCCCATGTTGCCTCTTCAACCATGTGATTTTTCCACAAAACCTTTACCTGATGAATCACCTTATTTCGCAACACTTTCTCTCTTCGGTCAAGAATCTGGACTGGTTGTTCTTCATAAGATAGGTTCTCATCCAGCTGAACTACCTCTGGACTCAAAACATGAGATGGATCTGGAATATACTTCCTCCACATCGAAACATGAAAAACATTGTGTACATGAGATAAAATTAGAGGTAAAGCCACTCGGTAAGCAACTGATCCAAATTTCTCCAGAATTTCATATGGTCCAATGAACCTTGGACTCATCTTTCCTTTCTTACCAAATTGCATCACACTTTTCCATGGAGAAACCTTGAGATAAACATGATCACCTACCTTGAAAGATAGATCCTTCCTCTTGTTATCTGCATAACTCTTCTGCCTACTCTGAGCTGTTCTCATGTGTTTCTGAATCAACTGAACTTTTTCTACCATCTCTTCTACCAATTCTGGTCCCATCAGCTTCCTTTCACCCACTTCATCCCAAAATGCTAGAGTTCGATACTGCTTCCCATATAATGCCTCAAATGGTGCCATCTGTATACTGGAATGAAAACTGTTATTATAAGAAAACTCAACCAAAGAAAGATGTTGGTCCCAACTTTCCTGATAATCCATCAAACAAGATCGTAGCATATCCTCCAAGGTCTGAATTGTTCGTTCCAACTGCCCATCTGATTTAGAATGAAAAGCTGTACTAAAATTTTATTCAATACCCAATGACTTTTGAAGGCCCTTCCAAAAGTTAGAAGTAATCCTTGGATAACGATCGTATACAATGGATAGAGGAACTCCATGCAACCTGACTATCTCTTTAAGGTACAACAGAGAAAGTTTATCTAGAGAGAAAGTATCTCGAATAGGAAGGAAATGAGCAGATTTTGTCAAGCGATCAACAATAACCCAGATTGTATTATTACCTCGAAGGGTCTTCGGCAATCCCACAATAAAGTCCATGGATATATTCTCCCATTTCCACTCTGGCACTGGTAAAGGCTGAAGAATCCCTTTCGGTAACTGCCGCTCTGCTTTAACCTGCTGACATGTCAAACACTTCACAGTAAAATCAGCAATATCTCTTTTCATTCCATCCCACCAGTAATACTCCCGTAGATCTCTGTATATCTTAGTACTGCCAGGATGAACTAAAAACGGAGAACTATGAGCTTCACATAAAAACTCTCTCTTCAACTGTGAATCACAAGGCACACACAATCCCATCCCAAATCTCAAAACACAATCACTATCAATGTTGAATTCATGCAACTTACCTTTCTGAACTAGATCTACCTTTTTCGGCAACTCACTGTCTTGATTCTGTGCTTGCTTGATTCTATCTGATAGAGAAGATTTCACTAATACCTGAAATAAAATAGAAGGACATCCTGCACCAACAACTTCTATGCCAAAGTTCATCAAATCCTTAACCAAAGGATCACGTTCCAAACAAAACATTGTTAATGAAGAATTACTTTTTCTACTCAAAGAATCAGCCACATTATTTTCTTTTCCCGGATGGTAATGAATTGTACAATCATAATCCTTGATTAATTCTAGCCATCTCCTCTATCTCATGTTCAATTATTTCTGATTGAATATATACTTTGAACTTTTGTGTTCAGTATATATTTCACACATTACTCCATACAAATGATGCCTCCAAATTTTTAGAGCAAAAACAACAGCATCTAATTCCAAGTCTTGTGTAGGGTAATTCAAGTCATGAGTTTTCAACTGTCGTGAAGCATATGAAATTACCTGATCATTCTGCCTTAGGACACAACAAAGTCATTTCATTGAAGCATCACTGTAGATAACAAACTCACCATTCCTAGAAGGAAGTTCCAAAACTGGAGCATTCACCAATCGTCTTTTCAACTCCTGAAAACAATCATCACATTCTTTTGTCCAGATAAACTTAACACCCGTCTGAGTTAGCTTAGTCATTGGACTATATAACCGTGAAATATTTTCAACAAACATTCAGTAATAACCTTCCAAACCAATAAAACTACTGATCTCGGTTACATTTGTGGATCTTCGCCATTATTCAACAACTCAGGTTTTTGCAGGATCAATAGTTATCCCATCTTTAGAAACAATATGACCAAGGAAAGAAATTTGTAGCAACCAAAACTCACACTTGCTGAATTTTCCTCACAGTTTTTTTTCTTTTAAAGTTTTCAAAATAACCCTTAAATTTCTTTCATGCTCCTCTTTACTTTTAGAAAACACCACAATATCATCAATAAAAACAACCAAATTTTTTCACCTGATTCAACTGAGCCATCACTGTAGAAAACTGTTTAGTTCTGATTCTGACCATATCATGATACTAATTGAAAGGTCATATTCCTCTGTATGCCTTCCCAGAAAAGCTGTTCTGTTTCCTCTATGAAAAACCATTCTTAACATAGAAATATCTTAGGCGAACCAACATGGTAATCTTTAAATTCTATATCATTTCAATCGTACCATAAATTAACTTATAATTTAACAATTTTCTAACTCCTAAAGTTTTCTAAACAGACCTTTGATACCAACTGTAAGGCCCCGACCTTAAACCTTACTTAATATTGAGTTATTACAAGATTACACATTAAGGATCTTTTCAGGTTTAGAGTTTTAGAGAATTAGATCATAAAAATTGCATTACATTCCACATATAAACAAAGTGGTTACATAAAGATAATATTCTTTTTTCCCATCAATGGAAACATATTTAAAATAAAACATGGATTCATTTTTGACACTGTTTTGACACTATCATCATATCATGTACCTTTCCCTTGACCTATGAAAAAAATTTCAAAAAAACATGGGATGAGCATAAAAAGCTCAGTATGGGATATAAAAATATGGAAAGGAAACATGGGTACATATATACGTAAGAATGAAATCATATTTTACCCATAAAACATGATCACTTTATCATACCTCATAAAATAATTAATAAATCATAGAAATCATAAGACATAAAGGTAACTTGAGGCATTCATAACATTCTTAAGTAGGGAGTAACCCTCTTGGTTACGTTTGGAATACCCATCACAGTATATTCCCTAATTCTCTTCGGAGAAACCATAACGTTTCACTCCTTCACGTTACCCAATGCATTGAAGAGCTATATCGGGCTCACCTGCCCTTAGTTTATCACGGTACCACCCGTCTTCATAATAATGCCCAAGAACCTCAACATAATCGTATCACATAAAACATGCATAAAGGAAACATAACATTTCCACCTTTCAATCACAGGATATCAATACAACACATTGATATAAAAACATTATGAAAACCATTTTTAATACCAAAATAAAAGAAAAGTAAAACATGGTATTTATTTTTCTTTTAAAAAAAAGCATGGCTTGTAGAGAAAGCTGAAACCCAAATAATGGTCACGGCGGCGGAGAAGTCGTTGTCACCGCATACGTACGACAAAAACATTCCCTTTTGTCGTTTAGTAAACGCTTCGTATAAAAATATTCCTTTTGAATAAACGTAAAATTCAAATGGTTTTATACACCATATAAAAGAAGGTTGTGTATAAAACAAAATATTCCTCAATGAAAGGAGATTGAGATGAAGTCCCATACCTCGGGTCCGACTTGACTCGATCGTTCTTTAACGTCCTGAATAATAAACTTGAGTTAATTTATACTTTCTTAAGAACCTTTTTCAAGTTAATTATTACTTTTATATCACTTATTACCATGTTATAAACATTATGTAATCATTTAAGTTTATAATGTTTTTTTTGTCGATATTTGGTTTTTAAGTCGAAAGTGGACTTCTTACAATTACATGTTGTTCATGTGGTTAAAGGTTCCTTATATCCCGAAGGAAATTCCTGATTTGTATATCATATATATCATATATATCTATCATATACATGTATTTATAATATCACATAATCATTTAGAGGTAAAAAATGAAATGCACCATTCATGGAGACGGTAAGCTGTACGTACGCATGAACGCTACTTTCATTTCTATGTCATATTAATGGAATTAAAACTAAATGAGAGGTATGTATATTTTAATTCCAGAATTATATTAATCATTTAGATGTAACATACATCATATATATACATTATATATATGTACTTATAATAGTACATTACATTTGGGGATATTAAATGAAATGCACCGTTCATGGAGACGGTAAGCCGTACGTACGCATGAACGCTACTTTCATTTCTATCTCATACTTTAATGGAATGAAAAAATAATGATATAGAGGTATATTATAATTCCAGTATAACATCATATATAATAACTTTAAATGCATCCTTTATACGTCCCACATATGGCATTAACGAATCACATCACTTTGAGGGGGCGGTAGTCCACACTTCCTAAAATGAATTTATCGTGTTTACCCACAATGGAAACCATAAAGGTAAACCAATGAAAAATAAAGAAGCATAAGGAAAAAAAGAAGAAGAATATATATCATATATAAATAGCGTGACATCTTAATGGCCACCATTGAAGGTGTTATATGAGTGTTGAACAATCATCGTTTCGTGAGGCAGAAATTCGCCATCCAAAGAAATAGTATGTTCTTTAACAATTAGATGTAGGTTTGTGTAAGTGTAGATCGAATTATTCTTATAAAAACATCCTATTATATTTAATATACTAGAGTTGTTACAAAATAAATGAATAAAAAGAGTTTAGAGGGTTGGAGAAGCAAAATAAAACAAAAGAACACAAGAGAAAACACTACCTTTAAAACGGGTAACTCCTTTTAGTTTGAGCTCAAAGGCTTACTTGTAAAGACTTATGCCCAAATTGAGGGTTCAAGGAGTAATAGAGGAAAGTTTAGAGACAAAATGGGTAGGGTTTGGCCGTGCCAAAGGCTTTGGAAGTGTGGGTAAGGAGGTAGAGGTGGGGGCCTTTTATAAGAGGGGAGGAGGGACACTCTTGGGAAGCAAAGAAATGTTACTTTATTTTAAAATGATTTTCATATTCAAAAGGTCCCACATTGATATAATTATAGGTTAAGGTGATAAGGGTTCGAAATACACCCATCAAATAGGTTTTGGACATGTGTTGGTGATATATTTTACATTATCATTTCATTTTATTTAAATCCTTTATTAATGAGGTAATCGCTGCATCATCATGATGTCATAAATAATTTAATTTATTTAAAGTCTAAAATTATAAAAAAAATACTATGATGTATGAAATATATTTAGATTTCCAATGACTATTTATAATAAAAAATATGACTTTTATAACACCATGTAAAATGTGTTTTAGTAAAACATCTCCTGTTTCTGTCATTTTTACTTTTACATTAAATAAAAAGTTATTTATGTCATTTACCAACAAAAGTGGCTCCATGGGGTCCCCAAGTTGACCCATGGATTTTCCTGGTCGTCCATGACACATCCAATGAGGTTAGGACATGTTTCCAGTTCATTTCATATTATTACAGCATTATTTTTACCTTAAATTATACTAATTACCTCTAATCACGATTACAAACTTAATAAGTTACTATTCACCAAAAAATCATTTTAATCCCATTGACCCACATTTTACATCTTAATGACCACCATTTATGTCGGATTTTTGGAATTCAAAACACAGAGGTGGAAAATTGTCATTTAAACGAAAACTCAGTTTTTTTAAGTACCACTTAGTGGTTTCACTATTCATCAAAAATTGAAGTTTTTCAGAAAAATACCAAATCTTCACCCTAAGCTATATTTGATATTCAGAATTCAAAAATGAAGTCCATTTTACAAAATTCAAAACATATAAGTTTCATTAATTAATTTAATAATTAATTTCCACTGTCAGAGCAAATAGCGTGTTTTTATGAAACAATAAGTATCAAAAGATTGACACTAGTTTAAGTCCGATTTCAAAGTGAAATTAATTCCAATGACCACTATTGGATTTAATGGTAAAAATATATTCTAATTTCACTTTAAAACAAATTCGAAAGATAATATAATCATATAAATAAATTATATTAAAAAGAGGTTTTGAATTAAAATACAACATTTTACACTATTCATAAGAAAAAGAACATTATCAGAAAAATATCAAAAATTTACACAAAGTAAATTTTGATATCCCAATTATAAAGAAGAGTTTTATTTGGTCCAATAGAATATATAAGAGTGAACAAAACTATATTTAATGAAGGTTCACCATCAAAAGGCGATAAGTGAACCTTTAGTGAAAACTAGGGCATATACGCCTAAAATCAAAATCTTTCCGTATTTTAAGCCTTTATCTTTTATTAGATAAAAGTAAAAACATTTAAAAAACATATATAATAATATTTTAGTTATTTATATCCATTCCCGCAAATACAACGACTATGTGTTAACTACCATTTAAAATAATATTATTTTATTACTAGTGTGCAACGTAAGATTTCAAAGAAACTCTTTGTTGCGTATCGGGTATGCTATCGAACATAACAACACCTTTAAAATAAAATTAATATTTAATTCATAAATATTAATAAATATGAAAATGTTTTATTCATTATTTACCTTTGATGTTACATCTAACCTCTATTAACCCTTTTAAAATTACCGAAATATTAAATTTTTCTACCCTAAGGGTCAATAATGAAAACATAAAAAGATAAATGCCAATAAATGGATATGTTTTTCTGTTTTAAACCTTATCCCTTTATGAATTTTAAATCATTTAATGAAATTTTATTTGTTGTAAAATATTTTTATTTTTATTTTGGGAACAATTCATTTAATTTGACTTTGAAAATAATATGAAATCGATTGAATTTGATTATAAGATTTTAAAACATCACTAATATGTTATAGTTATATATAAAATTCTTGGGACCTAGTAAATCACCAAAACTGTTTTAGTTTTAGTATTTTTATAATCATTTTTTTCTATTAATGGAATAAATATTCTGTAGGTGTAGTGTAAGAATTTCAGATAATTATTCCATCTCTAAAAAACATAAAGAAATTACCAATAAAGAATAAATTAATATATTCAAAATAATATTATATATTTTTTCATGAAATATTCTTATCCTCATGTTAACATATAAAAGAATTTAAATGTATGAGATTGACTTATTTTTAATTTTCTTTACTTAAAATAATACAAATGTCACTACCATGGTAAAATGGAACCAAAATTATATATATTGGAATCAAATATTTATATAGATTAGTTAATCTCATTTGATGAAATAAAGTAAAGTGTTGGGTTGATTATTACTACCTTATCATATTATTTTTGACCTTAATCATCTATTTTATGCTTAACTAATGAGATAAATTTTAACATGGTTACTATTTAAAATTAATAATAATAAAAGTGATATACTTACCAAATTTGACCATCATGATTCAAAATAAAAAATTATTTTTATTACATTCGATTCTTATAAGTTTTAGGAATTAATTTAATATAAAAATTCCAAATGCAATGCTTTTTTTTAAATATTCCATTTTGAGTACAAAAATGTTTTTATGCCAAAATAAACAGAAAAATTAATTGCAATGTAATTAATTGAATTAATTATAAAATAATACAACTATTTTGTTACTTTAAAATCATTTAAAAAATTAAATTTGTAAATGTTTGAAAAAATACACCTTTTTATAAAAATTAAGAATTTCAACTATTTACTGAAAAATCAATCTTTTTAGACAGTTCTCAAAAAGTCACTCTAAGATAATTTTTAAATTTTTATATCAAAAATGAATATTATTTTTTCAAATATATTTTATAGAAGTTTCAAAAAAATAAATATAGAATTTTATCATATAAATCAAGAAAAATCATTTTTGAAGGAGATTTGTTATTGAAGCATAATATGAATTTATGAAAAATTGAATGTTTATTTCATAAAAATTAATAAATAAATTGGAAATGAGTAACACCTTTATATATATCATAATTATTTTAATCATATTCAAACCCAGTAATTCAATGGATAGGATTTAATTATAATAATTAAATAAAAATATTTCACAGTCATTTAAGCTCGATGTTTCTTTTCATATATGATATCAAACATATTTTTATTCTTTTAGAATATCTTGGGGATAAATTCTCCCCAAAAATTCAAGAACTCATTGAACCTATTTGAATATATTTTTCAATTACCAAACACAAAAATATATAAATAGAAAAAAACACATAAATTTTATAGGGTTCACCGCTAAGGGCTAGTCCAATAAGCATACGTTGATGATGTGTAAATAAAAATAAAATTCAGTAAAATATACAAGTATTAGTGGATTAAAATGATTTGGTCATGGTCAATCTATACCAAGAGAAATAACTATACAATAATTCAGGGACATTATACACTCTCCATTGTATCACTTTTTTCGACACCCCCTAGCTTACTATTTTGGATAATTTCTTCCTCAGTTTATAAACCTGATGGTTTTATGAATATATAAATATATGTTAATGATTTTTTAATCAATATTGACTGAATAGGATTCTTCAATGTATTCTTTAAATTTTTTCTAATAGTGTTATAGTTTTTTCCATTATTTTTATATAACATAATTTTTCTAGAAACTTTCAAAACTTGTAAAACTTCCAACTTATTTGAAACTTTTGAAATTCAAATGACATCCTTTAATACAATCAAAACTTTTAACTTAGTTCTCATGACTATTTTTTCGTGTAATATTTTCTCATGTAATGTCCATATTTCACAAAAGAAATATGTTTTCATATGTATTATGTGACTATAGAGTGATTTATCCCTTCTACAAATCTATGATCCATTAAATAGTGACTTGTGGTCTATTTGTAAACAAAACTCAACCATTCATGGAATTATATTCTAGCTGATAAATTCACTAACTCCTGATATAATTTTCAAGAAAAAATCTAAAATTTAACCATATTCATAAAAATATACTTTTATGAAACCACATGACATTCAAAAACTATCTAACATTCATCAAATATATTTCATTACCACAAAAAAACTTCATCAACTTCCAAATACGAATTTTGTGAAAAAAATAGTAATATGATCTTGAATTAACATTTCACTTCCATTGAATTTTCATGCAAAAAAAATTTGGCCCCACTGGGAAACATCACCATTTACAGAACAACTTTTAGTCTTTTTTTAAAAGACCTCCCATGGATTTAAATATAATTAATTAGACCAGAATAGAGTGAACATAACTACAACACACCATCAATATCCATCTTGGATCACATTGGTTCCAACACATGTCATCCTAGAATTTCACTTCCCTAAACATCACAAGTCAACTAAAAGGATTCTTGTATATAGAACCAGCCTTATTTTTTCTTTCAGACGCGTAATCATTATCATATATATATATTAATTATATTTTTTTATGCTTGCTATTTTCTATATTTAAATGATTGATTTTGGTTATTTTCAGTTTTCTTTTAATTTTTTTACAAATATTTAAATATAATCATTATAACATTTTCCACATGGATAATTTTTTATTTAATTTGACTCTCATTACAAAAGTGTGAAAAGAATATTTTTTATGAAAACATTTTCCCACCACCCACTTAAATTTTATTTAATAAGATCCCTCCCTATTTTTTCAGATATTTGCAATGTAATATCTATTTATTTTATTTTATAAATAACTTTATTTTATAATATTATTTATAAAATTATAAAAATATTTCTTCTTACATTTAAAAATAATTTAGAATGATTCATATAATAGTCTTCATCAACTATATCTATATATTTTAATGATTAAAATAGTTTACTAAGGATATTATCTAGTGATACCATCACACTCCATTCTATTAAAGGAATAAAGACATATTTTGTATAATTATTCAATAAACCTATTTATCTCTTATTATATATATCAAAACCTTGGTGTTTTTAATAAGATTCCACTTTTATGGTATATTAATATTCATAATTATGAATTTACATATATTATTAACACTTATATATGTTTATATATTGTATCAGTAAACATAATATAATCAATTAGAAACTCAGAATACATTTAATTTTATTATGTTTACTTTACATCATAATGAAATATTTTTTGAATCCCAAAATCAATTTCCTTAACATAATTTTTTATTTTAAAATATTAAAATATTAATTTAATTAATAAATATTTTGTAAATTAATATTTATTTTAATTTTATAAATTATTATTAGTATTTATTATAAACAATTTTATCATGGTATGGAATAATGACATGGTACCTCATTTGAAAACTAATAGATTAAATTTTAAATAATTTTTTCCACATATGGTATAGTTTTATTTAATAGTTAATTTTCTCAAATTCAAAATTTTTATTTCACAAAATTTTCTTATTTTTGAATTTAAAATAAAAAAATTATCTTAGGGTGTATTTTTTATATTTTTATAAAATGTTTCATTTTTATGTGAATTATGAAAACATAGTTTTTACAAATACCACGATCTTATGAAATCTTCATGATATTAGAATGAAAAATATTACAAAAAAATTGGATTGGAAAATATTTATTTTATGAGTAAAATAATTAATTTAAAAATATTATATTAAATTTAGAAACCTATGTAAGAACAATTTTACATATAAAAATGAATTTTCATGAAAACTATTTTGCTGAACTAAGAACAATTTTATTTAAATTAATTTTTACAACATTAGGAGATAAATATTCTAAAAAAATAAATTTGTAATAATCATGTTAAAATTAGGATATATGTTCCATTTATTTTTTACATATAAAAATAAGTTACCATAGTTAAATTTAGTCACCTCGATAATGATTAACTGTTGAAAATTTGTTATATTAAGGGATAATGTCACAAAATATGAAAAAAACCTATCCTTAAATGAGTGGATACAAGAATTAATGACCACACACTTATGTGTTGTAAATTTTAATCCATGTTGGACTTGTTCCTTGATATATTGAAATAATGGACTAGAGGGGGGTGAATAGTCCATTAAAAATTAAAAAAAATTAATCAGAGTTTAATATTATATGAAGCTACAATTTAATGAAATGTTCAGAATATAATGTAGTGGAAATAAAAAATGAATATATTATTTTTATAATGTTTTTAATCACTAATATTTTAATCTGCACTTCAATCTTCTCTACTTGATGAGGAGATCGTTACCCACTAAGAAATCTCACTTTTAAAGGCATTACTACAAAACATGGCTTTAATAGTGCTAGTATTTATCAGCGCTAGCAAAAAGTTATGATAAATAAAATATTTATTAAAACTAATGAATGTGATGATAAATTTAACCTTTTATCCGCATGTTATTTTTATCTATGATAAAATTTATTCTTTATCAATTCATTATTTTGCACTGTAAAAGAGTCCCTTTATTAGTGCCTTATTTTTAACACAGATAAAGGGTATCCTTTATCAACACTTTATTTTTTGCTCACAAAAAAGGCGCCCTTTATCAGTGATATTTTTTATCCCTTATAAAGATAATCCTTTATATTTTTTTAGCACTGATAAAGGTCTGAATATATAAAACGATATAATTAAATAAAAAAATAAAAAAATTATTTTTTTTAAAATTTTATTAATTAAATAATTATTGATAAACATGAATTAATTTATTATTATATGTATAAATTATAAATAATAATAAATGGTATGTTTTAAATATAAAGATATATGAAAAATTAAAATTAAACAAATAAACATTAAAAATAATTAAATTGAGAAAAATATTAAACATTTAATTAATTAGATTATTACTAATAATGTTAATAAATAGTATATATTAAATATATAGATATATATGAATGTATATAAATATGATATATATATATATATTACAAAATATTTATGTGATTTATATTAAATAGTTATATATTTAGTGTGTAGAGACCCGAAGCCTGACGTACATGGACATTACATTACTTTTGCAGAATACTTAGTACATAACAAACACACACACACAAGGACCGTAATAGTTTAGTGTCTTTGGAAACTCGGAACGTAATCTTCTAATCGTGGTGAAAGATCTTCAACATCTCCTATAAAGATCCTCCATTTTTTTATACCTAAAACCTTTCTTTATATGCTGGGGAAAAGAAAACATAAAAGGGTGAGCTCAAATGCTCAGTAAGGGTAAACAAAAGAAATATCAATCACATCATATTCATAAGAATAAAACATTTTTGGAAATCTTAACCTGCAAAAGAGATCATAATATCATAACATGGGATAAATCATAGTAGTGAAATGTAATCCCAATAATAATAACATAAAACATGAAACTTTGTGGCATACACACATAATCATATAGAATCATATCTTATTAGTTAAGACTCATTGCCAAGACTATCTTAGTGGACAAAGTCCATTTCTGAACCGAGTCACCCTCGTTTCAGTCCTGTTTCCCTGAACTGGTATAAACTACCATTCCAGCCATGTCTATCTCATGAGATATAAAATCTTTACCCAATGCATTGGAGGTAGATATAGGTCCCACCCATCTCATAATGATACCATTCTTATATGTTCCACAAAATCATAAATCACACATCATTGCATAACCCATGTAATAAAAATGGGATTCTTAAAAATCTTGAAATCATAAAACAATTCATATAAGATAAAGTAATTCATAAAAATAATTCCATAACAATATAATAAAATCAATGTAATAATAGGGATAGAAACATAACCCTATATTATCTTAGATGGAAAATAATTTTGATAAAACACTTGAACTCCATTCTTGAGGAAAATATCCTTTAAACATTAAAAACATTTTCCTTTCTTAACATGTCATACAATTTTAAACTAAAAGAAGTTGATTAAAAATAAACATGAAAACTTGTAAAGGAATACTCTTGGAAATAATGTTTCAAAAATACATTCATGCTGTATAAGTTAAAAAAACATTCTTCTCGTACTTTTGTCAGAAAAGTCAAAAAGTACCTCGTATGAAAAACGACAAAAGATTCCTTTCATATCGTTTACTAACAACTCACCAAAGGGTAAAATTGGATTTAAAAAATAGTAGGTGGATGGAAATAATATTACATATTGAGAAAAAATGGATTTGGATGATAAAATACACCCCAGTAAATAATAAAGTATAAACAATCTCGGATAAAAATGAGATTGTGATATTTTCCTTACCTTATGTCCGATATGCTTTGTACGTATCTGAACCTCCTGTATAATGATTTAAATAATGTCATTAACTTATTACAGAATCATATTCATTGTTATGATATCATATATGGTTCACTTATGACTTTATATTACCCGTTCTTTTGTAAATTCCATGTTAAAGAAGCGTTTTGGGTAAAATCGTTTAATTTATCGTAGGTGTTTGGACTTGTTGTTATTGAAATTATTATTACTTATATCATGATTTAATTACTTACAGAATATAAAACATTATTTATATATCATATATATTCAGTATATATATATATATATATATATTAGATAGATAAATGAAATGAAACACACCGTTCATGGAGACGGTAGTCCGTACGTACGCATGAACGCTATTTTCCTTTCCTTATTGTCTTGAATGGAAGTAAGTAGATGACATATATATATATACATAATTAAAGTAGATTTAACATGTCATATATTTAATTATTATTCATTATATATACTTTATAATCATTCATTAATGGTTAATGTGGAGAATGAATCTCATCGCGTCGTGGAGATGGTAGTCCGTACGTACGCACGAGCGATGATATCGTTCTCATGATCGTGAACTTGTGTTGAAGTGTATGTATACTATTTAAGTATCAATATAACTTTATAATAATCATATATAGTTACTCATTACACCATTATACCCATCCAATTAAGGTGGTGGCAGAAAATAGATTACACCACGGCGTGGAGACAGTATTCCGTACGTACGCACGCGCGTTGATTTCCTTTTTCCATAGGATGGATAGAAGGTTAATTAGAGTTGTTTCATATTTATAATAACATATCAGTATATAAAAAATACGTATGTTATTAATTTATCATGAAAAACTAAAGAATAATAAGTTTAAAAAGAAAGATATTGAAAAAGATCTGTAATGGATATTACCTCTTTTTGACGCGCCTTCACTTAACCTCCACTTAAAGAACTAAGGATTGTCTTTGAAGAAGACCAGGACCTCTAGAATGATACTAGGGAAGTGGAGAAGAGATTTTGTCAGGGGTTGTACGAGCTTGAATGCTCTAATTGGCGTGAGGAGGAGAGGGAGGAGGTGCCTTTTTATAAGGGAGGAGAGGGGCACCTTAAGTAAATCTCAAAATATTATTTTATTTTAAGGTCAAATTCGGTTTATAATGGTTCCAAAGGGTCTTATATCAAAGATAAAATGAGGATGGGTATAAATACTCTCACACAATAGTATTTAGACAAGTTTTGGTTATTATTTTAACCTTATAAATTAGATTTAACTCTAAGTTAAATAATTTAACTTTTACCGTGTCTTTTTGTTTTCTTACACTATATGGTTAATAAACATACCATAACAAGACAAAAGAAACCCAAGTTGTTTATTATTAATATATCTATCCTTATATAAGTCATGTGGCCTAACCTTATATTTCTAGGAATAAAATAACAATTAATAATATAATATTTGTTTTAAAAACGAATTTATGTCAATTTTGACACTATTTGGTACATGATTTTTATGAAATTCATAACAGAATGATAAGTTCGAACCAAGTTACTTAAATCAACAATAACATGTCATATTAACCTATAGAATTCGTTTAAGTCATAAAAAGTCTAAAATTACATTTATTTGGGCATTTATAACATCAATTATGTCAATATTTCATTAATAAGTCAATTACTGCATCATCATTGTGTCATAATAAATGGTAATTATCTAATCCCTAAAAATTCTAAATAAATTCCTATGATGTATATAATTTTATTATATTTCTGGAGACTATTCATTTTCGAAGTTTCATGAAGTTTATCACTAGATTAAAATTATTATACTTATAAGATTTAAGAAAGTGACATGTTGTCACATTCTTTGGTTTTAATGGTAATTAAATTATTTTCATTGAAAAATTTTAATTAAATGAATATAACCATACCCTTAGGTGATATGGGTAGACCTTTAGTCATACAATAGGATTTTGACATTTGTTAGGGTAATTTTAAAATATTATATTTACAATTAATTACCCGATTTACCTTTAACTATGGCAAATAAAATTTACCGTAGTTACTATTAATAATTCCCAAAAATAAAAAGGATCTTATTAACATAATTTGGATACACTGATTCCAAATATGGAATCCATTTTTCCAAATTCAATACACAAAATTTGCAGAAATTAAATTAAAATTAATCCCATTGTCGAAAGAAAACGGGTTTTTCTTTAAAACATTGCAAAAGATTGAATTGATTTAACCTACGAATTTAAGGTAAAATCAATGCTAATGACATAAATTATATTAAATGGTAATAATATATTCTATTTATACTTTAAAACCATTAAATATTATAATTTAACCACATAATATAATACGATGAAAAAAAGTTGTTTTTAATTAAAATATAGCGTGTTTTTACTATTCATTAAAATATGAAAGTTATCGGAAAAATATCAAAACTTTATCTAATGTAAATTTTTATATCTTGATTAAAAAGAAGAATTTTATTTTCTCAAATTGAACTTATAAACATGTCAAAAACTAGATTTAAAGTGGGTGCGCCATCAAAAGGCGGCAAAACTGCATTTTTTGAAAAATACTTATTTTACCTGAAAAATTTATTTTGTTCTTATAACATGTTCTAGAAAATGTATAAGATGAATAATAATGTTATAAAATTCAAAATTTAGTTAATACTATTCATAACGGGTAGTTTTTAATAATATTATAATAATATATCGTTATTTAGTAAAACCCAGTATTGCGTACAACACACGCTATCGAGGAAGGTCGTGATTGCGTGTAATGCAAGCCAAGTCTGGGTTGCGTGCTGTGCAAGAATCCTTCGTTGTTTCGTATAACAGAATCCAACCATATTTCATTTATGCATTGAATATATATATATATATATATACTCAATGTTGCGTAGAATAACTATTATCAAAATTGTGTGTAACACGATCCATGAATAGTGTTGCGTATACTGAAAGCTAATATGGTGCTGCGTATAACACAAGGTAATCTTGGTGTAGCACAAGACATTAATGAAATTAAAAGAATATTTTTCATAAAATCTCGGGGTGTTACATTCTACCCCCCTTAAAATGAATTTCTCCCTCGAAATTTGTCTGGGTTATAAATGGTTTACTACTCAAAATTTTGTTTAATAGAAACCCACATCGTAAAAAGGAATACCAAAACATGGATTTTAAAAACTAAAGTATGAAATGTAACGGTTACCCAAATTAACTCATCACGGGGTTTCCATGTAGGAGAACATAGGTGAAAATATGGATATGGAAGAAAAATCTAACCATCAAGTTCTGATGGAGAGTGGTAGAGAACATGGATATGAAAAAGCCAACAATCACAAAGCTATTGATTTGTGATGATCTAAGTTACCATCTGATTAATCAGATATAAGGGAAATAGGACAACATTTTTGGTTTTCAAGATCATTTCCCTAAATTTGATGAATTAGAAGAAATACTTGCATGATTTTGGTACAATCTCACTGTTGTTCGTGAATTGAACAATTTCCACTTCATCCCTTAAAGAAATGAAGTTGAATTTGTTATTCGTGATATGTTAGCAGATCATGTGATAGAATGATGGGTCATTCCATCTCTTTCAAACAAAAGGTTAGCAAAAGGTATAAGTCTATCTTATGGTTAGATTAATCGTATATGGTTCCATAAATGAACTTATACTTCATATATCATACCTCTTAATAAAATAAAACTAGTTTATACTAACCAGGGACTTCCTGTAGGCCAGTGGTAGGTGATAAAGGTCAGTCGCACTTCGGTTGTGGGTTCGATTCCCATGGCCTTGTCCGACACGATGGGATGTCACCCGTCCTGCAGGTTGTCCTTTTTCTAATACTATATTTCTATAACATACCATCAATAATATCGAAAAACAAACAATACTAACTTATTTGCAACATAATCCATTCCAATCTTTAGGATTATCCATAATACTGTAGTCCACTCTCAGAGATTTAATACCATCGTTGATCCCTATATATCATAAGATATATCTTGTTGGTCACATTCCAAACATTCAAAGGCCTTAATCTTGTACTCTCTTGAATACCCATTGAACCTTATTGAAAACATGAGTGCTGTTAAAAGTTAACTCTGTCCACATACCAAAATACTCAAAATTCTATATACTCAAACCATGATATCACTAAGTCCTTATATCAATCATGAGCTCATGAATACTGTCAAACATTTCATTTTCTCCTTATCCCTTCATTATGCGCATATCATCTACTTTCCAAAATATTTGAATCACTTTTCATGGTTACCGGTACCTTAAAATTATTGAAAACCACAATAGACCAATACATAAATATTTCAACGCACCATAAA
Source organism: Viscum album (assembly GCA_963277665.1). Classification (NCBI taxonomy): domain Eukaryota; kingdom Viridiplantae; phylum Streptophyta; class Magnoliopsida; order Santalales; family Viscaceae; genus Viscum; species Viscum album. Next base: position 1,358,991,439 of record OY728140.1, read on the forward strand.
ATTACCTCAACAAAATTATTCATGAATACCAATACATAAATACTTCAGTCCATCCACTTCAATGATTGTCCTGGAATAAGTCCTTCCTTGATTTAGAAGTAACTTTTTTTGTCAGGGCATTGACTTGGGTAATGCCCATATTCTCCGCAAATAAGACATTGAACTCCATAACAGTCTGTCACTCTCTGAACCTTTTCTCCACACAGATAACATCGGTCCCTCCATTTGAGGTATTCCTCATGGTTCTTCTTCCCTTCATTAGAAATCTCAATCTTCCTTTCTTTATTCTCCTCAACATGAGAACATGAACAATAGTTTATCTTCCTCTTCTTTGATGAATTAGGCAGACCACTAAATTTAACCTTGTTAATCATATATCGCGATGACTGATTCGGCATAATCACAATATCTTTCTCTCTAGGAATTACACAATTTTGTTGCTCATAGTCACCAATATGTTCATTGGATTCAATGTTAATCGAATTCCTTCTGGTTCCCTCCATTAACTAAAACACAAAAAGAATCTTGTGAGAGGAAAAAATCATGCTAGAGAAAACAACATAGTAAAGGGGGAGTACCCTCAATATCTAACATCTTAGGTTAAATTCTAAGATCGTTACCGTAGTTCTAGGACAATATCCTATACGTATACTTATCCTTAGAGACATCCCTAGACATACCTTAGAAAAATCTCTTGGGATCTCACTAACATTCACACATCCTAGTTTCCAAAGGTTGACTAAACCTTTCCTCTGATACCAACTATAGAGACACGAATCCTGACGTACATGGACATTACATTACTTTTGCGGAATACTTAGTACATAAAAAAAACACACACACAAGGACTGTAATAGTTTAGTGTCTTTGGAAACACGGAACGTAATCTTCTAATCGTGGTGAAAGATCTTCAACATCTCCCATAAATATCTTCCATTTTTTTAATACCTAAAACCTTTCTTTATATCCTGGGGAAAATAAAAAATAAAATGGTGAGCTAAAATGATCAGTAAGGGTAAACAAAAGAAATATCAATCACATCATATTCATAAGAACATAACATTTTTGGAAATCTTAACCTACAAAAGAGATCATAATATCATAACATGGGATAAATAATAGTAGTGAAATGTAATCCCAATAATCATAACGTAAAACATGAAACATTGTGGCATACACACATAATCATAGAGAATCATATCTTATTAGTCAAGACTCATTGCCAAGACTATCTTAGTGGACAAAGTCCATTTCTGAACCGAGTCACCCTCGTTTCAGTCCTGTTTCACTGAACCGGTATAACCTACCATTCCAGCCATGTCTATCTCATGAGATATAAAATCTTTACCCAATCCATTGGCGGGATATATAGGTCCCACCCATCTCATAATGATACCATTCTTATGTGTGCCACAAAATCATAAATCATACATCATTGTATAACCCATGTAATAAAAATGGGATTCTTAAACATCATGACATCATAAAAAAATTCATATAAGATAAAGGAATTCATAAAAATAATTCCATCACAACATAATCAAATCAATGTAATAATAGGGTTAGAAACAGAACCCTATATTATCTTAGATGGAAAGTAATTTTGATAAAACACTGGAACTCCATTCTTGAGGAAAATATCCTTTCTACTTTAAAAACATTTTCCTTTCTTAACATGTCATACAATTTCAAACTAAAAGAAGTTGATTAAAAATAAACTTGAAAACTTGTAAAGGAAGCTTCTTGGAAATAATGTTCCAAAAATCCATTCATTCCGTATAAGTTAAAAAAACATTCTACTCGTACTTTTGTCAGAAAAGTCAAAAAGTACCTCGTATGAAAAACGAAAAAAGATTCCTTTCATATCTTTTACTAAAAACTCACCGAAGGGTAAAATTGGATTTAAAAAATAGTATGTGGATGTAAATAATATTACATATTGAGGAAACATGGATGTGGATGATAAAATACACCCCAGTAAATACTAAAGTATAAACAATATCGGATAAAAATGAGATTGTGATATTTTCCTTACATTATGCCCGATATGCTTTGTACGTATCCGAACCTCCTGTATAATGATTTAAATAATGTCATTAACTTATTACAGAATCATATTCATTGTTATTATATCATATATGGTTCACTTACGACATTATATTACCCGTTCTTTTGTAAATTCCATGTTAAAGAATCATTTTGGGTAAAATCATTTCATTTATCGTAGGTATTTGGACTTGTTGTTCTTGAATAATTATAAATTATATCATGATTTACTTACTTCCAGAATATAAAACTAGATTTATATATCATATATATTCAGTATATATATATATAATAGATAGATAAATGAAATGAAACACACCGTTCATGGAGACGGTAGTCCGTACGTACGCATGAACGCTGTTTTCCTTTCCTTATTGTCTTGAATCGAAGTATGTAGATGACTTAAATATATATATATATACATAAATCCAGTATATTTAACATGTCATATATTTAATTATTATTAATTACATATACTTTATAATCATTCATGAATGGTTAATGTGGAAATGAATCTCATCGCGTCGTGGAGACGGTAGTCCGTACGTATGCACGAGCGATGATATCGTTCTCATGATCGTGAACTTGTGTTGAAGTGTATGTATAATATTTCAGTATCAATATCACTTTATAATAATCATATATAGTTACTCATTACACCATTATACCCATCCAATTAAGGTGGTGGCGGAAAATAGATTACACTACGGCGTGGAGACGGTATTCCGTACGTACGCACGCGCGGTGATTTCCTTTTTCCGTAGGATGGATAAGAAGGTTAATTAAAGTTGTTTCATATTTATAATAACATATCAGTATATAATAAATACGGATGTTATTACTTTATCATGAAACAACTAAAGAAGATGAAGTTGAAGAAGAAAGAAATTGAAAAAGATCGGTAATGGATATTACCTCTTTTTGACGCGCCTTCACTTAACCTCCACTTAAAGAACTAAGGATTGTCTTTGAAGAAGACCAGGACCTCTTGGTTGATACTAGGGAAGTGGAGAAGATATTTCATCCGGGTTTTGCTGAGCATGAATGCTCAAATTGGTGTGAGGAGGAGAGGGAGGAGGTGCGCTTTTATAAGGGAGGAGAGGGGCACCTTAGGAAAATCTCAAAATATTATTTTATTTTAAGGTCAAATTCGGTTTATAATGGTTACAAAGGGACTTATTTTTAAGCTAAAGTGGGGATGAGTCGAAATAATCCCATACAATAGTATTTAGACAAGTTTAGGTTATTATTTTAACTTTATCAATTATATTTAACTCTAAGTTAAATAATTTCACTTTTACTGTGTTTTTTGTTTTCTTACACTATATGGTTAATAAAAGTACCATAACAAGCCAAACGAACCCAAAGTTGTTTATTATTAATATATCTATACTTATATAAGTCATTTGTCCGAACCTTAGATTTTTATAAATAAAGTAACAATTAATAATATAATATTTGTTTTAAAAACTAATTTATGTCAATTTTGACACTATTTGGTACATGATTTTTATGAAATTCATAACAGAATGATATGTTCGAAAAAAGTTACTTAAATCAACAACAACATGTCATATTAACCTTGAAAATTCTTTTAAGTCATAAAAAGTCTAAAATTACATTTATTTGGGCATTTATAACATCAATTATGTCAATATTTCATTAATAAGTCAATTACTGCATCATCTTTGTGTCATAATAAATGGTAATTATTTAATCCCTAAAAATTCTAAATAAATTCATATGATGTAGATAATTGTATTATATTTCTGGATACTATTCATGTTAGAAGTTTAATTAAGTTTATTACTAGATTAAAATTATTATATTTATAAGATTTAAGAAAGTGACATGTTGTCACATTCTTTGGTTTTAATAATAATTAAATTATTTTCATTGAAAAAATTTAATTAAATGAATATAATCCTACCCTTAGGTGATATGGGTCTAATTTTAGCCATCCAATAGGATTTTGAAAATTTTTAGGGTAATTTTAAAATATTATATTTACCCTTAAATACCCGATTTACCTTTAACTATGGTAAATAAAATTTACCGTAGATACTATTCATAATTCCCAAAAATAAAAAGTAGCCTTTTAACATAATTTGGATCCACTTATTCCAAATATGGAATCCATTTTTCCAAATTGAATACACAAAATTTGCAGAAATTAAATTAAAATTAATCCTGTTGTCGAAAAAAAACAGGTTTTTCTTTAAAACATTGCAAAAGATTGAATTGATTTAACCTAAGAATTCAAGGTAAAATAAATGCTAATGACATAAATTATATTAAATGGTAAAAATATATTCTATTTATACTTTAAAACCATTCAATATTATAATTTAACCAGATAAGACATTACGATGAAAAAAAGTTGTTTTTAATTAAAATATAGTGTGTTTTTACTATTCATTAAAATATGAAAGTTATCCGAAAAAAATCAAAACTTTATCTAATGTAAATTTTTATATCCTTATTCAAAAGAAGAATTTTATTTTTTCAAATTGAACTTATAAACATGTCAAAAACTATATTTAAAGTGGGTGCGCCATCAAAAGGCGACAAAACTGCATTTTTTTAAAAATACTTATTTTACCCGAAAAATTTATTTTGTTCTTATAACATGTTCTAGAAAATGTGTAAGATGAATATTAATGTTATAAAATTAAAAATTTAGTTAATACTATTCAAAACGGATAGTTCATAATAATATTATAATAATATATCGTTGTTTAGTAAAACCTTGTATTGCGTACAACACACGCTATCGAGGAAGGTCGTGATTGCGTGTAATGCAAGCCAAGTCAGGGTTGCGTGCTGTGCAAGAATCCTTCATTGTTTCGTATAATAGAATCCAACCATATTTCATTTATACATTGAATATATATATATATATACTCAATGTTGCGTAGAATAACAATTATCAAAATTGTGTGTAACACAGTCCAAGAATAGTGTTGCGTATACTATAAGCTAATACGGTGTTGCGTATAGCGCAAATTAATCTTGGTGTAGCACAAGACATTAATGAAATTAAAAGAATATTTTTCATAAAATCTCGGGGTGTTACATTCTACCCCCCTTAAAATGAATTTCACCCTCGAAATTCATCGGGGGTTATAAATGGTTTACTACTCGAAAGTTTGTTAATAGAAACCCACATCGTAAAAAGGAATACCAAAACATGGCTTTTAGAAACTAAAGTATGAAATGTAATGGTTACCCAAATTAACTCATCACGAGGTTTCCATGTAGGAGAACATAGGTGAAAATATGGATATTGAAGAAAAATCTAACTATCAAGTTCTGATGGAGAGTGGTAGAGAACATGGCTATGAAAAAGCCAACAATCACAAAGCTATTGATTTGTGATGATCTAAGGTACCATCTGATTAATCGGATATAAGGGAACTAGGACAACATTTTTGGTTTTCAAGATCATTTCCCTAAAGTTTATGAATTAAAAGAAATACTTCCATGATTTTGGTACAATCTCACTGTTGTTCGTGAATTGAACAATTTCAACTTCATCCCTTAAAGAAATTAAGTTGAATTTGTTATTCGTGATGTGTTAGCAGATCATGTGATAGAATGATGGGTCATTCCATCTCTTTCAAAAAAAAGGTTAGCAAAAGTTATAAGTCCATCTTATGGATAGATTAATCGTATATGGTTCCAAAAATGAACTTATACTTCATATATTATACCGCTAAAAAAATAAAACTAGTTTATACTAACCAGGGACTTCCTATAGGCTAGTGGTAGGCGATAAAGGCCAGTCGCACTTCAGTTGTGGGTTTGATTCCCATGGCCTTGTCCGACGCGATGGGCTGCCGCCTGTTCTGCAGGTTGTCCTTTTTCTAAAACTATATTACTATAACATCCCATCAATAATATTGAAAAACAAACAATACTAACTTATGTCCAATATAATCCATTCCAATCTTTAGGCTTATCCATAATACTGCAGTCCACTCTCAGAGATTTAATACCATCGTTGATCCCCATATATCATAAGATATATCTTTTTGGTCACATTCCAAACATTCAAAGGCCTTAATCTTGTACTCTCTTGAATACCCATTGAACCTTATTGAAAACATGAGTGCTGTTAAAAGTTAACTCTTTCCACATACCAAAATCCTCAGAATTCTATATACTCAAACCATGATATCACTTAGTCCTTATATCAATCATGATCTCATGAATACTGTCAAACATTTCATTTTCTCCTTATCCCTTCATTATGCGCATATCATCTACTTTCCAAAATATTTGAATCACTTTTCATGATTACCGATACCTTAAAATTATTGAAAACCACAATAGACCAATACATAAATATTTCAATACACCATAAAAGTACCTCAACAACATTATTCTTGAATACCAATACATAAATACTTCTGTCCATCCACTTCAATGATTGTCCTGGAATAAGTCCTTCCTTGATTTAGAAGTAACTTTTTAGGTCAGGGCATTGAGTTGGGTAATGCCCATGTTCTTCGCAAATAAGACATTGAACTCCATAACAGTCTGTCACTCTATGACCCTTTTCTCCACACAGATAACATTGGTCCCTCCATTTGAGGTATTCCTCAAGGTTCTTCTTCCCTTCTTTAGAAATCTCAATCTTTCTTTATTTTTTCTCCTCAACATGCGAACATGAATAATAGTTTATCTTCCTCTTCTTTGATGAATTCGGCATACCACTAAATTTCACATTGTTAATCATATATCGCGATGAATGATTCGGCATAATCACAATATCTTTCTCTCTAGTAATTACACAATTTTGTTTCTCATAGTCACCAAATTGTCCATTGGATTCAATGTTAACTGAATTCCTTCTGGTTCCCTCCATTAACTAAAACACAAAAAGAATATTGTGAGAGGAAAAAATCATGCTATAGAAAACAACATAGTAAAGGGGGAGTACCCTCAATATCTAACATCTTAGGTTAAATTCTAAGATCGTTACTGTAGTTCTAGGACTATATCTTATACGTATACTTATCCTTAGGGACATCCCTAGACATACCTTAGAAATATCTCTAGGGATCTCACTAACGTTCTCACATCCTAGTTTCCAAAGGTTGACTAAACCTTTCCTCTGATACCAACTGTAGAGACCCGAAGCCTGACGTTCATGGACATTACATTACTTTTGCAGAATACTTAGTACATAACAAATACACACACACAAGGACAGTAATAGTTTAGTGTCTTTGGAAACTCAGAACGTAATCTTCTAATCGTGGTGAAAGATCTTCAACATCTCCCATAAAGATCTTCCATTTTTTTATACCTAAAACCTTTCTTTATATCCTGGGGAAAAGAAAACATAAAAGGGTGAGATAAAATTCTCAGTAAGGGTAAACAAAAGAAATATCAATCACATCATATTCATAAGAACATAACATTTTTGGAAATCTTAACCTGAAAAAGTTATCATAATATCATAACATGGGATAAATCATAGTAGTGAAATGTAATCCCAATAATCATAACATAAAACATGAAACTTTGTGGCATACACACATAATCACAGATAATCATATCTTATTAGTCAAGACTCATTGCCAAGACTATCTTAGTGGACAAAGTCCATTTCTGAACAGAGTCACCCTCGTTTCAGTCCTGTTTCAGTTAACCGGTATAACCTACCATTCCAGCCATGTCTATCTCATGAGATATAAAATCATAACCAATGCATTGGAGGGAGCTATAGGTCCCACCCATCTCATAATGATACCATTCTTATGTGTGCCAAAAAATCATAAATCATACATCATTGCATAACCCATGTAATAAAAATGGGATTCTTAAACATCATGACATCATAAAACAATTCATATAAGATAAAGGAATTCATAAAAATAATTCCATCACAACATAATAAAATCAATGTAATAATATGGATAGAAACATAACCCTATATTATCTTAGATGGAAAATAATTTTGATAAAACACTTGAACTCCATTCTTGAGGAAAATATCTTTCTACTTTAAAAACATTTTCCTTTCTTAACATGTCATACAAATTTAAACTAAAATAATTTGATTAAAAATAAACTTGAAAACTTATAAAGGAATCTTCTTGGAAATAATGTTTTAAAAATCCATTCATGCCGTATAAGTTATCAAAAACATTTCTTCTCGTACTTTTGTCGGAAAAGTCAAAAAGTACCTCGTATGAAAAACGACAAAAGATTCCTTTCATATCTTTTACTAAAAACTCACCGAAGGGTAAAATTGGATTTAAAAAATATTAGGTGTATGGAAATAATATTACATATTGAGGAAACATGGATGTGGATGATAAAATAAACCCCAGTAAATACTAAAGTATAAACAATCTCGGATAAAAACGAGATTGTGATATTTTCCTTACCTTATGTCCGATATGCTTTGCACATATCTGAACCTCCTGTATAATGATTTAAATAATGTCATTAACTTATTACAGAATCATATTCATTGTTATGATATCATATATGGTTCACTTATGACTTTATATTACCCGTTCTATTGTAAATTCCATGTTAAAGAAGCGTTTTGGGTAAAATCATTTCATTTATCATAGGTGTTTGGACTTGTTGTTCTTAACATTATTATTACTTATATCATGATTTAATTACTTCCATAATATAAAACATGATTTATATAACATATATATTCAATATATATATATATATAATAGATAGATAAATGAAATGAAACACACCGTTCATGGAGACGGTAGTCCGTACGTATGCAGAAACGCTGTTTTCCTTTCCTTATCGTCTTGAATGGAAGTAGGTAGATGACATAAATATATATATATATACATAAATCCAGTAGATTTAACATTTCATATATTTCATTATTATTCATTATATATACTTTGTAATCATTCATGAATGGTTAATGTGGAGAATGAATCTCATCGCGTCGTGGAGATGGTAGTCCGTACGTACGCACGAGCGATGATATCGTTCTCATGATCGTGAACTTGTGTTGAAGTGTATGTATACTATTTCAGTATCAATATCACATTATAATAATCATATATAGTTACTCATTACACCATTATACCCATCCAATTAATGTGGTGGCGGAAAATAGATTACACCACGGCGTGGAGACGGTATTCCGTACGTACGCACGCGCGGTGATTTCCTTTTTCCGTAGGATGGATAAAAGGTTAATTAGAGTTGTTTCATATTTATAATAACATATCAGTATATACGAAATACTGATGTTATTACTTTATCATGAAACAACTAAATAAGAAGAAGTTGAAGAAGAAATAAATTGAAAAAGATCGGTAATGGATATTACCTCTTTTTGACGCGCCTTCACTTAACCTCCACTTAAAGAACTAAGGATTGTCTTTTAAGAAGACCAGGACCTCTAGGATGATACTAGGGAAGTGTAGAAGAGATTTTTTCAGGGGTTGGATGAGCTTGAATGCTCAAATTGGTGTGAGGAGGAGAGGGAGGAGGTGCCCTTTTATAAGGGAGGAGAGGGGAACCATAGGAAATTCTCAAAATATTATTTTATTTTATTGTAAAAATTCGGTTTATAATGGTTAAAAAGGGTCATATTTAGAAGATAAAGTGGGTAGGGGTCGAAATAATCTCATCCAATAGGATTTAGACAAGTTTAGGTTATTATGTTAACCTTATCAATTAGATTTAACTCTAAGTTAAATAATTTAACTTTTACCGTTTCTTTTTGTTTTCTTACACTATATGGTTAATAAACTTACCATAACAAGCCAAACGAACCCAAAGTTGTTTATTATTAATATATCTATCCTTATCTAAGTAATTTTTCCAAACCTTAGATTTTTAGGAATAAAATAACAATTAATAATGTAATATTTGTTTTAAAAACTAATTTATGTCAATTTTGACACTATTTGGTACATGATTTTTATGAAATTCATAACAGAATGATAGGTTCTAAAAAAGTTACTTAAATAAAAAATAACATGTCATATTAACAAATAAAATTAGTTTATGTCATAAAAAGTCTAAAATTACATTTATTTGGGCATTTATAACATCAATTATGTCAATATTTCATTAATAAGTCAATTACTGCATCATCTTTGTGTCATAATAAATGGTAATTATTTAATCCCTAAAAATTCTAAATAAATTTCTATGATGTAGATAATTGTATTATCTTTCTGGAGACTATTCATGTTTGAAGTTTCATGAAGTTTATCGCTAGATTAAAATTATTATACTTATAAGATTTAAGAAAGTGACATGTTGTCACATTCTTTGGTTTTAATAATAATTAAATTATTTTCATTGACAAAATTTAATTAAATGAATCTAATCCGACCCTTAGGTGATATGGGTCGAATTTTAGTCATCCAATAGGATTTTTAAATTTGTTAGGGTAATTTTAAAATATTATATTTACCCTTAATTACCCGATTTACCTTTAACTATGGTCAATAAAATTTACCGTAGTTACTATTCATAATTCCCAAAAATAAAAAGTAGCTTATTAACATAATTTGGATCCACTGATTCCAAATATGGAATCCATTTTTAAAAATTCAATACAGAAAAGTTGCAGAAATTAAATTAAAATTAATCCCGTTGTCGAAAGAAAACGGGTTTTTCTTTAAAACATTGCAAAAGATTGAATTGATTTAACCTACGAATTCAAGGTAAAATCAATGATAATGACATACATTATATTAAATGGTAAAAATATAATATATTTATACTTTAGAACCATTATATATTATAATTTTACCACATAATATATTACGATGAAAAAAAGTTGTTTTTAGTTAAAATATAGCGTGTTTTTACTATTCATTAAAATATAAAAGTTATCGGAAAAATATCAAAACATTTTCTAATGTAAATTTTTATATCTTGATTCAAAATAAGAATTTTATTTTGTCAAATTGAACTTATAAACATGTCATAAACTAGATTTAAAGTGGGTGCGCCATCAAAAGGCGGCAAAACTGCATTTTTTGAAAAATACTTATTTTACCCAAAAAATTTATTTTGTTCTTATAACATGTTCTAGAAAATGTGTAAGATGAATAATAATGTTATAAAATTCAAAATTTAGTTAATACTATTAATAACAGCTAGTTCATAATAATATTATAATAATATATCATTGTTTAGTAAAACCCAGTATTGCGTACAACACACGCTATCGAGGAAGGTCATGATTGCGTGTAATGCAAGCCAAGTCAGGGTTGCGTGCTGTGCAAGAATCCTTCGTTGTTCCGTATAACAGAATCCAACCATATTTCATTTATACGTTGAATATATATATATATACTCAATGTTGCGTAGAATAACTATTATCAAAATTGTGTGTAACACGATCCAAGAATAGTGTTGCGTATAATGCAAGCTAATACGGTGTTGCGTATAGCGCAAGGTAATCTTGGTGTAGCACAAGACATTAATGAAATTAAAAGAATATTTTTCATAAATTCTCGGGGTGTTACATAGTGAATAATTGTTTATAATTAAAAATTAATATGAATTAAAAATACTAACTAATTGCATAGGGTAATGGACACATAATTGAATGTTGTTTGACTTTTCAATTTAACATATATCAAATGTGTGCTATATTAATTTCACATATACGAAATTAATTCATTTATATATAAAATCAACACACACAAAACTTATCATTTTTTTAATATCGTTAAAGTGTACTTATTTTTAATTTATTCAATTACACTCATTTTTAACATGCATACACTTAAAATTAGATATTCATTAATAATAAAAGAAATATATTTGAAAAAATATATTTATAAATAAATATATTTATAAATGTACATTTACTATATTTATAAAATAATATATATATAATTATAAATAAATATATATTTTTAAAAGTTATTTATATAATTATAAGTAAATTGTAATATATATTTAAACTATTATTAAATTTATAAAAAGTTAAATTAAATATTGAATATATTTACTATATTTATATTTTTATATATTGATTAAATATTTATGTAATTATATAAATATATATAATGATATAAATATGACTTTTTAAAAATATTTATTTGATCATAAATAAATAACTATATATTTCAATAACTATGAAATTATATTAAATATATTTAAATAAATAATATATTTAATATATTTATATTTATATTTATTTATTAAGTAAATATATATATATATATATATATATATAATTTTTTATTTATAATTATAATTATAAATCATTTATCAGTGCTAATTACTTTAGCACGGATAAAGATGGATTTTATCAGTGCTTTTTTACCGTTGATAAATCTCTATCTCTATTAGTGCTAAAAAACACTGATAAATAATATTTTTATCAAATCTTATTACTTAAGAATTGGTAAAAAGCATATTTATCAGTACTTTATTTCGAAAGCACTGAAAAAAGTGTCCTGATCTGTTTAAGAAAACCCAATCAATTGGAATCCTATCATGATATCAAAAGCTTTTCTTGGAAGCAACCCACGATTGGTGCTCCTCCTTCATGAATATAAGCTCGAATCAAGGTTCGAATCAAGGCTCAAACACATCCTAGGATCATATTCTAGGCTCTAACGATTCAAGGGTTGAAGGAATCCAAGGCTCAATTACAAGTATTTCTCTACTTTCTCTAGAATGTAACTCTTTCTCTATTTTATCTTCAGGAACTTTTGGTGTAAAACATTAATGGTTCTAGATGTGGTGGTGTCTGTTTTATATCTTTGAATGTTGTGAGTTATCCATTTTGGCGATTTGGTCATAGAGATCATCCATTTTGATTCTTGGTATTTTTAGAGTGTAAAACACCTATACTGTAAGGCTTCTTAGCTTCGCTCCCAAACCATACGAGCAACTACTTCCTTCTCAATTGCAGCTATGAATTAATGTAGGGGATTTTTGAGCTAATCTATTATTTATTTGAAATTGTGGATGAATAATGATTTATTTTTTGGATAAAAAGTTGAATTAACTATATGGTTGAAGTCACATACCATTTTTTATCGTCTATAAAATTTAGTATGTATCAATTTCTATGATTTCGGTTGGGTACCTAGGAGATTACTTACTAGAATATTAAATTGACTTTTTATTTTCATATTTATATATTAAATACCTTATACGGGGATTGATGTTTTATAGATCTATTAATTTTTGGATTCCAATTATATTTCTGAGTGAAGTATGGGTATTTCACTTTGAAAATGTGACCTCCCAAGAGTTATTTCGTCTTGGTAGAGGCTAGTGTCTATGAGATAGATGCTATAAGGGTCGGTGTGTTCTTCTCCCCTATTTGTGATATATCTTTTTGATGTGTATTACTGATTTATGTTAACTACTTCATGGACCTCCCTAGAATATCATGGATGGGTCAATTAGTATTAGATTTCCTACCAAGAATCATTTACATGTTTTCAAATATTTGATATACCATTAAATTTAAATTTAATAATTCCTTAGGTTTCAAAATCACTTGTTCCAAAAAAACTGAATTGAATTATTCAATTTCTATATATTAGAATTTATTTTTAGGTATTCATCATTTTAGGGCTACATGTATTGGTTCCACCCCTAAGAATCATTGATTATAATCCCTGTATATGAAATAAATCTTTATTTATTAAATTTTTTTATCAATATATTTTAGTTAATTGAATGAGATTTTATTATTATTGTTTATAATATTTTGGGATTTCGTTACTCCTTAATCTATTATATAATATTTTCAATTTTTTAGTGGATTTAATAATGTCTTGATGTGTGTTTAACAACAGTTATTATCAAAAAAAAAATTCTCGAGACTCATCCCCCATCTCTTTTATAGAAAAGTGCCATCTTAATCAACTTCATCCCTCGAACAGTTATTATTACATTTTATTTCTTGAAACTCATCCCACATATCTTTGATGTTTCTTTAACTACTCTGATAAGTAGTCATCCCATAGATTACTACTTATTAGATTATTTTACGAAACATAGGTGTGTGTCCACAAGAGATGGAGGATGTGTGTAAACCAACAAAATGGAATGATAAATATCAGGGAGATGAGTTGATGAGGATGATAGTTGTCCATAAAAATCACATTTAAATGAATTCATAGGTTAAAATATGAAATAGTGGAGTACTTATTTACCTAAATTCAATTACCCATTTTATTCAACATACTAAAATTCTTTAAAACAATAAAATTACGAGTTTCCCATATTATAATTGTCTATAACTTTCACCTTTGATAATGAATATTTTATGTGTACTTATTTATTTATTATAAAAATATATTCTTTAATGAACCATATATTATAGATATTAATCAAAAATGGATGCACATTAATCATTTTACAAAATATTATAAATATAGAGTTAAATAGTTCATCGAGTTTGCAAGAGATCATGCATATGCCCTTTCTCAAATCCCCTTTCAATGTTTACATAGTTTTTATCCAAAACAAAATAGCCTAAAAGATTTATAAAAACATTTAATTTTTCATGGAATAGATAAGACTAATAGATGATGGACTAAACATGGGGAAAACTAAATTTTTACTCTTATTGGGATGATACTATGGTTTATAGATCATTTGATATGAATACCAGTGTAAATGATTATGGATGTTGCATGGAAGAAATGACAATGGAAATTTAAGATGACCTTAGTGATTGTACAAATCTATTTTAGGAATTAAATAGTTGTGTCAAGAAACTATTTTATATCATTTGTATTAAATACAAAAAAATATCCTTTTTATTGAATTTATATAATTTAAAAGAAAGTAGCGGATGGAGTATCACTAGATTTACAGAAATACTTGGTATCTTGAATGATATGATACCAAAAGAAAATTAACTACCATGACAAACATATGACACTAAACGAATGTTACTTTCAATGGAATGATCTATAAAAAATTACATTCTTGTCTAAATGATTGCATATTATTTCACAAAGACCACAAATCAATCATAAAATTCCCTTATTGTGGCATAGATCGATTCAAGAAAAATGAATCAAGTCCTTCAAAATATGTATGGTACTTTCCTATCATTCCACAGTTTCTAAGACTATATAGATGTTAGGAAACTGCAGTACAATTGACATATCATATAGATACAAGAATTAGTGATGGTGAACTACATCATCCAATAGATTATCCCTAGTGGAATAAAATTGATTATGAGTATACTAAATTTGGAAATGAGCTAAGTAAATTTCATCTTTCATTATCTACAAATGGAATAAATATTTTTGGTCTATAGAGTAGTAGTCACAGTACATATCCAGTCATATTGGTAAATTATAATTTTCCCCCATGGTTATGCATGAAGCACAAATACATTATGTTGTATCTACATATTTCTAGAACAAGGAAACCTGGTAACGATATTGATGTCAACATTCATCCATTTATAAAATATTTGAAATTGATGTGGGAAACATGTGTTACAATTTAGGATGCTCATATAAGTGAATAGTTCACATTGAAGGCGATGTTGTATGGGATGATAAATGACATCCCCACTTATGGAAATTTATCAGGCAATAGAATTAATGAAATTTTGGGGTGTGCCATTTGTGAAAAATGCACATACCTAGTTCAGTTGAAATATTCCTCAAAGACTTTGTTTTTAAGAAATAAGAAATTTTTACCTTGATGGCATAAATATTAATCTCGGATGATAGTATTCGATGTGAATATCAAACAAGGTAAAACACTATATCTAGTGACATGATATCAATTATACAATAAATTAAAATATTTTGACACTATTTTCAGTAAACCATTTTAAAAAACCCTTACAAAATAAGGTTGTAAGAAGTGATTAATTTTCTTGGAATTATTGTATTGGAATTGTTTGTATGTCAGAAACGTTCTTAATGTCATGCATGTAGAAAAAAATGTATTTGATAGTGTTGTTGGAACATTATTAAATGTTATTAGAAAAAAGAATGATGGCATTAAGACTAAGTTGGACTTGATTAAATGGGGATAAGGGAATAGTTGGCATCACTGAAGGGTAAAATGTAGTCTTCTCTTCCTCCAGTAGCTTACACTCTATCCAGATGGGAAAATTGAAATTTTTTCCTTTTACATAGTAGTGTAAATGTTCTACATGGGTATTCATCAAATAACAAGAATGTGGTTTCAATGAATAATTTGATGTTAAAGGGAATAAAATCACATGACTATCGTGTTTTCATGCATGATTTAATGCATACTGCTTTCTGTTGCATTCTTCCTAAAAGCATATGACATACATTTACCAAAATCTATTTTTTTCAAATCCATATGCAGTAAATTTATAGGCACAATGAAGTTTCCCATCATGAATAAGTAGATTTCAGTCATATTATGTGAATTATAGATGTTCTTCCCATAGTCATTCTTTAATATAATGGTCCACCAGATGGTTCACTTATTTATAGAGGTTCAACTTCACAGTCCTATCCATTACAGATGGATGTAACCCATTGAATTTTATATGAAGATGTCAAGAATTGAAGTAGTCCAGATGGTTTTATTGTATAATGATATATTTTTGAAGAAGATATTGTATTCTTTACTCATTACCAATCCAATGTTGACAGCATAGGTATCCCAAAGTCTCATCATAACTAATTCCTTATAGGATAAGGTATTTCTGGAATGGATGTTGTTATAATTACCTTGATATATCAGGAGTAAGGGCACCAATTCATTTTATATAATAGTGAAGATGTTGATCTATACATTGAATCCCACAAATAAATTCCATGATATTTGAATCAATCAAGCGATAAAATATGGATATAAAATATACATAATCAATAATTTATAGGATAGTTACAACATAAATTTTATAATAAGTTATTTGAAAATCCGAATTCAATTTGTAAATGAATTTAATAAATTTCTAGGGGAATGACATAAAATGTTATATCATAAACTGGTTTTGTAATCAATAGTTATACATTCTATACAAAAGAAATCAATGACTACAATATGATGCCAAAAAGTGGTGTTACACTTGTGGATGAAGTAATTCACATATCTGATTCTTAGGATAGAAATCCAATTTCTTAAAATATGTCATATTTTGGAATTATCAAAAAGATATAAGAGTTTGATTATACAACATTGGATGTACCAATTTTCCATTGCAAATGGGTTGATAATATCAGTGTAGTGAAAGTTGATGAAATGATATTCATGATAGTGAACTTAAATATAGAAAGGGAAAAATGAGCCATTTATAATGGCATTAAAAGTAGTGAAAGTATTTTATGTCTTTGATTTAACAAATAATAATTTTTCAATTTTTCTTATGGAGACTAAAACAAATGTCGGGTCAGATGAAAATTCAATCAAGTATGAACCTTTAATTTGAAGATCACAATTAGTTCATGTTGATCCAAATATAGACAACGTCTTTTATGTTAGAGGGGACCACAAATATGTTATTTTGATTCTCAATAGGGGAACCAAATCCCTGAATCCATTATAAAGAGAGAGAGAGTTCAATGATAAGGTAAATGTGTTTTTTAATATACTATGTTATCCTCATAATATTATATGCTCTCTACTACATTAACATAATATAAAATAAATGTTTGACTGCTCATTTAGATTGTTTTGATAGTTTTGGACAGCGATCCATAAATCATTTGAAACATGTCGGAATAAACCACACCTCAATCCAATGTATGGTGTTACCAGTATTACTCCAAGTGATAATTTTTATTTCAATTTGACCACAATTTCAGTAAAAAGGTCAACTAACCTACTCAAAATAGATCAAACACCTTCATATTGTTCAAATACTTTAGTAAAATGATCCATAAGTCATTTTTTATGTGTAAGAATTATCCATACATCAATATGATACATGATGTTCCTGGTATGAGTCAATGTGTCCGTTATTTGTTTAAAATTGATATTTTATGTCAAAAAGTGTCACTCAATGGAAACCAAGAAAACACACTCGGATTTTCTTAATAATGTATGACATAAATTTATATGTTATTTTGGATGTGTATGAATCAGTCTCACATCAAACCAATACATGATGTGATCGGTATGAGTCAAAATATGTGTTTCAATTTTAAAATGACTTTTTATAAAAAAGAAATGTGGCATACGCAAAGCTAAGAATAAAATACATATTGTTTTGATACTTTGGTAAAATGATCCAAAAGTCATTTGGCGCATGTAGGAATTAGGATCACCTGAATCCAATGCATGGTGTGACAAGTATGACTCCAAGTGCCTCTTTTTATTTTAAATTGACATCAATTTTAGTAAAATGGCCAATTGGCCTATTCAAAATAGAAATAATTCATTTGGGTTGTTTTAATACTTTAATGAAATGATCCATAAGTAATTTTTTATTTTTAGGGATCTAACACACCTCAATATGATACTTGATGTTTCTGGTATGACTCAAAGTCTCCATTCTAATTCTAAAATCTATATTTTAGTTCAAAAAGTGTCACTCACTGAAAATTAGTCAAACATGAAAGTGGTTCATTGATAAGTTAGGAAAACTATTCATAAGTAATTTGTGACATGCTAGAACAGTTCTAATGTTAAATCGATACATGGTGTGATTGGAATGAGTGAAAGTGCATGTTTCTAGTTTAAAATGTCATTTTAGTAAAAATAACAACTGCCGTACTCAAATATAATAAACCACATTCATATTTTTTATATATAATTTATTGAAATGATCCATAAGTTATTTTAGATGTGTATGAATCATACTCACCTCAATATGACCCACAATGTGACTGGTATGACTCAAAGTGAGTATTTTTATTTAAAATTGACATTAATTTTAATAAAATGGACAACTGACATACTGAAAACTGAGAAAACACATTCTTATTATTTTGATTCATTTCTGAAACAAAACATAATTCATATTTGATGGGTATAAATGAGTCACACCTCTATATGAGATATGATGTTCTTGGGTTTACACTTACCTTCAAAAGTTTCATTTTAAAATATAAAAATATGGATAGTGAATAGGAATTTCTTTCATGTAAAACCAATACACAATGTGGTCAGAATAAGTAAATGTGTGTGTTTCGAGTCTAAAATGACATTTTAGTAAAAAAAGAAATGTAATGTACTCAAAATTGAGAAAACACATACCGATTGTTTTGATACATTATGAAAATGATCCACATGTCATCTAAGACATGTTGGAATCAACCATACATCAATCTGATGGATGGTGTGACTGGTATGACTTTGAGTGAAACTTTTTATTTAAAATTGACTTCAATTTTAGTAAAATTAACACTTTATGTTAATTTATATATTTATTTTATTACTAACATAAGAATTGTTTTCTTATATAGGTGAATTATTTTTTTCAGGAAGGGGTGGTTTATTCTGAAATAGCATGATTTGGTTTCAAGATTAAAATACAAAGAAACATTGATGTCTTTGAATGTATGTAATAATTTGTATTTATGTAATTCCATATACCAATGTTTGAAATGTATATAATATAGTGTTTATTTTTCTTTTATATATGTTTTAAAATTCATTTCATTTAAATTTTTTATTGGTACTTATTATCCACAGACATATATATATTTAAAAAAAATATTTATTTATATATTTTTCTAAAATGGATATTAACTTCAAATGCTCTTAAAACACAAAAAAATGTCAAGATACTCTGAAAATCCTAAACCCCTGAAAACCATGAAATGGTCATAACATTTGGTCCCTGAGTCTATTTCAACTCCACAACTAGTAAAATCAACTATCATGAAATGATCTTCGATATGATATGTGGTATAGGCCAAACAGACACCCAAATAAAAATTAATAGCCATTTTAATTTTAAGAAATCAATAATGGCAACAAGAAACACAGTTTTGGAGGCCACTAAGCCCTTTCTAAGGTTAAAAAACTGAGAAGAACTCTTTGACCTCAGTCCGAGACCATCTATGTCATAGATCTTATCGCATGATTAAATTTGATATATGGTAAAGCCCAAATAGATACCAGAACAGAAGTTATGGCCGTTTGAAGTTGCAGTTACATTTTCAAATTATTATATATATATTACTGATTTTTTTATTTTTTTATATTCAATTTGTTACTAAATTACTACTACTCGGTAATAGTAAGAATATTATTAATTACAAGTAAATTTTAAAATTATTTAATAAGTTATTTCTACTAAATATCTTTCATATTATGTGTAAATTTCAGTTTTCCTTCTCTAAAAAATATTTTAAAAAATTTATATTATATTTATATAAAAATAAATATATTTATATATTTATATATTATTTTTAGTGATTTTTTTAAGTTTACTTTAATCAGTGCTTATAAAGAACTTCTTATAAAGGGAGGTATTTTTTTAGTGCTTCGAAAACAGTGATGATAACCCCCCTATTAGGTATTTTTTACAAGTACTAATAAAAGACCAAATTTATCAATGTTTTTTTAATAGCACTAATAAAGTTACCCCTTTAATAGTGATTTTTTAGCACTATTAAAGACCCCATTTATCAACGCAAATTTTTTTGTCACACCCAGTTTCTCCATACTAGCCTAGTTTTTCCCTATGAACACTTTGGAATATGGTTTCATAAATCATGAGGCCATACCCAGTTAACCGTGATTCAGGTACAAATCCTAAAACAAAGTGGGCGCACAGTCGTGAAGCTGATCAGGGTTGACTGTGCAGTCGTTCCTCGTGGCTGCTGCACGGTTTGACGCATGGTTTAATAAACCATGCATCCAAACCCAGTTAACTGTGTGATAGATATAAAACCTACCTCATGGTTAGTGAACAGATGTGCGACCAGTCAGGGGTGACCATGTGGTCTGTCCCCATGGAAGTGGCATGGGTTCCACATGGTTTAATAAATCATGTTGTCTAATTGCACGACACTGCCCAGAATAAAAAAAATCTGATTTCCCATGTTTCCTCCCTCAGGATTTTAGGAATCAAATCCTCCCAAATATCATTCCCCTAGTTCTTCCAAACCTAGGGATCCCTCTCTCTTACCTCCCATGTCATTCTTCCCCCTCATTTGTTGTAGATCAATGATATATTAATGTTGGGGCTAGTTTTTCAGGGTAACTTTCTTCTCCTTTCTCTCCTTCTTCCTTCTTCTTTCAATTTTCTTGGATTTCCTCTTCTCCCAAAGTCATTCTCGACTTGGGTACTATTTTACCATGTTTTATGGGGTTTTTGGTCATTTAGGGTTGTGCTTCATAAATCTAGGGTTTTAGAACCCTCGATGAGTGATTTCTGGTGTGTCTTGTCATTCTTCCATGGATTTTAGGTAAGTGATTTAATTCATAACTATTAATTGATTAATTTATTATTACTACTTGTTTAATTCAGCATATTTTATGAAATATATGTGGGGTGTGTGAGTGGTATTTGAAGGGACGTTCCAAGTGTTTAAGGTGAAAATGGATTTTTCCTGTGAAATTGGGTATGTTTTTGTGTAAACCCCAATTGTGCATCTTGTAATGTTATATAAATTATGAATGTAATTTATTTAATTGTGAAAGTGGTGTGAAACTAGTTTTAGAAATAATTTGATATGCAATTGGTTTGAAATTGGTTTCTTAATAAGAATTTGGGTGTACTTATTGTGTAAAAACTTGTTATTCCTTTATAAGGCGTTTTATAATTGTGAAAATAGTTTTTTTTAATTATTTAAATTGTGATAATTATGTTTTGGCATGGTTATAATGTGCGGTTGGTTTTAAAGCAAGGTTTTTATATGAAATTTGGTGTGTTTTGGTTGTACACTTTTGTGGGGCTAATTTGAAGTGTTTCATAAATTCTTTTATTGATTTGTTAAATTACATGTGTGGTGTGAAGGTGGTATTTTACATGATTAAGAATTCATTTAATTGTGAAGTTTCAATTTTATGTGAAATTGGGTATTTTTCCTGTGTAAACCCATGTTTTCCGTTTGATGTCATTTTATAAATCTTGCAATTGGTTTATTAATCTATATGTGGGATGAAAATTGTGTTTTGATATATAATTGATGTGAAATTAATTTTTCAATAGGTTTTCGGGTGCACGTTTGGTGTAAAAGCATTTGGGGTGTTCATAGAAATTATTTTATAAACTATTATAATGGTTTATTAATTTATACAAAAAGTTGTGAATCCAATTTGAGAAATTTTTTGAGGTGGGTGTATTTTTAAAAATGGATTTTATGTGAAAGTGGTAGCCTGTTATATTTAATGCTTGGTTTGGTTGATTAATTATGTATTTGATATTATGTGGTGTGTGAAACTTGATTGAGCATGAAAAGGGATGCTTGGGTATCTTGGTGTCCAGACTACTACTGGTATGTTAGTGACTCAAAAGTGACTTTGTCCTTGTTTCACTAAGTGGGATTGATGATGAAAAAACTAAAAAAATATGAATGATGATTTGAGACCACTAGAATTTTGGATGTTGGTCCTCTCAAGTGGCTCTTTCATAAGTGATATGTTGGTCATTTTTTTTATACAACATTTCACCAAGATATGTGGTACTTAGGGCCCCACTATTGTGAGTACCTAGGGGTGTTTCCAATGACTAGTGATAATTTTATATATCACGCTTATCATTGTCATACAGTATGATTGATTGGAAATTTCAAAAGAAAATGTGTTTTATTTACAGTTTTATTTTTTAAAACTACATTCCACTTAATATTTCATTTATTCAAAGTTGTTTTTTAAAAGTTATTTTAATTAAAATTAATCAATAATTTCTTTTATTATAAAGCTTGCAGGTTTATTTTCCATTTAATTTTTAGTGCATGGCACCTTTTATCTAAGTGGAATCCTAAAAATCTTTTAATCACACACTTCATACACATTTGGGTATTTGAATACCCTGTTGTCTATTTGATCCAGGTTAAAGCAATTCATGTAATGTCGGAAGGTTGGGTTTCTAGTTGCTCTTGTTGGGGATCTTAGTGGAGGCGGATTGAGAATGTTTCTCCTCTTGTTGAATGGAGGTTTGGGGTGATGTTTTAGTTTCCCTTTGTGTCTTAGTACTTTTTTGTTTTTTGTTTATTTTTAAACATAAAATCATGAAATTTTTAAAGGCACATTTTTCTGGATGTTTTAGATCTGGTTTTTTTGTTTTTGTGTCTTATTTTAATATGATTAATTCAGTTAAATCATTCCTATTATTTTATTTGATTCCTGGTCACCTATTCTAGATCATGGGGATTGGGAATTCCCTTCGGGCCATTCCATGGATTGGGTCAAGTTCTAGTTCAGATGACTACCCGACTTGGTTCGTGAAAAAAAAGATGTCAAAGCCCCCCTTTAACAACGTTTTTTAGCACTGGTAAATGGGGTTTTTAATATTGTATGTAGCTAGCATTGTTAAATCACTAGAAATGGATAAATAAAAATTTTTAGTAGTGTTAGTTGTTTTTTGGTGTGTATCTAGTGTTGTGGTGTGTTGTTACAGCACATTTCATGGTGCTGCAGCATGCTGTTATAGCACACTTGAGTATAAACCTTTATCAGCACTAATAAATGGGGCCTTTAGTAGTTCTAAATAAAAGAATTGATAAATGTGGTCCTTTATCTGATATTCTAAATACATTGATAAAGAATCCATTTATCAGTTCTTATTTAGAACTGATAATAGACCCCTTTGTCAGCTCATTTTTAGTACTAATAAAATTCCAGGGCTTTTAATCCCTCTAAGGTAGTCATTGGTTTTCTAGTATTGATTAAGGCTATTTTTAGCACTGCTAATGGCCAATTTTGTATTAGAGAGGTTTAATAACATATATTCAATCCCTTCCTTTTATAATACATAGAATCGAAATCAACGATACTTTTTTTATAATTCATAACTAGTAAAAACATGTATTCTATTTGGTAGTCCCAACCCAAAAGGGTCTTTCTTTTGTTTAGGTAGAATACTAGATTCCAAACATTCTTTTGAGTAGGAAAAGAATAAATTGATGGTTAAGATCAAGCAAAATAAGAAAATATTTAACAAAATAAAACCAGAAAGAAATTAGGAATATAGGAGAAAATAATGTGGAAGCTGATGCAGCGGGATTATATCCAACAACTTCAATATTAAAGAGTCGAACATTGATGTTTTTTTAGGATTGCAATAATGAAACAATAGTCACACAAGATATCAACACATTAATATCATGTATCGATCATGAGTCATGTATGTTATCTCTCTTATCATGTCTTGATATTTATTAATAGACAAATAAAAAATGGTTATCTCACTCTATTGATTCTCATTTCCTTGGAGTTTTCCTAACATCGTCTCCACCATACAATGGTTAGAAAAAATATATATTAAAACATGTCATTACCTATTTAAAAATGGAATGTATTCAAAGAATAATTATGGCATGCTCTAATTATTATATTTATCTCATTAAAACACTTTCAAAAATATTCATTAGCATGCATGTGAAAATTTATTAAAAAACTATAAAAACCAAATTGATGAACTTGTAGTGGTGAAATAATTCCAAAATTATAAAAATAGAGTACAAAATATGTATTCTAAAAATTATTTTCTCTATTAATATTTTCCATTATGTTTAACAATTAAATTTTCTTAAATATAGTCATTAAATTGTAGATATTTTTTCAAATAAATAAATTAAAATAATTAAATAAACATATAGTTTTTTAAAATATTAAAAGAATCACTAAAAAATATCTATCAAAATTATCAACTACATGTTAATATAGATAATCAAATTTTTGAACAAAATCATTAATAAAAAAACTATTGATATTTATAATAAATATAATAATTTTAAATTAAAAAATACTAAAATATTTTTTTTAATAAAATTACAGTGACTAAAAATATAGAGCATATAAAGAAAAAATAACTCATGGTCATAGAACATTTACCATTGCATATGCTATCGTGAAATATGACATGACATTTATCACCTTGCCGCGGTCGCATTTGTTAGCTACCATGAGACAATAGAAGGTATCTGCTATCATTCAGGCAGAGTGCTTCATACTGTTGAAAATAGGGGTATGGTAGGAGGCCATCTCCACTACCACTCTTATTAGAATAGAAAATCTATTACCATAACTACTACATATATGGCATTTAAAAGTGCTAGAAAATGCCATTTATAGTGCTAAAACACGGATGTTAATCTCAGTAAAGATAATGGGGGTCCCATTTATCAGTGCCAAAAAAAGTGTTGATGAAGACCCCTTTTAACAGTGATAAATAAGTGCTGATAAAGGGGGTCTTTTATCAATTCTAAAAATAGCACTGATAAAATGGTCCTTTATCATTTTTTAGCGCTATTAAAAGACCACATTTATCATCTTTTTTTTAAAAAGAGATCATAAAGGTTTAAAAAAATTTCTGCAAACCATTGGGGGGGTTTATCAATGCTTGACCCCCCTTCAACAGTGATGCCCACCCCTGCATGCCCCTACCACCCCAACACACCAAATCCCCACCCCCAAGCATTTAATAATCAAAGAACCCCCTTACAATGCTAGCACAACCCTTCACCACCACGTGCGTCCCTACCTCCCCCAGGATTCAAAATCGAGACCTCCCACTGTACGCCTGAACCCTTTACCACTCCTCTATATATCTATGATGTCTATTTAATGATATATCAATATCTATAGTTATATTTATTTTTATAATAATATATAATTATATTAACATTTATATATATATATATATATATATATTTATAATAAAATATATGTTTTGTTATATTAATATATCAAAAATTTATTCGTATATTAATATATATATATATCTAGTTATATTTTTTTATATATAATTTTATTCACATATTAATATATATTTATATTAAAATATATATTTAATTATATTATATATATATATATTTATTTATTTATTCGTATATTAATATATATATATACATGTATATTTATATTTATATATTAATATATTAATATATTAATATATATATATATTTATTCATAAATTTAATATATATTTATATCAATCTATTTATAAATATATTTAGTTATATTTTTTTTCCGTATATTAATATATATATGTTTGTTACTACAAACACACACAAATACACACACACACACACACATTATATAGGTATATAAATATTCATATATTTTATTTTAAGTAAAATTGATAATATTTTTTTTTATTTAGATAATTATTATATACTGAGAAATATATTTTATATGTAAATAAGTTAAATTATTTATTTATAAAATTATTTTTTTATGAGTGAATATATAAAAATATATCAATATTGTTATATATTTGAATATCAATGATAGTACATTATAAAAGATGATAAAATTTAAAACTCATAATATCAATATGAATGTAATCCCTTGGAATAAATCCATTCCCCACTGAAAAAGGGGGGAAACCACCTAAAATGAGGTTGAAATTTCATCAAATAACAAAAAATTTGGAATCTCAACTAAAAACTCAGTTTTGGAGGCCTTATGGGCTTTTTATGACTTCTAAAGATGTGATAAAAGGTTTTGTTTTGTTTCCATTGTGTAGATATCGTCACAGGCTTTGATTTGATATGTTGTAGAGATAAAATAGATATTTGGATCAAAAGATATTCTTGTTAGATGTTTAGTTATGTTTTTAAGTTATTTTATATCTTTTATTGATTTTTTTATTTTTTTATGTCTTCAAATTGTTATTAAATGACTATTACTCAATGAAAATTAGAAAATTATTAATTAATAAATTTTTTAAATATTTTATAAGTAATTTTCACTATATATTCTATATATTAAGTGTAAATTTCAATTTATACATATCTAAAACATATTTAAAAAACATATATTATATTTATATTAATATAAATTTATTTGTATATTTATATTTTATTTTTAATGAAATATAAATATTTTTAAATATACCCTTTATCGACGCTAGTAAAAATATCAATGATAAAGACCACCGTTTATCAATGCTACTAAAAAAATGATGATAAAGGGTTCCCATTAACAGCACTAAAAAACAATGATAAAGGGGTTCTTTTAACAGCATTTTTTGCGCCGTTAAAAGTACCCCATTATAAATGTATTTTAGCTCTAATAAGGTACCCCTTTATCTATGATTTTTATTTAGCACTGATAAAACAAGTTGTTTCCCTTGCCCCGTTTTGTGGTAGTGTGATATTGATCTACTTCTATTGAAGAAATATACTATCATCCTATATAGATATTGTTCAACTATTACCACTACTGTTGGCATGAAGAAGGCGCTACCGCTACTAGTAAATCTGCTTAAGGGTGACAGTGCTACCATAAAGATGGAGTCCTACTACTATTGGCAGTTGAGGATAATGGTACTATGCTACCATTTATGGTAAATAGGTTTTCCTTTTATCTCACATTTAATTATATGCACTACTATCAATATTTTTATTCTAATACACTCAAAATTCTATGCTACCAGTGTTTCATGAAGAGAACCTGTTTGATGATCATTCTGAAGAAAAGATGATGTGCAAGAATAGGGGAGCTCGAACATAAGCTGAAGTGCTACCATGGAACTACAACTTGAGTGTGTTAAAAGTATCAATGGTCGAGTTATTGTTGTAAAAAATGTACTATGTGAAGGAGTTACTAAGGTGTGTTCATCCTAATAATGACGCTTCTATAATGTAGGTACTCCTTCCATGGAGAACCGATAATTTGATAAAGGCCTACGTGGGAGGAGAAATCCACTTGTGCCGCTGTGGAGATTAACTATGTGAGCGTAAAGAAGAAGGAATATATATATATATATATATATATATATATATATCCATGTGTGTGTGTGTGTGTCATAAACCTACCCATATAACCTAATACCCAGATACTCGAGCCAGTACCGACATAGCCCAAAGGGAATTCCTGATTCCCATAGGTTGGCAACTAGAACCTGACGTCATACAGAAAAAAGTGGAGATAATGTTTCCACAAAAACAACATAAGATAAAGATACATATTAGTATTCTTAATACTCCTCAAGTTGAAAGTACTATAAAACAATCAATTATATAAAAAACTAAAATAGTACATAATCAAAGAACCAAAAAACAAGAGAAATTACCCAACATCCCAGAGGATACATCACTCAAAGAACCAAAGGATCAAGAACATCCAACTCCTTCAAGAGGTGTTTTCCCTTTTCTTAGACCTAGTAGAATTAATCTACAAACACCCAAATGAAAAAATGTAGAGTGTGTTATAAAAGTCAAGTATGGTCCCACCAAGTGTTCTATAATAAGATTTTATAACAATAAACCAAATAAATATTTCGATTTCAAATGAAATTGGCCTAGAAGTACAATTTCATATTTAAAACAAAACATTATTTTTATTTCACAATGATGGAAAACATTTCAAACAGTGTATTAGGTAAACATATTATATAAAAAAGTATATAAATCAGTAGTCATGAGTAAAGTAATTTGAAAATCAATGGAATTTATAATCAAAACAGTCAGAATAATAACCATGGTCTTATACTCAGAGGTATGATTGTTGATAGTTACAGGACCATCACATTCTCATATCAGTGATCATGGAATATTTAAACACACATCCGTGAGTCTCAGGCTCAATAGGACTCATCAATGTTCCACCATGAATATGATCATCCAAACTATATTTTTTCTTAGAGTTATCATCATTATTCCATTTCTACGGAATTACCATCCAAGCCTGTTTTTCCTAAATTACTCAATAATTATGTAGACTCACATGTCCTCAATTGACCAATCAATAAAAAAGGGTGAATGCAACTCATTAAAATTCATTCAACATTCACGGTTCAGTTTCCCACTTTTCCTTTTCAAAATGAAAATTTACTTTGAATACCAAAATATGTGTTTTTCATCAGTTCATGCAATGTAAAAATTAACCCAATTATAGGTTTTCATTAATTTAATTTAACAAATTTTTCTCAAAATCAATTCACAAATCAACCCGAAAATTCGATCAATTTCAAATTACACCCCAAATTCCAATTCCATTGGAATTAGGGGTTTTCCAAAAAATTCATACCAAATAAATCAAAATTCCAATTTTCAATAAATTTGGTATTTAAAATTTAATTAAAAAAAATTTCAACCAATCAATAAATTCTATGATTAATCAATTGGTCAATCATAAATGGAACCACATACCTTTATCTTAGAGATCTCATAACACAACATCCACAATGAGATTTTTCAATGATGAATTATGAAAATGGAGATCTCAAAAAAACATAGAATCAAGATCCAAATCAATAGAGTTCAGATGCATCAAAAACGTAATTATATAAAAACCCTTATGGTGGAAACAAATAAAGAGATATAAATAAAGAATGAGAGGATATCCACTTACCTAAGAGGGATCAGATCCTCCACCAGTGCTTTTATTCATTAAAGATGCGATTTGGGGAGCCAAAAATGGTTCTTGTGAGCCCCAAAGGCCGAGGAAATATTGATATGTGGATTTTGGGTTGGGAAGGAGGTAAAAAGAAGGTTTGGAAATTTTTAAAATATTTTTCATAATTAATAAATACTTTTTACACAGTTATCTGTGCAGGGACACATGGTTAGAAAAACCATGAGCCCTAACTATGTACCCCTCTATTAGGGTGCATGGTTTATACTAGGTGGGGGAATGGTTTTTAAAACTATGTTAAAACCGTGAAAACACTCACTGCCCAGAGTTCCACAATTTTTACAAGGTGGATACACTATTTGGGAAAACCAAGCGCCAACCATGCACGACTTAGAAATTTTCAAAAAAATTAAAGTTTCCACCCAAAACAACATGATACAAACCCCAACCAAATAATAATAAAAAAGGAGGGTTGAAGAGTACCATTAAAATAGTAATAGGATGTTACAACCTCCCCACTATAGAATCATTCTGTCCCCAAAAATCCTATCATGAATTTTCCACATCAATGTGATGAGACCACTTCTCTCCCTTTAGTGATTTTATCTCCCACATCTCATGCTTATCAGAATTATGATTCAATAAAACTCAGACCAAAGGTATCATCCTCCCATGAATTACCCCAATTTCAGAATCAACTATCTTAACTGGATGCTCAGTCATGGATAAATCACGTTCAACATCAAGATCACTCCATCTCAAAACATGGGACGAATCAGAAATATATTCCCATATATGAGATACATAGAGAAATTTATGTGTTTTCATCAACTATTTAATAAGTGAAAAATGGTAAGACACATTACCCACCTACTCAAAAACCTCAAAAGGTCATATAAAATGAGGAGCAAGCTTTTCTTTCCTCTCAAGTTGTTGATGATTTAAATTAGTTGAAACTTTCAAGAACACCTGGTCACCAACTGAACACTACAACGGTCTACGATGATAATCAACATAATTTTTATATGGAATATGTGAATTCAACATTATCTGATGAATCATTTTAATCCTTATTATTGTATCTTGAACCAAGATTTTTCCAACCAAGGAACATTCACCGATCTCCATCTAACACAACAGAGATTTACAAAGATGGTCATACAAGGCCTTAAAAGGATCCATTCTAATCACGTACTGGTAACTATTATTATTACAAAACTCAACCATCCATAAATGGTTATCCCAATATCCACCAAAGTAGAGTATGCATATGCGAAGAATATCCTACAAAATCTGTATAACCCTCTCTTTCAGGACATTCGTCTATGGATGCTATGTTGTACTCAACTAAACATGATATCCTATTTCCTTATAATGGAATTTCGAAAAAATAAAAGTAAAAAGGGGATCCCTATAATAGACTATATCATATTGAACTCCATGAAAATAAACAACCTCTCTCACATAGATAATTCCCACATCCTCAACTTTTGTCCACTAAAGAAAATATGGCCTTTAATAGTGCTTGTAAATGAGTTTTATAAATGCTATAGAAGAACTAATAATTTAAGTGATGTTAAAGGGTTATCTTTAAAAACACTAGTAAAAAGTGATGATAAACGTCGCCTTTAATAATGCTAATAAAGCCCCCACTAATAAATGGAATAATGTTTTTCACGCCCCCCTTTTATTAGAACACCCCCTTTATCATCACTTACCCTGCCCTTTTATCAGCTCTTTAGATAATCTCACCCTCCCATACGTGCCCCTACCTCTAACAAGTTTCGAACCTGAGACTTGCATCTTATACACCAACAACTTTTTCACTCCCCTATATTGTTTTGTTTTTCATTTTAGGATATATCTATATATTTATATATATTTCGATGAATTTTTTATCCACATATTTATATATATGTATATATATATATTAAATTAAAATATAAAATATGTTTTTTGTGTATGTGTATGTGTATGTGTGTGTTTATAAATATATACAAACATACATATAGTATATATATATATATATATGCGCACCTATAAATATAATTATACATGTTTATATTTATTTACATATTTTATATATTAATATTTACATACATATATTAGAATATATAGATAAATATATATCTATTTTTTAATACACACACAAATGTATATATATATAAACATTATATATATATATATATATTAATTTTATAGATATATAAATAGTCATGCATTTTTATTTCAAATAAAATAGATATTAGTTGTATTTAGTTAAAGTGTATATATTGAGAAAAATATTTTATATGTAAATATGTATAATTAATTATTTATAAAATTAATTTTTTTTTGTGAATATATAAAATATATAAAATATATATTTTATTATATATTTTTTTATAAATAACATTATATTGTGAAAAATAATGAAATTTGAAATCTGCAACATCAATGTGAATGTAAGCCACGGGAATAAATGCATTCATCGCTAATAAATGGGGGAAAAGATACCCTTAAAATGGATGAAAATCTACCAAATGTTAATCATTTTGGGTACCTTGACTAAAAACACAGTTTTGGAGGTATTCGAGGCCTTTTTGGAATTGAAAAATAGTCAATGTTTTATACTCCATCAACATAGAGTAAATCTTGTCGTAGGCTTCTATTTAATATGTAGTAGAGCCCAAATTGGCACATGGATATAATTTTATGACTATTTGAATTTCAAGTTATGTTTTCATCTTATTGTATGTCTTTTATTGATTTTTTTATTTTTTTCTCCAAATTGTTATTAAATAACTATTACTCAATAATAAATAGAAAATTATTAATTAAAAATATTTTTTAATTATCTTATAATCTATTTTCACTAAGTATCTTATATATTATGTTTAAATACCAATTTATCCTTATCTAAAATATATTTAAAAAATATCTATTATACTTATATCAATATAAATATATTAACATATATATATATTTATTTAAATGTAATATATTTTATAAAAATATATCCTTTATTGGAAATTTTTTAGAAGCCTTGATAAAGGCCCATTTTTATCAGGATTTCTTTAATAGTGTTGTTATGACCCCCTTTAACAACGCTAAAAAGAGTTGTTAAAGAGCCCATTCAATGACATTTTTTCTAGTGTTCACAAAGGGGGTTTTAATAGTGATTTTAGCAAGTGCTTGGTAAAACTAATTTTGTAGTTGTGGTTGTGTCATGAATTGGTATAAATTTAGCCTATTTGGTTAGACGATCAATCACAACTCATATCAAATTATTCTATTTTTGGATATGTGGCAACCCAACCAGAAAGTCTATAGAGATCTCATCTCACTACCAATTTAGAATTGGAAGCGCTGAAGAAAAACTAAAGATTTTTTTTCTTGGACTTATCCTATTAGAAGGTAAAATAATTAGAGATAAAGTTATAAATTTCCAGTCTCATACTTGGCCCACAGAATCAATACTGAATATCATAATACATCTTTATGGTTCTTGGGTTCATAGTCCATTGGGAAAATGGAAATACCCCATCAAATATTTTGACATGGGTAGCGGCATCACAAAATGATTCTAAAAACATAAAACATCCTCTCTAGATAACGACCACACATAAACAATATATCCACCATAAAGATATACCTTAATGATATGAAACTCATCATCAAGTTGTTGTTCCTGAAGAATCATCTCGAGAAGAGTAGAGGTCAACTTAACACTGGCCAAGGCAACCTCATAACATGTTTCCTGAACTCCTATATGAAATTTTGCAAAGTGATCCATCAAGTGCCTCTCTTCTATTGATTCTTTCATATCTTGTCCAGAGGTTCCCACTCAAATCATTAGCGATGACATTCCCTTTCTATGTGGTAAAGGCGATGTCGAAATCAATGGATTTTAGGTACTCCACCCAACACCTCTTTCTGAGATTAATTTTTTTTAAGAAAATATATAATTCAAAATTTTGTGTCCAGAATACATGATGAACCATTCTATAAAAAGGTAATGCATCCAACTCTTAAGCACATGATTCAAGAATATGAGTTCAAGGTAATGGTTTGAATAATTTTTATCATGTGGAATATTCTTCAAAGAGACATAAGAAATAATGTGACCACCCTTCATAAGAATACAACCCAAACCTAAACCTAATGCATCAAAGAAGACTACGTATCCCTTCCCAGCCTCTGGAAGATTCAACACCAGAAAAAAATTCAAAATACATTTCAGCTCAACAAAATAACCCTGATATTTCTCATCCAAAGAATTATTCTCTCCCTTTCATGTTAAAGAGATCATCAAAGATGGTAATTTTTTGAAATCCTTTACAAACCAGTGATAATATATATGTAAACCTAAGAAGATCTGAATCTTGATAACCTTACGTTGTTGCTCCCATGTCATAATATATTCCACCTTCTCAGGATCAATTGAGATTCCATGGTCCAAGACTATATTTCCTAAGAACATCACTACTCAAATCTATAATTTTTTTTTTGTTAGCTTGGAATAATGTTGATGATTTCTCAATAACTCTAAAACTTCTCTCATTTGACGCACTTGATCCTCCTTTAACTTATAGTAAAAAAGAATTTTTTCCACAATGACCATGATGGAAGTATCATGATACTCATGGAAGATCTTGTTAATCAAAGCCGTAAATACTATAGGATCATCAATTATACCAAATGGATTATAAGGTAATCATAATGGTCATACCTTCTATAGAAGGTGGTTCTATAAGTTTTAGATTATTTTATTCTCATCTGGTGATAACCATACCAAATATTAATCTCTGATAACCACTTTAGCACCTTGAACTGATCAAATAGATCATCAATCTATGGAAGAAGATACATGTTCTTTACTATAACTCAGTTTAGTTTCTGGTAATAAATACATAGGTGAAGTTTTCCACTAAATTTGTTTACAAAGAGAACAAGCACCACCCAAGGTGATAGACTCGGGCATATAAACCCTTTCTCTAAATTATCTTCCAACTCGACCTTTAAATCATTCATTTTAGCTGGTACTATACAGTAAAAATGAATAGATATAGGTTGAGTACCAGAAACTAGATAAATAAAAAAACTCTACCTCCCTTATTGATGTGAAACCATAGAAGTTAGAAGGGAAAAAATCAAGAAACTCGATGAAAATTATAGGGAGATCATCATTTATATAATCTCACTCTAGAAAAAACAAAACACTCATATTACATTCCCATACTATGGATAATAAGGCCATACTCTACTCAACATTGGGTACCAATCTCCTTGGAATATATAACACACCCCATTGGTCATAGTAAATTATACATATTGAAGATAACAATCAATTTGAGCTTTATTAACAATTAGACAATCCATATTGAAAATTACATCAAGATGATTAATGTAGAGAACTAGAAAATACCAAGAAGGATCAATATCTGATAATGAGATCACATAATTAGGGCAATGAAAACCCTGCTCTCTCTTCAGTCCAAGGGGTGTGGTAATATTCATCACATAAGATAAAATCTTCATAGATATATTTAGTATATTCATAATATGAGGTGAAATTAAAAAATGAGATGCACCAGTATCAAATAAAGGCATCACTAAAGTTGAATATATAGTGATGGTTCCTCTCATAGTCTCTCAACCCATATCTGATTCCTCTGGTGACACCTTCACTTCATGAAGAATCTTTATTTTGAATTCCTCTGGTTTGAACCCATTCGATCTTGAAGCATATGATTGCACCGTAGTGTTTTTGGTGGTGATGAGCTTGTCCCACTACATGGGTACAAAAAGATATAACAGAACTTCTTCATGTGTCATGAACATCCATATGAACAATAAATCTTGGGTGTCTTAGTGAAAACCCGTTTTGAATACCTAGACATTCCACACTAGAGGAAAGTCAATGGGCATCTTTGAGGAACTACAGTAGGTCTAGAAGAACCCGACTATTGATAACAACTACAAGACTCATCATGCTTTCTCATACCATTATAGAAACTCACAGAATTGCCCATAGGAAAAAAAAGAACTCTAATTAATCCCCTCTTTCTAGACAAATCAAGTTCATCCATCAACATCCAATCAAGAACATCTTTATAATAAGGGTTATTCAATAGGAAAACCTAAGAACAAATATCAAATTGAAGTCCCATCTCATTCCATCAAGTATTTATATTCTTATTTGATATAATATCAAGTGAAAACTTCTCAAGATCAGTGAATCGGTCCACATACTCATTCATTATCCTATCTACCTACTTGAGTTAGAAAAACTCTATGGCCTTAGCTAATACCATAGGCTCTGGATAGAACCAGACAGTAAAAATAACTTTATAGTCATTCCACTCCCAACCCACGTGATTCCTCACTATAACCATTGAGTCCCACCATATCCTATTAGGTCCTTCTAGTTTGAAGGTGGAATATATCACTTTGGTTGAATTAAGCATTTCCATGAAGTCAAAAAATTACCTATCTTTCTCAACCAATCCTTATCTAGTTGAGTATCAAAACAACCTTGAAACAATAGTGCCTTTTAGAAAATAAAATCTTGATCAGGACTCTAAAATTTATACCTATGAGGTACCAAATTTGGATCCTAAATGGGAATTGGTGTAGGTTATTGTCCAAGAGCCTAGACAGCATGAAAAATAACCTCGACCATATTTGGGTCCCCTGGAGGATTTACTCACCATAGTTCATCAGTAGCTTCCTCTTTGATCCTATTTACACATCTTCTCAGAGGAATGATGTTACAATGCTTCACCAAATAACATTTAAGACATAAAAAAATTACTCATATAAACAGTCTAGGACGAAAAATAGAGAAATTAATCCCATCAAATAAGAAAACAAGATTGGTATTTCTACCTACCCAAATTTAAAATAAAGAAAATACTATAATTATTCCATGAGATTCGTTTCCTAAACCACCCATGGTATCTTTAGGTTCAATTAAATGATATATTTATTTACAGTCACATTAAACCACCTTATATGTCCTGACATGATTACTGAACTGCATATTGACATCAAGGGAAGATACACAACCTCCCTTTGATAACACTTTGAAACAAACCAGCCTGAATACCTTGGTACCCCAATACCTGGTCCAATACTAACATAGCCTAAAGGAAATTCTTTATCCCCACGGTTTGGTGACTAGAACCTAGCATCAAACATAAAAATGAGGGAATGAATTTTCCACTAAAACAATGGAAGATAAAGATGCATATCAATATTCTCAAAACTTATCTAAAAGAAAGTAAAAGAAACTAAATAGTTATATAAAACACCTAAAAATTACATCAACAATGTACAAAAAATGAATATATAACACAACATACCAAAGGAAATTTCAATCCAATCCCCAAAGGATCAAGAACATCCACCTCTTCCAGGAGGATCTTTCCCTTTTCTCATACATGGAAGAAGGAAATCTACAAATGACCAAAGGTAAAGGCATGGAATTAGCTAAATCCCTGGTAGGGTCTCATAAAGTGATCCATAATAATATTTCATAATAATAAACAAAATAAAGTGTTCAGTTTCAAATAAAACATGCATTGTAGTATAATTCCATATTTAATACAAAACAAACTTTTCATTTTAGAATGATGGAAAACATTTCAAACAATGGATTAAGTATAAATTTTATATAAAATAGTTTATATAAATCATTAGGTATGAGTAAATTAGTTTCACAATAAATTGAATTTGTAATCAAAATAGTCACAATAAGCATCATGTTCATCATCCCTATCGTATGATAGATTCATGTTATAGGATCCTCATTCTCTCATATTTATGATCATGGAATATGTGGACACACATCCCTCAGTATCATGTCAAATATGAAAAATCAATATTTCTTCTGGAATATGATCTTCTTTACTAGATTTTTTGTTAGAGTTCTCGTCGTCAGTCTATTGCTAGAGAATTACCATCCTAGCATGCTTGCCTAAAAACCCACTAACTACCCATACATATATGTTCTCATTCTATAAATCAATTGAAAAAGGTAAAATTATTTAATTTTAAATCATTCATTCTTCCAGGTTCAATTTCCCACTTTTACTTTTCAAAATTCCAATTCAAATTCAAAACCTAAAAATGTGTTTTTAATTAATCCATACCTTTTTAAAATTAATCCAATCATTGATTTTAATTAATTCATTTAATCCATTTTTATCGAAATCAATTCAAAAATTAAATCAACTTAAATGTACACCCCAGATATGTGATGATCTATTAAATCCATTGGATTAATGATAGATAGTGGTAAATAAAGTACAGGAGGATATCCACTTACCAGAGAGGGATCAAATATTTCACCAGTGTTTCAATTCATCAAATATAGGGTTTGTAGGAGAAAAATGGTTCTCCAGTGCCCCCAAAACCTTGGAAATCATGATTTATAGAGTTTTTTTCAAGAATAAGTTAAAAGGTCGATTCAAAAATTTTAAAAAACATTTCCGGAATGAAAAAATACCACGCGGCCAAATAGATGGGAAATTCCACACAATTAGAAATACTATGCATCCTAATCATGTGCCCCTCAATTGTGGTGATAAGTTTCTACTAGGTGGGTATATAGTTTTTCAAACCATTCACTAATTGTCAAAACCCCCACTACCTAGGATTGCATGGTTTTCAATGGTTGAGTGCACAGTTTGGGTATATCGTGCGCCAAATGTGCACATCCCAAAATTTAAAAAATACTTTCTATTTGAAACAACCTGATACAAACCCCAACCAAAGATTGATTAAAAAAGAGGATTGAGGAATACCTGATAAATACTCACAGGATAATAAAATAAATATACAACTCATTAACACATGCTATGTGTGTAAATTTGTTTTATGAGATTAAAATTTACCAATTAAAATTAAGAACATATAAATGTTTAACTAAATTAAAAAATAAAATAAATGTTATGTAACTAAAATTTAACAAAACCCAAACAATTTACCAAGCTACCATTATCAAACACTAATAATATCCACCTTAGTAATTTACCATACTGAAACACTGAAATAGACCCATTGTGTATGTTACAAAGCCTATCATTTCCACAAAATATTATAACCCATTTTGGAATTTATCTAAATTGAATAAAAAATTATTAAATATCAATAACATTCTACCACTTAAATAATAAATAGTTAAAAATACCCTAATTTTTAAATATTTTTATAATAATATTATGGTTAAATGTTTTTAAATTCATAAATGGATATATAATTATAAAATTATAACAATATTTAATATATGTATAAATAAAACGTTAGATATCATCCATTTTATTCCAGATTGTGTTAAAAACATAAAAATTATAGAATAATTTTATCATAATATACAAAAATTATGTCTGATAATCATATAATAAAATTTGTTTTTCAATATTAATTATGAAACAAAGTATAATATTTTTATGTAAATATAGAAATCATTAAAAATATACAAATGAGGAAATTTGTGAATATGTTATCCTAAAACTATATCCCATTTTTTATTAGTGAACAAAAATAATTTAAAAATCATGATATTATGCTTTTAACATAACATGTTTAACCTTTTTTTCCAAATACTATTTAATCTTGTGTTTTAGTTAATATGTCAGTAGTATATTTTAAATTTTCGAACACAATCAAAATAAAATCTCATTTATTCACATCATCACTTAGAAAATTAAATAATATAACTATTATTTATCAGATAGTGTTGTAAAGAATTTTTAGATATTGAAATTGCACTATAATTTTCACATAAAAATGGAATTTTATAAAAAATTATATTAAAATCACAAAAGGTCTGTTTGATCTAAATAATTTGAAAACAACAATTAGTAGTAACAACAAACTCTACCTCAAGTGTTGATAATGCAACTGATTTTTTTTCATAGAACTACATGAAATTAAATTCTTAATGAGAAAATGACAAATAAGTATTGTGTTTTTGGTCAATCCTATACCTCCATAATAAAAGAAAAATAAGATAATAAATCAAAACAATTATTTTCACAAATTTTAACATGAAATGACACTTTAGTAATTAAACATATCATATTGAAAACTCGTTGTTCCCAATTAGAATTATAAAATCCTAAAAATATTCATTCATCGCATTTATAATAAAACTTATAAAACCTATCTTTATTATTTAAAATAAACATTTGAAAATAAGAAACCTAAAATATATAATTCTAGGATTAAATCCATTAATCAACTGAAAAAGAGTTTTATTTAAAAATGATCTAATAAAATATTTATTTAAAATTTAAAATTTTTATTAACATGTTCGGCCCGAAAATATTTATGTACTTAGAATTCATTTAGAATCGATTTCTCCATATCTTGAATTGAACTACACTTTATTTTAACAACACCAATTTTTATAGAGTCCTAGCCATAGAAAAACAATGTTTTTATCCATTATCTTCAAAAAAAATATCAAATTCTATATTAAAAAATACACCACCTCTATCACTTGTACTAAATTTGACTAAAATATATAATTTATTATTTTGTATATTTTTTCAGAAAGTATAAAACATTGCCAAAATTTCACTTTATGGGATAAGAAATAAATCCATCTAAATCTACTTTAATCATAAATTATTATAAATGGATGATTCTTTACACATAAACAAGTTGGTTTTATTGGACCAAATAAGTCAAGATATATAAATTCAAGACATATTGTAGTAGAAACATTATTCATATATTAAAACTTTTCTTTATGATTCTTTCCCTTTGAACATGAATCAAACACAAAATAATTAACTATATTTAAATTTTGATATGGGAAAACATGTTTATCCCCTAAAAACATGTTAAATAGTATAATGCTTGCTTTTATGAGTCTCATATGCCACAAAATATCATCTACTTCTATAGAATTTAAACACTATATTTCTATTTGGTTAGATCAGAAAAATCAATAATGTAAAAATTATATTTTTTATTTTTAGAAAACAAAATAGATTTTTTTTCAAAAAAAATAAATTTATCATTTTTAAAAGATACATTTAATCCATCCTCATATAGTTGATATATAGTTATTAAAATATTCTTAAAACCATCTATAAATAATACATTTGATATAATATATTTTTTTAACATACAACTATTCTGATCCCTTTAATTTGGCGTTTCAAATTTTCTCCAAATGTGACGAATCCACTAGCACATGAATTAAAAGATATAAAGTATTAAAAAAAATTCATGTGTCTGGAACACTATCTTTCTAGATACCATGAATCTTTGAGACTTCCAAGTAAATTTTCAAAAAATGATTCAACTAAGTTAAATGGTTTGGTACCCATGCTAATCTGGTACAGATTAGATTATTAGAAAAAAAATTAGTACCCAAATAGATTTAAAACATCAATTTGTGGGATATTTAGAAAAAAATAACAAATGTTTTAGTATGAATAAATGATTCTATAAATTTAAAATATAATTTATTGGAAATATTCCCTTGCATTCTATTTTTAAATAATTGTACACTTGAAATAATCCATTTTGAGCTTTTCATAAATATAGTCTTATAAATCCTTTGGGAGAAACATTTATAACCAGAAACATTCATTTTTATAATTTGGTTTTATCATAGGCTTGATTTTTTAATATTTCTATTTTCCTTGAATAAATTTTGATAATGTTTCGTTAATATTGGAAACTTACTTTTTCCAAATTATATTTTCTTTTAGAAAAGCTACTGATTCATTATATAATTTTTCATTAGAACTAGAAGCTATATTTATTAGTTTATATGTCCTTCCATGAGCTTCATATACTCATTCTTAGTTCTTATGTTCATATTCGAGGGGTCCCATGACCAGAGAAGTTATGAGTGTAGCCATTTTGTGAGAAAAATGATTCAATGTATTGGTTATAAAACGCATGAACATGGTCACATATTAGGGTTTTAATTCTATGTATACATATGTTTTTTATATATTTTGTATACTTTTTTAAATAAGAACATGCATCAATTTTGTTAGCTAGAATTAACACCCAAGTATACTTACAAAATTCATCAACTAATACATAGAAATATTGCTTCCCATTTAGAATTGAAAATATAGATGGTTTAAATAAATCCATATGAACCAAATCATGATGTTGAGAAGTTTAAACATTTTTCTTTAATTTAAAAGAATCTTTTTCCACATACCTTTTTGACAAGGGTTAAAAAAAATTTCATTTTTGAAATATATTTTTGGTATATCCTTGACTAACCCTTTCTTAGTAAGCTCCCTAAGTGAGTAAATATTGCAAAGGCCCAGTCTTCTATTCCAAATCCCAGATTCTTTGTGAAAATCACTCAAGCCGAAAATAATTTTATAAATTAAAGAGTTAAGATAAATAGCATAAATATTATAATTCTTTAAGTCAGAAAAAATTAAATATTTTTTATAATCATAAAAATTGTATGAATTATTTTGAAACATGACATGAAAACGATCATCACATAATTATTAAATACTAAGAAGGTAATATTTCAATCCATCAAAAATAATAATGTAGCGGGAACTATGCAGGTACTGTAGAAGGTACTATAGTAGGAACTGTAGCAGGAACTATGCAGTATTGTAGCAGCTACTATAGTGGAAACTGTAGCAGGCAATGCTTGGCATTGTAGAAGCCATGAATATTCCCCCGTTTGGGCCTTTGGGCCATCGATTTGGTCCTCGAGTCATTTAAGGCCTTTGGACCACCCATGGCTATGGGCCAGTAAGGCCTTCGGGCCACCTCAAGGACTTAGGGCCACCTTAAGTGTAGATGCAAACCAGACAAACTACAAGGAATAAGCTTTAGAAGGAGGATTATCAAAGATATTTCACCACAACAGAAGATAAATGCATTACAAGAATGAGAGGGTATGACACCTGCCATCGGGATAATCCTGTGCATGCACCGGAAAACCTACCTGAACCGACATGCGAAGGTGGAGAGCTGATTTCATGATGAAGATACAGAGGAGTAGCAGTTCCAAGTGGTTAGTTTGGGTTGTATGTAGTGTTTGAAGCCTATGGGAAATGAATTCATCTAAGGCCTATGGGCCATGTAACACTTACACCTAAGGGCCTTGTAAGGGTTCCACCTTTCCCCTTAAAAGGTGGATTATACAAAATCAATAAAAAATGAAGGCCTTAAGGCCATTGGAGGTAATATTTTTTGAACATCTGTTGTCGAAGTACTCTAGATTCTTATAGGTGGTATTTATATAATTTTCCTATAAAAAAATTTACGCATGAAATGACATTGGTACTCATATTATCTTGGGTCTAGAGATGTTGGTAATAAATGTTTTTAGAACCCACAT
Organism: Viscum album; assembly: GCA_963277665.1. Classification (NCBI taxonomy): domain Eukaryota; kingdom Viridiplantae; phylum Streptophyta; class Magnoliopsida; order Santalales; family Viscaceae; genus Viscum; species Viscum album. The sequence goes on from OY728140.1 coordinate 1,359,034,193, forward strand.
TTGTTTGATAGGTTTCCCATAAACAGACTGAATACATTTTGAAATAATGACTATGTTAGTTCCTCTAGAAAAATATGTTGTAGTATAACTTTTGGGTTTTCACATGGGTACAAAAGTACTCTTTATTACTCTCCTCTACCCAGGTTGATATCCAAGACCTGTAAAATATTTTGGTGAAACATTATTTCCTAAAATATATGTGATAGTTTCTATAAAATTATTGACCTTTTCCAATACTTTCTTTAGTTTCTCATTTGAAAGTTTAAGTTTAGTAGTATCTTTAAAAAGTTGAGCATTCTTTTTATTTTCAACAGATATATCAGAATTAATTTTTGTAGATAAATCATGTTGTCTTTTTAGAGTTTTATATCTGTCTCTTAATAAATTAAATGCATCTACTATCGTATTACAATATTCAATCATCTCATTCTTATTCATATCCTCATTATTATGTTAATTATTATAATTATTAGAAATATGTAGAGATGATAGAGTGGGGACCACAGTGATTTATTATATAAAGTATATATTGGATATGTTGGATTTTTCTTTTCACGAATAGTCAGAATCACTGGATCTATCATCATAAAAACTCCATATGGATTTTATTACATTCATATACCTTCTTTATTTTTTCATCATATCTCTTTTTGTAATTTAATTTTGGGCAATCTGCCTTTACATGTCCTTTATCTTTTCACTCATATCAAGTAACTTCATGTGTGTTGTCAATCCTTCATCCAATATCATTTCCAATTTAATTTTGTGCCGTATTTACATTTATAGTTTATCTTTCTGATAAAATTTTTCTTTCTATAAGTTTTTTATGAATCACCCAACCAGATGATCCATTTCATCATCACCATCCGGAGGTGACTCATTGTCACTTGATCTATCATATTGAACATTCTTCTTTTCATTTTTCTTAGATGCAGTAGTCTTAAAGGATATAGATTTTCTCTTTGGATCATTATCATTTTCTTGGTTGACCTTTAAATCTTATTCATATATCATTAGTTTAACAATAAACTCTTTGACAGTTAGCTTACTGATATCACTCGACTCTCTAATTGACAGGGATGTGCCTCTCTATTTTTCAGGTAAACATCTATGTAGTCTCATGATCTGGTCCTTATCGAATACAAGATTCCAAAGTCAGATCATTGTGTTCAAAATCTCATTAAACCTGAGGTAAATTTCATAAATAGTTTCATCAGGAATCATCTAAAATTTATAATACTTAATAGTATATGTGTTAAGTCCCATATCCTTAACATTAATTGTCTCTTCATGTGAAATAGATAAAGTATCCCAAATTTCGTATAGAGTTTTTCAAGAAGATATACTTTTTAATACCTTATCTTCTAATTCACAATATAGTGAGTTTATATAGTTACAAATATTGTTATAAGAAATTTTAGTAGCTTCATCCAGTGTTGATCAAGTAGTTGTAGGAATTTCATATTTGTCTTCTATGGAAGTTCAAATCTCAAAACCCATACTCTCATTGTGCATTTTAATTTTAATCTTCCACTGTGCATAATTGATACCATTGAAAAAGAGAGGTAGGATTGTAGAAGAATTTTCTTTTCTATTATCTATTTAATGAGATAAATTTAGAAATAACATAAATTTAATATCTTTAAATATTATCAAAAATCATTGTTGAAAATTTTGAAAAAAAATTTGATACCAAAGCATAAACCTCTGATGCCAAATGTTGGTCAGAGTGAGTATCTCTAGAGGGGGTGAATTGAGTACCCAATAAAAAATTCTGTTCAAAATGGATTAAAATAGATTCCATTAATTAGTTTAAAATCTTCTCAGTTAACCAAAATAGTATATCATTATATATTTGAAACTTTTAAATGATTAATTAGAAGATTGATTAGGTCTCGAATAAAATAATATACAATATCACTTAATCCATTGAAATAAATTTACACAATTAAAATTTTATAAAAAAAACAAATTAATGTTATCTAAGAAAGTATAAATTTATTTACAATTTAAAACAATATCATGTTTTAAATAATAAATTAAAAATAAAACATGCAGTATAATTTTTAATATAAGAGGGTCAGTCTCAAGGTGAGACTTATTACTCTCCACTTGGTGATCACCTAACACCAAATAGTTTATGTAAATATATTGATCCACAACCTGGATCAGGTTTTACAACTGTTAAAAACTATCCAGACCACACATGGCCTCCTCTACTATTGTCTATCGGAGTACAAAAAATAGGTCACACTGAACCTCTTCCAAAGTTTCCGTGGGAAAAAAGATAAATAATGTTTGAGAAGATATCTATATATATTCTTGTTATAGTAGGAGATAATGTGTTGATAAATAAATATAGCAACATACAATGCCATTAATAAAAAAATAAAATAACTAAACTGAGCAATTAAAATTATGAAGGGATAGAGATGGTCGGTTTGTTTTGCAGTGCAGCTCATGACACTTTCTTTTGATTTGTAGCGTAGCTTGAGTTTGGTTCTTGAGATAACTTTTGTAGAGCATATGGTCATTGAAATTATTGTTCATTACAACAGGAATTCCCTAGATAGGTATTGTTCTTCGGCTTCCTCAATAAAGTGTATAAGAATGTAGTAGGTACGTTCTTGAAAATAAGGTCCAACTTTGAGTTCATATGTGCATCTTTCTAAGTGTATCAACTTCTCATGTACACAGGGGAGTCCTCTTCCTCTTTTATAAACAGAGGTAGAAAGAATAATCTTGGATCCTATGTGTCCATACACTACATTTAAGAAACTTATTTTAATTCATCTCTATTGATAAATAAGAAATGATCATTAACATAATTAATGGAATTAAATTCAATAATCTATCCATTATATATATTTAATTTTAAAAATAGATGTTTAAAAAATAGTAATAGTGAGTCCTGGATTGGTGATAAGATTCTAGAAGTGTTTCTTTGTAATAGAATCTCTTTGGAGTTGTGTCTATGTCTAGAGGTTGGACATTTTAATGGTGTCTCAATGTAGGAGGCGACATGTACTGGTGGTGTGACATTGGAAGTGTCTTATACTGGGGGTGTGACATTTTATTATTTACCAAAATTATAAGTTGGTGGTGTATGAGTAAATGGAGATTCATATTTATGGAAGTAACCCCTTTGATGATATGTTAGGCTATCATTGACTCATACTTTACCAATTTTTTGATACAACGTTATGGCATAGATGACAGTGCCTCAAGACAATAGTGAGACTTTCTTACTGGTGTCTCATACTTTTTCAAGATTCTATCCAGATGGTATGACATCCTGGAAGTGAGACCCTATCTGGCAGCGAGTTAGTATCAACAGTGACTCATCTTAAGGAAAAAATTAATCTCTGGTATCATATTATAATATGCTTAGAGAAAACATGAAATTCTTTAATATCACAACAAGATTAATTTTGAGATCATGAAAACAAGGAGGTCCACAATCTCTAGTTTTTTTATGATCACAAATACTGACATCAAAGGTAAGAAAAAAATAAATCATGACATATATATCAAAGATAAATCAAGACATAGTATAAAAGAGATATAAAATATAAATAAATAATATCAATTGTAAAGATATAACTAAATTCCATAAAAGAGTTATCTCCAATTTTGGATTATGAAAAATAGCATAACAAAAATAAAAAAAGAGAATGCAAGATAAGAAAAATATAAAGAGATGTTTCATTAAAAACTACTGAATAGTGGCCAAATAAGGGTATACATGAAAAAAGTCCCATCAAAGAATTTTTTTTTACTCCACCAATAAACTCAAGGTGTGGAAGAAAGGTCCATTGGTGCTTTTCCTTTGTCCTTAACATGGATGAGGTAGAAGAAACTGTAATAGAGGGTGTAGTAGGAACATCAGTTGTAGTTAAATGATGTTGAGGAATGGTTGAAGGAACACCAGGTAGAGAGTGATGTTATCTAGTAAATAAGGTTCTGAGGTACCTAACATATTTGGTAGGACATAAAAAAATGTCTAGAAATGGGCCGGAAGAGGAGAAAGGGGACCTTTGGTTACTGTCGGCCAAAGAAAGAATTAAAAATCAATTCTTATAGTTGTGATTGGTGGATACATATGTAAAATCACTGGTATGGCCTCATGATCCGCAATATTAGTCACATTAACATGAAGAAAATGTTTAATAAGATGGATAATGTTCGTGATTATCTTCCCTTCTATCTCTATGGAACTGAAAAAATTTTCCCATCTCTTTAATAAATATTTGAAGCACATGAGTCATCTCCTTCAACTATATGACTATATCCATAAAGTTTTGGGTAACATGTGGCATCCTAAAATTATTATCCAAAAATATGAAATTGAAATCCATGGAATTCTTTGTATAAATAATTGAGATATAATATTTGATGGATTTGGTAATTTTCTCTCTATGTGAGTTCATATCCTTGGAATACTTTCTCATCATCTTGTGCTCATGTTTAGTTCTTTTCTTAAACATCCAAAAAATATTAAAAGGAATGACGGGTTCACCACTAGATGGTCCACTTGAAATAACAAAAATTTCTTCTCTAAAAATAGTTCTAGGTAGGTCAACATCAACAATTGGTGGAGGAGGTGCATTGAAACCAGATGCTATAGAAATGAGATTCTAAACTCTTTCAAGAAGGGCATCCATACTAACTGTAAAAGATTATATCATTCTGTCCATAGAAGATTTTAAGGATCCATAGTCACTTACCAACCTTCTACTTTAAATATATTCTTCTAGAATATGATGAATCATTTTTGGTTGAATGAGCTGAATCACCAAGTAAAAGATATATCTTGCATCATTCTCACTGATTAAAGATGCATGAGGAGGTTTATTCCTTAGCTTCACTTCAATCTCAGAAAAAATATTTTTACTGGAATATTACAAATCTTCTTTGTTGATTACATCAATAGGAACTGGAGGGATAGTAAGAGTGGGTCATCTTATAAAAATAGACATGTCCAATAAATCAACAACATCAATTTGAGAAACCATCAATCCTTACAAATCTAATTCTTCTGAAATGGAAGGTTAACCATTCATTGGTGAATTTCCATCCTTTCTAGAGAATTAATCTCATTCCTAAATCATGAGATCAATCCATATTTCATAAGGTTTTTCAATAATCTCAACTACTAAATAAATAATAGTGGTAGTTACCACTATAGTAGGTATACCGACAGAGGTCTCAACTGTACTTTCTTCAACAAAAGGCGCATTCTTTATACACTCAATAACTGAAGGCATAGCTAAAGCAACCACATATTTGAATTGATCATCAACTATAGGATCATTTACCACATGATAAGACACATGCTTCTCAACAGTAGTAATAATCCTCACCTTCACAAAAAAAATAGATCTCACTCCATTTTATCACCACCAACAAATACATTATCTACACCATCAACAACCTCATGACATCCATGACATGGGGATTTCTCCCCCTCAACAGATGTTTCTACCTCTTTTCTAGATACATCCATTTCTATAACAAAACTTGACCTTTCTTCTAGTCTAGAAAAAGAACATTCAGGACAAATAACAACATCATGAGAATTCTCACCATATTCTGTTCTGATTTTTCCACTAGAACCATTTGGACCTGAATCTCCATCATTATCTTTTTCATTATCTTCATCATCTTCACCATTATCATCATATATATTTTCATCATCACTTTTAGAAGTACTTCTAAATTGTTCTCCTCCAAAGACTTAGGTTTATTCTTCCTCACTTCATAATAATTTCTCTCTTTTGGGTAGAGTCCTATGCAGGATAAGAGATCCAAAATTAATACCAGGATAACATGGAGATATTTCACGGTCACTACCATTTTCTATTGGATATTCCTCTTCTTATTTTACACTAATAGAATCTTCTTTATTTTTATCTATCTCATCTGTTTCCAAACCATGATAAACAATGTGTTTTTCCTTGAATAATGGTCTCTAAGGTAGAATTCAATAAAGAGTTTTTCACTATCCTCAACTCATTAACTTTTAAAAGGGTTCCAGCTGATCTTCATCCTTGAAAAAATATCTTTTGAGATAAAAAAATTACCACAATCTACAACTGAATCCTTAACATCAACAACTAGGCTTTTTTATTTTAGCATAGCTGAAATCATCTTGGGAGAAATAAGAGAGTTAGATCGTGAGGTATTCTTTGTTATTTTAGAAAAGTGAACCATAATATACCCATATAAGTTTAATTTTTTCCAATTTTCATAAGACTTAATAGATAGACATACTGATACCTTAAGGTACAAAAATCAAAATTCCTTGGGAATATCATGTGTTGGATAAATTTAAACATCATTGTACATTCTCCATCCATATTAGATGCTACTGGCCCTATCATAATTCCATCACATGTAAAATCGAAAAGGTTCTCTTCATAAATTAAATTATCACCATCATCCATGATGGTTCCTTGATAATCATTGAAAACATTGTCATGTGGAACACCCAAACAAATTTCCGGCTGTTTTGAGGAAAAATATCTTCCATGACCATTGATTCTATTTATAATAAAAAATTATTCCTCATCATTAAAACCAAACTCACAATATTGAAAAAAATCGTAAACTAGATGTGCATAAAAGGGTCTCCTATTTGAAGAGAACCAATCTAACCATACATGGTTCTGGAGTACATTGAGCACCAATGACTTATTATATATAAACAATTCAACTTAAACATACTTTTCAGGTACTACAACTCATTTTGCTAACTTGGGATTCACTGATTCTATAATAGTTCAATGCATGGACTTCCCTATATGTTTCATGGATAGAAGTGACTCGTCTAATGAATACATAGAGGACCACTTCAATTTTACCTTCAATATAATATTGGATAGCCTAGAAAATAATGGAGTTCAAAGGTCAATGATAAGGATATAAAAGAGGTGCAACGGAGCTCAAGAGAAAAGGAACGAAGAAATAGGTGTGTTAGAAAAGAAAAAATATTGCATTTATTATTTGGTATTTTTAGAGATCTAAATATGAAAATTAAAAAAAATAGGAAATTTTTTGAATTGAGTCATAAAAATTCTATAAACCATAAATAATTTAAAAACCAAAGGTTTAACAATTTAGAAGTGAAAAATTTTCAAAGGCATTAAAATCAATGGTTTGAAGTTTACAATGGTGAGACAACCACAACGGTGAGACAAACACAATGTTGAGACAACCAAAACGATGAGACAACCACAACAGTGTATCATACCCAATAGTGTGTCATACCCAAATTTTTGTTCTTATAAAATTAAACTTAATCAAAATTAATCATACCAAGTTCATTTTGATGTCATCCATTATCTCATAATTCAATGCCTTTGTAAATATGTCATCCAAATAATGTTCAATACTAATGTATTCAAGAGTGATATAACCTTTTTTGAAAATGACCTCTCAAAAAGTGATGTCTTGCGTCAATATGTTTTTCTCTAAAATGTGATACAAGATTCTTAGAAATAATAACAGAATATGTATTGTCACAATTTATGGGGACATGTCATAATTGATATTCATAGAATAGTAATGTTTGTTTCATCCAGAAAATTTGTACACAACAGCTACATAAAGCTATGTATTCATCTCTAGCAGAGGATAATGAAATAGAAATTCTTCATCTTACAACACCAAGATACTAGTGACTTTCATAAAAAGTGACATATTCCATTGCTGTTTTTTCTTACTTAAATACACCAAAATCAATATCATAATAACTAACTAAATCAAACGATTATCCTCTAGGGTAAAAAAATCCTATATTGGTAGTATATTTGAGGTATTTAAAAATTATTTTGATAGAAACAAAGTGAGACTCTTTTGGATTGTCTTGAGAGAAAGAACAAATACATTCATTGAACATTATATCTGTAGGGCTAGTAGTCAACCAGAGAAAAATTCCCATCATACCAATGTAACTAGTTTGCTCCATTGGTTTCCCAGTTTCATTATGATCTAACTTATAGGTGGTACTTATAGTAGTATCACTATTCTTAGTGTTATCCTATTTAAAATATATTAAAATATCATTTTTATATTTACATTTATTTAAAACTATTTCTTCTTTATTTTAGAATATCTAAAATCCATGAAAGATTTTAATTTCCCCATAATACTCATTTCAAACTCATTTGTCAACATTTTAGAAAACTCATCAGATAAATAATTTTTAGAAGATCCAAAAATTCTATCATCTACATAAATTTGTACTACTTAAACATCTTTTATGTTGAATTTTATAAAAATAGTATAATTATCTATACAGTTTGAAATAACTTTGGAAATAATTAAATTGGAAGCCTATCATACCAATATATAGGAGCCCGTTTCAAACCATATAAATATTTAGATAATTTGAAAACTCTATTTTGAAAATGTGTATTTTTAAAACTAGGGGTTTTTTCAACAAAAATAATTATAAACTATAAAACCATTCAATAATTCACCCATTACGTCAATTTGAAAAAGATTTAAATTCAAATGAGCTACATAAGAAATTAGGATTCTAATAAATTCATATATAGAAATTGGTGAAATGCTTTTTCCATAGTCTATTCCTTCTTCATGACTACAGCCTTGTGCAAAAATACCTGCCTTACTTATATGTATTGTTCCTAAATCATCAAACATGTTTCTAATCACCCATTTAGTTCCTATAGTTAAGGTTTACATGGTTCTATCATCATGTTCCCACACATTATTTATTTCAAACAAATTTAATTTTTATTGAATTTTCATCACCAAAAATTCATCATTAATGGCTTCATTGATGTTCTTAGGTTATCGTTGAGACAAGAATCCTTGATGTTCTTCCTGATTTCTAAGAGAATCTATTATCTATGTACCTCTATCTAGATCCCCAATAACAATATCTAAGTGGTGACACTTAAGGTTTCAAATAGCAATAGAAAAATATAGACATGAAACTTCAGAATTTTATACAGGTTTTGGTTCAGGATGTTTTGGAAATGCTTTTGAACTGGATGATTTTTCTACTAGTTTCATAATAGAATCAGAAGGTTTGGAATTGAAGTTCATTGAAGAAAAATCATCCCCAAGATTTTCTAGGGAGGTATTGGGATCATGTGGATTTTTTTCATCAAATTTGACAAGAATATATTATTCCATAGTTTTGGTTCTCTTATTAAAAACACTATAGTATTTGCTCTAAATTTAATAACTGAGGAATATTCCTTCATCACCTTTGGAGTCAAATTTTTCAAGATTATCGTTAGTGTGAAGACAAAATACTTTGCAACCGAAAAATAGAAATAATTAAAATTATGCTTTTGATTATTACAAAGGTAGTAAGGGGTCTTCATTAAAATTAGTCTTATTAAAACTCTACATTTATTATTTATGATGATTTATTCATAGCCTGTTCCCAAAAATGGACTGGTAGGTTATACTCACTTAGCATTGTTCGGGCTATCTCTTGAATTGTTCAATTCCTCCTCTCAATGAATTCATTATTATATGGGGTCCTAGGAGCAGGGAAGCTATGAGTGAAACCTTTTTGTGAGAAGAATTATTCAAAGTCATAGTTCTCGAACTCACAGTCCTGCTCACTTCATAATGTTTTAATTATAAGTCCACACATTTTTTATACAGATTTACCATACTTGGTGAAATAAGAATAGGCTTCACTTTTTTTAACTAGAAAGAAAACCCAATTATACCTAGAAAAGACATATACTAATATAGAGACATAATAATTACTATTTAGATTTGAAACTCTAGAAAGCCCAGATAAATCCATATAAACCAACTCAAGAGTTTGATAAGTTGAAACTTATTTCTTTAATTTAATAGAATCCTTTTGTATCTTCCATTTTTGATAGTGGTTATAAACATTATCTTTTGGAAACTCTAGTTTTGGTAGATTCTTGACTAACCATTTTTTATTAAGCTTCCAAAATTAGTAAATATTGTAATGTCCTAGTCACCTATGCCAAATCCATGTTTCTTTGAGAAAATCACTCATGTCTGAAACAAATTGAGAAATTAAAGTGTTAAGATCAAGAACATAAATGTTATCATTATTAAGGAAGTAATGATTAAATATTTTTTTGTATCATAATAATTAAAAACATTATTTTCAAACATGACATGAAAACCATAATTAGAGAACTACAAAATAATAATCAGGATATATTTTAAACCATCAACAAAAAATACTTTAGAAGTTAAAACATAATTACTGTTACCAATTTGTCAAAGGCTAATGATATCCTTTTTTGCATTATCACTAAAGATGACCTAACCACCACCAACCTTAATGAGGATCTTGTAGCTCGAATAGTCTCATTCCATACGTCTTGAACATCCATTGACCAAATACCATATATTCTTACAACATGTCATCAAACAAGTTTCCAAAAAAAAATATTATGCAATAATTGACTTTGGTACCCAGATTTTATTTGGTCCAGAGGTGTTATCAATTAAGGATTTTGGAACCCACATTTGTTTGATTTGTTTCCTGTAAATAGACTAATAAATTTTTGAAATAAATAATTTGTTATGTAGTATAGAAAAATATGTTTCAGTATTACTTTCAGGTTTTGACTTAGGTAAAAAATTAATATTTACTTCTCTACTCATTCTAGGTTTATATCCTAGACCTTTAACATATTTAGGTGTGATTTGTTTTCCTAAAATATGTGTGAGATTTTCAATACCATTAGTGAATTTTTATATGTCTTTATTTAGTTTCTCATTTGAATGTTTATGTTCAGTATTCTATTTAAGCTATAGAGAATTATTTTCCTTTTCAATAGATATATCAGATTTAATGTTTTCAGATAATGAATGTTGTCTTTTTAATTTTTTATATTTGTCTCCAAATTCATTAAAATTTTCTTATAGTATATTAAAATATTCAAAAATTTCATCCTCAGTAATATCATCAAAATTATGTTCATTCTCAAAATTAATAGAAATATATATAAATGATATAGTTTGTACCTTTTTTATTTATGTCATAAAGCTCATATTGGATCTATCATATTTTTCTCCAAGAGAAGATTTAGAATTACTAGACTTGTCCTCAGAAACACTTCAATTTGGATTTCATTACCTTCCTGTACCTTCTATATTTTTTATCGTATCTCTTTTTTTACATTAATTTTAGAAAGTGGATTTTTACATGTCCTTTACTTTTTCACTAATAAAACGTAACTTCATGTGTGTTTGTATCCTTCTTCGAGTCTATTTTCTTATTTACTTTAGTTTCATATTACCCTTTACATTTATACTTTAGAAAAACTTTTATTTCTATAAAATTTTATAAAAAATATAGCCAAATGATCCATCTACTCATCACGATCCGAAAGTGACTCACCGTCACTTGATCTAGAGGCTTTAACTTTCCCCATTTCCTTTTTCTTTAGATGTAGTAGTATTAAAGGATAAAGATATTCTCTTTGGATATTCATCGTCTTCTGAATTGACCATTAACTCTTCTTCATACATGATTATTTTACCAATAAACTCTTTGATAGGTAGATTACTGATATCAAATGACTCTGTAATTGATACATATGTGTATCTCTATCTTTTAGGTAAATATCTATGTTGTTACATGAACTAGTGCTTTTCAGATACAAGACTCCCAAGTGATATCACTCTGTTAAAAATATCATTAAACCTAAGGTACACGTGAAAAATAGGTTCATTAGGTTTCATCTTTGAGTTATCATATATAATAGTATATGTGTTAAGTCTCATCTCCTTAACAATAGTTGTCCACTCATGTGAAACAGATAAAGTATACCAGATTTCATATGCGGTTTTGAAAGAAGCCATCCTATAGAATTACTCATCTCTTAATGCACAATATAGTGAATTCATAGCATTAAAATTATTCTTATAATCACTTTTAGTAGCTTCATCCAAAGTAGCTCTTACAGTTGCAAGCAATTCATATTTTTCTTATATGGTGGTCCAAATCTAAAAGCTCATAATCTAAATGTGAATTTACATTTTAATATCCCATTGTGAATAATTGTTACCATGGAAAAATTCATTATTGTTAATATTCGGACCTTCTCTTCTATTGTTCATTTAAATAGTTAAATTTATAAATAACATTAATTTAAGATCATTAAATATTATCAAAAATCACAGTATAAAAGATTTATAAAAAGTTTGATACAAAAAATTAATCCTTTGATACAAAATGTTGGTCGAAGTGAGTATATCCAGAGGGGGTGAATTGGGTACCCAAAAAAATTTATATTCATAATGGATTAAAATAGACTCAACCAATTATCTTAAAATTATTCCAGTTAACCGAAACCTCATATTGTAAAAAATTTCAATCTTTCAAAATATTTCTTAGAATATTGATTAGGTCTCAAATAAAAAAATATAAAATATCACTTAATCCTTTGAAATCAATTTACTTACTTAGATCTTATAAAAACATTAATTAAGGTTAATTATGAAATTATTAAAAAAAATTATATTTTAAAACAATTTCTAGTTTTAAATAATAGATTCAAAATAAAATAAAATTAAACACAAAGTGGAATTTTGAATACAAAAGTTTGATTCTAAAGCCGAGACTTAGTCCTATCCACTTGGTGATCACATTCCACTAAGTAATTTATAAAAACAAATAGTTTGATCCACAACCTAGATTGGGTTTTACAATATTTTACAACTATACAGACCACACATGTACTCCTCCACTATTATCCATGTGAGTAAATATATAATTTCTCTCATAGGACCACTTCCACAGTTTCCATGTAAAAACAGATAATGAAACGATGAAGAAATATCTATGTATCTTTTAGTTATAGTAGGAGATAACATGTTAATAAATAAATAGATAAACACACACACCTATTATAGTGAAAACTAAAATAACCAATATGATCAATTATATTTATAAAGGGATATAGACGCTCGATTTGTTATGTAGTGTAGCACATGACTCTTGATTTTGATTGGTAGTGTAGCTTGAGTCGGGTTCTTGAGAAGACTTCAATAGAATAGATTGTCATAGACACTTTTTTCTTGACTATAGGAAGGAAATAGATGTGTATTTTTTATCATTTTACTTAATCAACTATAGCAGGATGCAGTAGGTTAGTTCTTAAAAATCAAGTTTAGCTTCAAGTTCATGTGTGCAACATTATAAGTATATCGAATTGTTATGCACATAGGGGATTCTGCTTTCTCTTTTATCAGTAGTTGTAAAAATAATCATCTTGGATCCCCTGTATCCCCATGCTTCACATCTGAAACATATTTTAATATATCTATGTCATGAAATAAATAAAAATCATTAGAATAATTAATGGAATTGAATTCAATAAACTTGTCGTTAAAAATATTTAATTTAAAAGGATAAGTTTGAAAAATAGTGCTGGTGAGTCTTGTAATGGTGACTGGATTCTAGCATTGTGTATTTATAATGGTCTCTCTCTTTAGCAGTGTCTATATCTAACGGTGAGACTTTGGAATGGTTCCTCAATGCTAGTGGTGGCTTGTACTGGTGGTGTGACACTATCAGTGTCTTATACTTATAGTGTGACATTTTATACTTATCCAAAGCTATATGATTGCAGTGTCTCAGTTGGAGGTGGTTCATCCTTCTATCGGTGACTCTTATGATGGTTTGTCAAGCTGGCGGTGACTCATACTTCAAATTATCTTATTTAGTAGTATGAAACAGCTGGCGGTGTCTCAAGACAATAGTGAGACTTTGTTAGCAGTGTCTCATACTTTTATCAAGATTCATTTCTGATGGTATGAAATATTGGTGATGAGGCATTTTCTGGTGGGGAGTTTGTCTTGATGGTGACTCATCCTTAGGAAAAAGAAAACATTAATTACCTGTATCAGATTATAAGATTCTTATAGAAAACATGAAACTCATTAATATCCTAATAAGAATGACTTATTGATCATTAAAAAAAGAGGTCAATAAGAATCTATATTTTTAGTTTTTTATGTTCTTCCATGAGCTTCATACACTCATTCTCAACTTTATTCAAGGTACTCAGAATTGATTTAATCTTCTTTTCTTGATCATTATCATTTACATCCAGAAAATATTTATGTCTATCATTTTCTTCTTTTAGTTTCAATATCTCAGAATCATAGTTATTTTATATTCCTCCTCAAAATCAATAATGTTAAAATTTTCACATTCCTATCTAGGTTTGTAATTTTCATTGGTTAATTTTTAATTTTTATGTTTTATGTGAGTATATATTTTTAATAATCCTAATAATTTAATTCCATTATTAATCATTCTTTTTATAAAATTTTATGAATTTAGATTTCGTAGAGTCAGAATAAGAATTATATTTTGTTTCTCTTTTATCTTAAGTGATTTCATCATGATCAATATTAGAAAATTTCAATATCTCCTATTCACTGCCTGAATCGCTAATCAAATCATGAATATATAAATAATCACATCTTCCAAGAAATTATTTCCTCTCATTTATCCTTTTTTCATTATCTTTATTTCAAATATTTAGTTTTGGATAATCATTCTTGAAGTTACTTTTCTTCCAAAACTCATAAAAGGTTAGGTTTAAACATCGTCATTATTTCTATTATTACCTTTCTTGTACTCCTTTTTGTTCTTCCATTTAAACTACCTCTTACCTCCATTATTTTTAAATTATTTATAGAGTTTTTGGATAAAATGAGATGTCTCTTTAATTATTTCCAAGAACTTAGATTCATAAAAGTTAGATAATTCACTAGAATTAGACTTAAAATAAAAATATTTCCTTTTCATAGATTCCTTATCGGTAATATTATTCAATTCAAGTTCATAATATAGAAAAAAACAACTAGTTTGTCTAAAGTATAATATTTAAAATTCTTACATTCATAGATCTCTATTTTCTTTTCATGTCTTATTTTTTGTAGTTCCCTCATCACCCTTTCAAATAGAGTTTTATTTTCCAGTGCTTCATCACATTAACTCATAGATTTTCTACTAGTTCACCTACACCCATCTTATAACCCTAGTATTCTATAAGAATCATTCCTAGACTAGTTCTTCTAAGCTTTTTTCTCTCATAATGGGTAACTTGTATAATTCCATAATTTTTTTGAGTTTTCTTACAGGACGAAACACATCTATACATGCTTCATCTTATATTGGTAAAAAATATTCTCAAGATTATAATTCAAAGAATACTTTTCCATATAATTACAAACAAGTTTTACTGGATCATATTTGGGTATTTGATATGGCTTACCCATATTTTTTCCAATGAACCACACTTAACTTCTACAATTATGATTCAATCTAGTCATTCCAATACCCGTAATCAATTCCATCCAAAAATGAGTCTTTGAGGTATCCAAACATCTTTTGCATTTATACATTCCATAAAACAGAATTGAGCTTATTTCATAGATAGAAAGGTGTAGGAAAAAATTTTTATAGAAAATACATAAACAAAAGAAACTATATCCAGAAGAATAAACTATAATACCAATTTCAAGTCCCAGATAAATGATAATAATAGACACGAGGGAAGGTGAATTTTCCATTGAAAATTTTAAAACAAATAATTAATTAGTGTTTATTATTAAATGAATCTTTAATTTAATTCATTATAATTAAAAAAAGAACACAATATTTTTAAAGTATTTTAGTTCACAAAGATCATACTCTACTATCCAACATTCTCTACTCAGTGATAATTAATATTGGTACCAATTAAAAAAATCACTTTTAAAAGTTTGATTACTTGGTTATATATTCCCCCTTCTACAATACCTATAGGAACAACCAACCTAAATATTTATAGGGGTAAAAACATATACTAACTTGAATTTTAATGGGAGTCAAAACCCAAGTACTTTCCTTTTTTATTAGTTGTAATAATTGATACTATACTTTCTTTTTATTATGAAAAGAATGAAATGACGCATAAAAACAAATGGATGAAGAATTTTTTTCACAAAGAAAACAAAATAAAAATGACAAATAGATATGAAAATGATATAAATGTTGATGTAGTCGGATGATATCCAACCACTTCAATAGTATAGAGTGCAACATTGAAGTTCCTCTATTATCACACTGATGAAATAGGAGTCATAGATGATCTAAACACAAGACTATCATGTATCAGTATTGTGTCAGTAAGTTATCTCACTTTTCATGTCTCGTTCATTGTTAATAGAGAAGTTTCCAACTGTCATCTCACTCATTTTATTCTCATTTCATTATTGTTTTCATAAAATCGCTACCACCATTCAATAGTTAGAGTAAAAATTATGGAAACTAGTTATTATCCATTTAAACTTGGTGCATAGTGAAAGAATAATTTTGGAACACTCTAGTTCCATTATTGAACTCACTAAAACAATTTTAGATTTATTAGTTAGATCATATGATAAATTTTCAAAAAAAATGATGAACATTAAATAATTGAGTAGTTCAAAAATTATAAAAATATAGTGTAAAATAAATAATTTCAAAAATATTATCTCCATAAATATTTTCCATTATATTTCTCCCTTTTTAAATTTAAAATATAATAATTATATTATACATGTATTTTATAAATAAACATATAAAAAATTGAATAAACATATGGTCAATTATAATAGAGAAAAATCACCCAAAAAGTTAATATAAAATATATACTACATGTACATATGATAAAGAATATTTTTTCAAAAGAATTAATAAAAATATCTGTTAATATATTCAAGAAATATAATCTATTTAAATTAAAATAACAATTAATAAAATTAATAAAATTATAGAAATTAAAAATATAGAGAAATGAAAATATAAAAAAACTCATGGTCGAAGAATATTCACAAACACATATGCAATTTTGAAATATCATATAAGATATTCTACTGCATGACCATCATACTAGTTAGCTATTGTTATTCTATCATTGATGTAATCTATAGCTATCCCATGGGGAAATAATGTTAGGCTGGAGTGCTTAGACTACCGTTGGTATGTAGAAACTACTATCTCTAGTCCTGAAGCTGTTAAAGGACAATGGTAATTTAGTCAAGTCGAATTCGAGCTACAACTTGAGTTTGAAACCATTTTCGATGGTCGAGCCACTGTTGTACCAAAATTATTGTGTAAAGAAGAATCTACATGTGTTTTTTCACCCCACTAACGAAGCTTTTATGAATTTGAATCACCTGTTATGGAAAATTTATTATCAGATAATGGAATTTTGGGGAAGAGAGAACATGTTATGATGTTATTCCACCAAAGAGAGAATGTGTTGTTCCAAATGCTCTACCACAAATCCAAAAAAAATATGTGTCGACTTTTATCAACACTAAGAATAAAGCACTTATAAAACTAAGAAATTTATCTACATTTTTAGAGTTGATAAATGAAAAATTTATCTGCTCTATTATTAGCGTTGTTACAAGTTTTTAATAAAAATTACTATTAATATATATATATAATTATTATATTTATATTCAGAAAAAATGTTTAAATATATGTATTTCTAATAATTCAAATATATATATATATAATGTTTAAAAAAATTTAATAGATTATAAATATATAAATATATAGATATTTATAAATTTCACATAGATTTTTTTTTAAAAAATATATATTTATTATTTTTATAATTGATTATAAATACTTTTTAAATATATTTATGTATAATTGTAATTATAATTATAAATAAATATATGTCGCCAATGAATTCGGTCTGTAAATAAATAAATTTATATATATATATATAATGATATACTGATGATATTCATGGGCATGATTTCCATTATTTATATTCATATATTGATACATGAGTATAATTGAAGGTATATGATCATATGTTTATCTGTGGAGATCACTATGGGTTAATAAATGTTTTGATTACCTATATTATGATGACACATGCATTTGGTATGTATTCATCATAAATGTTCATTTATACATTGGAACTCATATTTTGATTTCCATATATGTGATTACTCATTTTTTTATGATCTATACTTTGTTAGGTGTATGATTCATTCTTTTTTACCCATGAACATATTATGTTCCCATAAATACTTATAAAATTACTGTAATAATATTTAAATAACAAATATATTTATAATAGTTATAATTATAATTTTTAAATTACATATAAATACTTTTTAAATATTATTTTAACTATATATATATATAAATAATTATAAAATAACCTTAAAGACATTTATGCATAGGGTGATTTTAAGAATTTTTCCATGATTGGGAAGGTGAGACTCACTCTGGGCCTGGTGAGGCCCCTAGTGGGAAGCGAGTGTTTTCCATACACACATTTTCCCCATTTGGTGTTATCTGAGGGGTACATAATGGTTGTACCCCTTGCTCTCTATGGGAAATAGAACAGGCTCGAGTTCAGCTAGACCTCAACACTATGCATACTATGCACATGGTGATTCTATGTCGTTGCCTAACTGGGGAATGTACGGCACGCTCTGGACATGGTGGGGCCCCCTCAGTGGGATGTGAGCATTACCCTTAGACACGTTTTTGTAAATGGGGGTGTAACTGAGTGGTCCATCACACACACCATTTTTATCCAAGGTTGGGTTCGATCTCTAGTGATGGATTTGTTAGCCCAAATTAAATTGGGTGCACAGTTTTTTGGATTGACATCTTTGATGCAAGTGTGTGTGTGATTCCAAGCGAGCGAACCACATATGGTAGAGGCAACTTTGGGATGTAGCCATATCTGGCATGCAGATAGGGTGGTGAAGGAAATTGTGGACTTTAGCGGTGGACGACGTGACGTGGGTGGTTCCAGCGGTAGTAAGGTCCCATAGTAGCGGTGTTAGGCGTACCGTGTGAGGGGTTGATGGTGGGTACACATCATAGAGTGGACATTTAAAACGACAGTGTAGGAGCACTGTTTGACAGTGCATAGGTGGGATGACTAAGGGGAAGGATCTATTGTAGGCGATGACATGGGATAAAGCAAGTTGATATATATTGAATTGGTGAACTGTGGGCCAGGAAAGAGGTGTGGAAGGCTCGAGTTGTTCTGTGTTGAAATATCAGCTTAACGTAGATGTAAAATAAGGTAGATGCACTTTGGGGTTCATGGAGAGAAAAAAAAAACAGTTCTTTGGATCATGTATTGGGATTCATGCCTACTAGAACTTTGGGTAATCCATATATATTAAATAAATAAGGCATGATGGGAGAGCTATCCACTTGGGGGCTATGGCCTGCCTTTTTGGTCTATGTGTGAGGTGTGTGTATGTGTGTTTGTTGTAATTGTATCCCCAAGACCCTATTATATTTATATTTATAATTACATTCAAATATTTATAAATATATTTATTTATACATATAATTATAAATATATGTATTTGGGGGATTACCTGAGTGGTAAAGGGTCCTTGTAATACTACATCTTACCTGAGTTCAAATCCAGTTGGGAGAAAAATTCCATTGGCAGGAGGTGACGTAGGTATTACGCATGACATGGGCTGGTGGTGACTCAAGCATGATACAGACCCGGTGACATAGGTAGTATGATGCAAGCATGACACTACATTTGGACTTTGGTCTAGTTTTTTTTTCCTTCAGGCTGTGTAATGGGTTTCATGCCCACTGGGTATTCGTTCCATGTACTTAATAAAAAAAAGAGGCATCTTATCAGAGATTTTTTGAAAGCATTGATAAAATTCTTCCCCTATGTTATTAAAATAACTCTTATAGAGTCTTATTCCTTTGCGTATTCAAGATTTCATAGATTTTTAGTGTTATCGTCGTCACTCCTTGCCTTCACCTTCATTGTCATCATCACTCCATGCCCTCCCATCATCGCTCTCTACCACTTTCACTCCCTACCCTCCATTGTCACTCCCTTCCCTAACATTGTCTGTCCCTACCACTCTAAGGTATGAGATTATTTATTCTCTTCTTTAATATCTTCATCCATATGAATATTTTCATGGTGAGTTGAAAATTTGAGACCTAGAGATCCATGTGTAGGTAACTAGGTGTTTCTATTTTGGTTCTATGATAGATGATGATCTTTACTGTGTTTTTATGTTACATACTTATATGGTTGATAGGTTTAGTAGAAGAATTTTGGTTGTGTTGGGTCGTTTAGGGAATTGTTTTATTCTTGATGTTTTTTCTTTTAAAGAGAGTGTGCATGTATGTTGTTGACCCACCCTTTCATATTATGTATAAATTTTGGGGATACCCTAATAGGTAACAATATTCATGAGGCCTTGTTTCCTTTGTAAATTCATTGAATTTATCTTAGATATGTTGGATTTTTTATTAGGATGCTATTTGTAGGTCTTAAGGAATAGTTTTATTAATGGTATCTCTTATCAGTATATATTCTAGTCACCTATAACTCTCACATTTTCTCATAGAATTATCGTTTTAAAGTGATTTCTCATCATCCATCCTTTGGAAATGGATTTCTAGGGGATTAAAGTGTTATGGTGGTGAGTTTATAAAATGTTTTTTACTATAGTTTAATATTTTATAGAATTTTATATTATTATTACTTATTTTACGTTTAGGTATTTTTTAAGCTCAATTTCTTAAAATATTATAATTTATATGATTCACATAGTTAGAAATAATGTTTTATAAAATATCTGGAAACCATTAATATATTCAATAGCCTTATTTTCTATTATGAAAAGTTTTTTAAAATAATGTATATTTCTATAAAATATATATTCTTTTATAAATTACATATTATTTTAAACATAAATATATTTATATAATTTTATATATTGATATAAATATATATTCATTTGAAATATATACTTTTAAAAATATATACTTTATCAATTTATCAATAGTTTAATACTTTTATACTTTTATAAAATTTATTTCTATAAATTAATCTTCTATATTTTTATAATTTTTTAATATGATTATTATTTTTTCAAAAACTTCATTGGGATAATCAAATCTCTATTACATAACAATGAATACTTATTTTCCTATGTTTTTTTATCAGACATAGTCATTAGAATCATCAACACCTGTATCAGATAGACACCTACTATTGGTGGCCTTGAAGCGGCCAGAATGTTATAGACATGTTAGAGGATTGGGTTTTGGGGTTATACAAAGACCATATTTTTAGAAAAAGAAGAACATGATGATAAATATATAGAAATGGAATTGATTGAAACAAGATAATATTCCCTTGAAGAAAAATTTCAATAGAAAATTGAGTTTCTAGAAACTAATATGGGGAGAGGAAAGAGGGAAAAAATTCAAGAACATCAGTTGTGTGAAGATCCCCCACCCCACCAGATTTGAGGCGAGCCATTCCCCTCAAAGAGAAAATTTAGTTGAGGTAATCAAAATTTGAATAATTTTTTATGAAAAATGTGAATCAGATAGAAACTGATACCATTCCGGTACTGATATTATAAATGGTTAAAATGAATGTTATTTATATTTATATACACCCATTCATCACATTGTAGTGAGGGATGCGATGATCAGTATCTAAGATGACTGTCTACATAGAGACCACTTCCAACAAGTCATGTGAGACTGGTGATTAACATAGCTCATTTTCTGAGCACAAAGCTACCTGTTTTACTTGATGATGAAGATATTCATGTGTTCAACTATACCATTAGATCATTCATTGCATGGCCTTCAGATATTGTAAAGACACATATTGATAATGAGGTATTCATTTACGATTTATTATTCATGCTAAACCATTAACAATTATGGAAAAAGGTCTGAACTGATAAATTTTGTTATATATAGACCAAGAGAATGGGGTGAACCGAAATATTGACTCAAAACTAAATAAAATTTAAACCAAACGAGTGAATAGATATTTCCAAAGCACCTCTACCCTGCCCTTTCAATATACTCATTTACTAACATTGATGGTTCATGTGGATACATTGTTACAAAATGGTAGTAATCACATAGTTTATTTTTAATAAAAAATTGTTCAATGATAATTTTATAGAATAAATTTCTCTTGAAAATGTAACTGAAATCCTCAACTTTGAATGGCTAGGAGAATCAGTTGTACATGTATTCATGTGGTATGTTTTCATGATTTTTTTCCAAAATCTTATATACTATGTTAATTATGTATAAATTCACTTCTTATTTTATGTAGGTGAATATACCGATACCAATTTAATGGATTACACCATGAACATAAATTTGGACTCATTAGTCCTCATGTCACTCATACAGAACGAAAATAAGTAGATTCAATAAAAAGTAATGAAATAATGACAAAACTGGCCAAATCATTTGAAAGAAAACATATGAATGACAGAATCTTATTAATATCAATGATAAAAGGGTAAAATCTACAATTTAATCATATAAAATATATTTTCATTTCTATAGTTACTTATTATTTTTTGTTTTTTGGAAACATTGGATGCTCATTGTGATCAATTCAGAATTTCCAATGTTTTATTTTCCAAATTCATTGCACGGATACCCAACCAACTAACCACACATGATGGAAATTATGAATTTTCAATACACTAAATCCAATATTTTATTACTAGAATTCAAGTTATATAATTTAAATCAATTTTAATTAGATTTCTATTATGATATGGTGGTGTTTATATATCGTGAAATTCATTGCATGAGGATAGGAATAAAACACAAGGAGCTTGTTATGTTCTACAATTGGAAAAGTATTAGGGTATAAATAATAACATTTCACTATACAAACACATATAAAACAAATTAATTATTTTTATCATCATTTCTGCAGTTTTTTAAATAAATAAATAAATAATGTTGTGGTTATTATGTTTGTAAATTTATGAGAGATATCATATTATTTCATAAAACTAGCATCCCCAAAGTTTAATTTTCAAAGATAACTACTATATCATTTAAAATATTTATCAATCCTTTGTGTATTTATTTTTTTCCAATACTACTATTACTACTGAAAATAATCTTATTTATAAGATGATATAGATTTTCTTCGAAACGAATGGGCAATATACCAGATGGCAGAATGTACACAATAACATGAATATGTGACTTCCATAGAAGTAATGGATTGTATCATATTTATTTTTAATATATTTATTTTCCGTATTACTTTCATAATAATTATTTTCTTATACATTTGGATTTCTTTGTTCAATTTGGGATGTTTTTTTCTATTCTATTCATGCTAGTGAGAGATTGGACTTCAAGGTTGCCTCTAAGATAATGAGAACAAGGAAATGAGTCCAGAATGTATAAAACAATCATGAAAAGGTTAATTTATACTAAGTATTTAATTAATTATTTCATCATTTTATCTACTATTTTTATGTTAATTTCCTTATCATTTTTATCTAATAATTATTTAGTTCTTTCATAGATCTTTTGGGAAGTCATATGTTTCTTTTAGCTATATGAAACAAGCTAAAAAAGACATAACATGTTCCTTTTTGCCAATGTCACCACACTTTCCATTGGTTTTCATTATCATGCTATCAACACTACATATTGAGTTGATGTTCTCATCCCAAAAACATTTCTCATTATTAAAAACTAGTAGAGTAGAGGAAGGTTTTTTAGATAAGAATACCCACTCAATATGCAATGTTGACAGTTAGACAAAGAAAGATAATGGAATGTGTGTAAATAGTATTAGTTTATATTGTTTTGATCATTGAAGAAAATGATCCAGAATTTATTTGGGACATATAGGAATCAACGACACATCAATCTGACTCACGGTATGACCGGTATGATTCAAGGTGGGACTTTTTATTTTAAATTTAACATTAATTTTAGTAAAAAAACATCTTACAAACTCAAAACCGAACAAATTAATTCATATTATTTTTATAATTTTGGAAAATTATATTTCTGTCATTTAGGACATGCAAAAATTAGTTGCACCTCAATCTGATGCACGGTGTGACCGATATAACACGGCATGCATCTTTGTTTTTTTAAATTGAAATAAATTTTAGTAAAAAAGATAACCCACATACTCAAAACCAAGAAAATACATTGATATTAATTTTTTAATTTATTAAAACGATCCATAAGTGATTTTTTATGGGTATGAATCACATTAACCTCAATCCAATACACGATGAACCTGATATGTCACAACCGATTTTTATGTTTTTTATTATGTTCTGGTTCATTGGGGATCTCATTTTTTTATCTCAAGTTCTGGGTGTAATGGGGGTTAATGTTTAAATTTATTCTTCTTCTAGATTTTATCCCATGGGTGATCATAAATTAGTTTATGAATTTTTTTAGAAAACTCTGGAATTTTTGGATTGTTAGTGGATTGCACATAGTTGGCATAGGGTTTCATAAACTATGTGGCTGGGCATAGGTAACCATGCAACAAGTCTTCATTTTGGATAGAAGCCATCACATAGTTTGTGCATAATAAGTTATACCGTGAGTAGTGGTTGTGTGAATGATCATTTCTTGGAAAATGGCTACTACACAGTTGGTTCACGGCTTGGTAAATTGTACGGCCAAACTATGCGAGTTTCCAAAATCTAAAAAAATCTTGAAATTCCATGTTTTATCCTTTCAGTATTTTAATCCAAAATGCACCCTCCTCCCCTTTCCTAGTTCTTGTGACCCTAAGGGGCTCTTCCAATACTCCCCAAGCTTCCCTCTCCTTCCTTTGGTGTATAAATAGGATTTCTTCAAGATTCTGGGCTATATCTTTAAGGTATTTCACCAATTCTCTTATCCCTCTCCATCTATATATCTTATTCTCTTGAGTTTTCATATCATATAGTCATGTAGAACGGAGATCTTAGTTTTCCTTGATTTATGTTGGGGGTTTTGTGTGTTTAGGGTTCCACTTCATAGATCTTGGGTTTTGGAATCCTCATGGGGTGATTTTGGGCATGCGTTGTTGATGTGCTATGGATTTGAGGTAGGTTTCTCACACACATTCCTTTTTAATTTAAGAATATTTGATTTCATTTTTTTAATCTCCTCCCTTACATTTTAAATATTTTTTGATACTTGTATAAATTATTTTTTGTGCTATTTAATGCTTTATACCTTTTTTTATGAAAAATGGAATATTATTTTTATCATGGTACACACCAAGTGTTTGGTTAAATGTCTGTTTGTCTTTTCCATGTGTTTTGTGACATTAAAATCATGTTTTGGAAATGTAAATGCGTCTATGTTATTTAAAATGGTGATTTAGGGTTCATTAAATGGGTTAATAAGGGGTTTTGGATTTAAAATGAATGTGTATTGGTTTTAAAATGTGGTTTGGCATGTGTTGTCAATTAGTAGGCCATTAATAATTTTGATAAAAATTGTTCCATCTTAAATTTTAAATTAGAGTTCATTGAAGGGATTTTTTTCTAATAGGTTGTGAAATGGAAAACGAGTGTTTGTCCCTTCTTGAAGAAAAGTACATGGTTCTTTTAGGGTGATGTTTTTGTGGAGAATGGTTAATGGTTTATTAGGAAATTTTGTGAAAGAATGAAAGTATTTATTATGAAAACAACAATTGGATGATTCTCATGCCTTATATAAATTTAATGGATGGGATTTACATATTGCGGGATCCTTGGGACCCATTATGATAATTAGAGATTCTCATTACATAATCCTTGAGATCTATTTTTCTATGGCATGAGATCGGTCCTTGGGGAGAGTCAAGGTGAGACCTATTGTTGAACTATTATTATTCTATCTAATTGTGATTGTATACTAGGTTGTCATTGGTTGGTTCACCCCCTTTATACATGAGATATGGGAACCTAGAATAGTATGAGGATTTTCTAAGAAAAAATTCTACACATGCAAGATTATACAACAGTCAGTGTCCCATAGCATGTGGATATATTGGGTTTATTGATATGAAATTTTTCCCTCAGTATTTCCTGAGTTAGGGTAGCAGGGATTGTTAGGAAACTTTTGATTTGATCATGTGAGGAATTCTTCAAGGGATGGGTCACATGTATTTGTACGTTCTAGATTATTCATGATCTCCTAGGTTCACCCCATATCTATTGGCACTTAGATTTTTGTAGTGATGATTACAATATTTGGTCACTCTTGTAAATTTATTTTGATTTCCCTCAGTATGTGATTATTATTGTTCCCTCATGTGTGTTTTTTTTCATGGAAAGTGGGGAGTTTCATCCAGTAATTTATGAATTTTTTATAAATAATGTGTATTTTATACTGTCTTTTACCATGATGAAATGAAAGCACAACTTTCTCTTAAAAATGTTAATGTATCAGTAATGGAAATGAACAGGGTTTTTAAGTGAAGTAGGGAAATAGACTTTAGCTTTTTTCAAGTAAAAAGTGTGATGAAATATTAAAATTTATAGTTTATATTAAACCTGAGGATGATGTTTCTTTTATTTTAAAGGAAGCGCATTGGGAAAATATTTTTTTCACTAACCTACTATGTTTTAATACTCACACCTAGAGTTTCTCATGTTTTTAGTTTATGGTGAAGGTCTCATATTTGTATTGATCCCCATGAGAGATGGTTGGTATTGTTGTTGGAGAGTGTCCCTTGAGGTCACATGGAAATTTTGGGTTGTCAAGTTTTAATTTGGGATTTATTATGCTGCTTAGATGTATTTTTGGATTTGTAAAATATTATATTATGATTATTTATTCATACAGGATACATTATTTATTTTCCACAGTTTAGTTATTCATTTATTATTTGGATAAATCATTCCCTTTTCTTACTCTATTGATTCCCGACACTATTTACTAGCCCATGGGGATTAGGAATGCCCTTTAGGCCATGTTGAGGATCAGATCGGGTGACTAGTTCAGGGTTGCCCGGGTTGGTTCGTGAAAAAATTGTATTAGAGAAGGTCAGATCTTAGAGGACCTTTCTTTTTAGAGCACCCTTTGATATCTAGGGTTGTTAATATAGATGGAGTATGATTGTTGTGACTTTATAGGTAGGAATGGGAAGGACATCATAAGCCCTCGCTAGTTCTGATCCTCAGGTTTCTATGGGAGGTCTAGTTTTGTTCATTTCATTGGTCTTAGTGGATCATTTTGTGTTTGGGGATACAAAAAAGGAGTTGGAGTAGTTGTCTTAGTGGGATCACAATGCCTGGAAATCTATGTGGACCTAGAGTCGTGGTCTTAGAAGGCTCTCTGTGATGGTGGTATGTTTGGAATAAGGTCAAAACATATGACCAGGTCACCCATCGACACTAGTTTTCCCTCCCATAGGGGTTTTATGGATATACTTTGATTATAAAAAATATTTTGAGAACCCATGAGTTGAAAATTGGAAAATATGTTTTCCTTTATAATAATAACATGGGGTTTAAGGAAAAAATTATTTTGAAAGATGATTTTTGTTTTGGAAATTGTTTTAAATGAAAAGCTGTGCGTTTGTAATCAAATGGTTTCGATGTAATGAGATTTGATGGGCTAATGGAATTTTTTTTGAATGAAATAAAAAATATTTTTGATATAAATTTATGGTATTTTATTTTCAAGCATGATAAAATGGTCTGATATATGGAATATGAAAATGGTTTTTTACTTGGTGGTTAGTGATCGTTTAGACGGTTTCATGAAATTTTGAATTGGGTTGAATTATTTGTTTTGGAAGATGTGGATGTTTTGTGTTAGCATTGGTGTTCTCTGTGGTTCTCACATGAAATGTGGTATATGGTGATGTGGATGGGTGTGCGATATGGAATGGTTGATGGGTTCCTAATGTGGAACAGAAACATATATGTGAGTAAGACTCTAAGGAATACCTATGGAAAGTGCTCAACCTTCCGAGATTAGTTTAAATCATTGATTTTTTCAAAAGTAATGTTTTGATGTAAATAATGGATTATTTCCCTATTTTCAATGTTTGTAACATATTGGCTGTTTGTTTTTGAGAATCATATTTCATGAATTGGACTTGATTTAGTTATTGGATTTCTTTTTTCCATCTTTTCCACCATGGAGCTTTGATGAATGATCTTGACATGACTAGAGTTGATTCCCCATTGGTGGTATTCCCATATGATCAACCTAAGGATTTCATTATTGAGTTTTGAAAGCTAAACCAAACTCTATTTTAAGGTCAAATGGATCCTCTAGAAGCAAAAAAGTGACTGAAAAATATCAAAATCAGCTTTAGCCTCATTGAGTTTCCCTGGTTGTTGAAGGTTATGTTCTAAAAGTTCATTCTTGAAGTCTCACTATGGAATTTGTGGAAGTTCGTGTCTCAGGACAACCCTCGTGAATGTCTTACTTGTGAGTTCTTCAAGGCTTTGTTCATTCATTAGTATTTTTTTTGAGAAATAAAGGGTGATAAATGGGATAGAGTTGTGTTTTTTGTGATAGGGTGATGGATTAGTGTTAGAGTATTACCATTATTTTTTGGACCTAGTTCCTTACATTTCATAGTATGTTGCTGATTATCCCACGAAGGCTCGACGTTTTGAGTTTGGCCTTCATCCTGATCTAAAGTCAAAGGTGTCAGAGCTTAATCTAACATCTTTTTCAGACTTGGTGAGAAAATTGGTTCATGTTGATTCCATGATGGAGGAAGTGCATAAGGTAGTCCTCCCACCTTCATTCATGGGAAGAAGTGGGGGAGATTTTGGTAAGGAGGAAATAAGGAGGTGGAAATCTATTGGTGTTGGTCATGAAGTACAAAGGCCTTGGGATCTTTTATCAACCTATTCTAGGAATGAGATTATGTTTTGTAATCATTGTGGCATGCTGGGTCACAAGAAGTCATCATTTCCTAGTAGGCCAAAACCCTTCCATGCTTGTGTACTCTTGAGTCACTTTCAGTGGTTTTTCTGGGGAATTACTAGAAAGCTCAAAGAGGAAAATTCCCAAAAAGTAATGTGTTGTTGGGAACTCATTTAAAGTTTATTTGATGTAAGTTACCTTTTATTTTTATAAATTATTTTGTTATGGAGGTTTTTCTAGTGGTTTTTTGGTGTTTAAAATGTATGGGAATGTTGTGAGACTTTTTAATGAACTCCAGTTTTCAAAAGAATTGTGGTTTTTATTTCAAAAATTCCATTTTTCATTTAAATCTAACGGGTATATGGGTGTTCATTACTGGTGTTATCAATTCCTGACTATAATGGAGAAGGTGCTTCAAAAATAAAATCTCTAGCCATAGGCCCAGAGTGAAGCTGACACATGGTCAAGGGACCGCTGGGTGTGCGAGGAGTGTCGGCTCAGTTCTTGTCTACTCCATCTATGAGTGGGTGGTTTCAATGCCCTTGTTGTATTCTTCTTATCCTTAGTTGGTAGGATGGTGTAGAAAAATTTTGTTTGAACTATCATGGGATGTCCCGATATTGTCTTGTGTGGAGTTTTTGTCTCGTCAGAGCTAGTTATTTCTTAATGGTAGGGAGAACCATCATGGGTCTCATTATGTTTTCTCTTAAGAATTTGTTGGGTGATAATTGTTTTCTAATGGTGGGGAGTATATTATAGCCTCCATTGAAGTCCCTAATTTTTGTTTTCTCGTTGATTTTTTGTGGTCATTGGGATTCATGGGATAAAACCCAATGGTTTTGTTCTTAGAAAGGTTGTGGATTTTGTGGCTTCGCCTTTTTTCCATTGAATTTTGAAGAATCACCATGTTTGTTGTCTTGTTTCACGCAAGAGGCATACGTTTCATTGGTATTGGATGATATGTTCATGGTTCAAGAGGTTGTATTATGTGGTTCTGGAATCATTAGTCACTGATCAATAAATTGGAATGTTTTGTGGGTTTATAGGGGTGGAAACCATTAATGGTCGTGTAATTTTCACACCCAGTTATTGATTTTTAGCTTATACTCCAGTTTTTTTGGGATCCTAGTGTTTATCTAGAGTTCCATGTGTGATGGGGGTTAATGTTTTAAGTGATTATTCATCTAGTTTTTATCCTGTATGTGATACTCAGTTCATTTGGATGTTTTTTGGAGAATAATATATATTTTTTGTCTTGCTAATGGCCAGTGTATGGATCACACATAGTTTCGTAAATCGTGCAGCCGAGCCCAGATAACCATTCAACAGGTGTTAATTTTGGAAAAAATCTTCCACATGGTTTTTTCATGGTAAGTCAAACCATGTGGGATGGTTGTATGGTTGATATTTTTTCATGAAGTGGCTACTGCATATTTTGATCACGGTTTGGTAAACCTTGTGGGAAAACTGTGAAAGTTTCCCATATCTAAAAAATTCTTGAAATTCTAAGTTTTACCCATTCATGATTTTAACCTGAAATTCACCCTCCTTCCCTCTCCTAGTTTGTGTCACCCTAAGGGGATCTACCCCTTTCTCTATAAACTTACCTCTTCAAAATTTTTTGTAGATCTAGGATTTATTCAAGATTATGGGCTAGATCTTCATGGTATTTCCCCTCTTAGCTTTCCCCTCTCCCACTTTCATTCTTTTCCTATTAATTTTTTCATCTCCTATGGTCTCATCGACCTAAGATTTTGGTTTACCTTGATTTATTTTGGGGGTTTTGTGTTTTTAGGATTCCGCATCATATATCTTGGTTTTTGGAACCATCGTGGGGTGATTTCAGGTGTGTGTTTTTAATGCTCCATGGATTTGAGGTAGGTTTCCGAAGAACATGCCTTTTTAATTTTATAATAGTTGATTTAATTATTTTTTATCCTCCCATACATGAAAAATATTTTTTTTTGATACTTGGATAAATTATTTGGTGTGCCAAGTAAGGGTTTATACATTTTTTTATAAAAAATGGAATATTCTAGTTGTAAAGGCGCACAACAAGTGTTTGATTAAATGCCTCTATGGTTTTTCTTGTGTTTTGTGACATTTAAATCATTGTTTGGAAATGTAAATGAATTTATGCTATTGTAAATGATGATTTGGGGTTCCTTTAATGGGTTTCCAAGGGGTTTTGGATTTAAAAAGAATGAGTATTTGTTTTCAAATGTGGTTTTGCATGTGTTTTCAATTAGTGGCCCATTCGGCATTTTGATAAAAATGGTTTCTTCATAAAATTGTAATGAGAGTAATTTGAAGGGGTTGTTTTCTAAATGGTTGTGATATGAAAAAATGGTGTTTGTCCATTTTTTATGAAATGTACTTGGCTCTTTTAAAGTGATGGTTTTGTGGGTAACGTTTAAAGTCCAGTTTAATTTTTTTTTGAAAATAAATAAACTGTTTATTATAGAAACCTCCATTGGACGATTCTCATGCCTTGTTTACGTTTAATCGATGAGATATCGTCACTATGGAATCCTTTTGATCCACTATAATAATTGGAGATCCTCTGTACGGACTCCGTGAGATTTATTTGTTCTATGGCTTGAGATTGATCTATAGGGTATCTCAGGGTGAGACATGTTGTTGAATTATTATTAATTTATATACTTATTATTGGATGCTCAGTTGTAACTAGTTGGTTGACCACATTTATACATGAGACATGGTAACCTAGCATAGTGAGGGAATTTTCAAAGAATTATTGTTGAACTGTCTATATTACGCACAAGCTAGTGGCCCATAGTAGGTTGATATATTGGGTTTATTACTATGGGATTTTCCTCTTAGTCTGTACTGAGTTATGGTGGCTAGGAGTGTTTGTGGGTTTTTATTTCATCATGTGAGGAATGCTTCTGGGGATGGGTCTCATGTATTCGTATGTACTGTATTATTCATGATTGCCTATGTTCACCCATGTCTTTTGGATCATAGTTGTTTATAGTGATTATTACGATACCTAGTCACTCTTCTATGTCTATTTCCATTTCCCTCATTATGGGATTATTATAGTGCCCTCATGTGTGGTAATTTTCATGGAAAGAGATTAGTTTCTTCCAAAGGAATATTATTATTCTTAATTAAAAACTTATTTTATACTCTCTTGTTCCATTTTTAAATGAAAGCAACACTTTATCCTTAAAAATATTAATGTATCACTAATGGAAATGATCCTGGTTTCTAAATTAAGTAGGGTAATGTAATGTGTCTTGTTTAAGTAATAAACATGAAAGAGATTACTTTTAATGTTGTATTTAAAACTTGAGGTTGAAGTTTATTTTATTTAAAAGGAAGTGCATTGAGAATTGGTTATTCAGGCTAACCTATTGACTTTTAATACTCATGCTTATATTTTATCTTGTTTTTAGTTTACAATGAATGTATTAGATTAGTATTGTTCACCATGGAAGATGTTTGGTCTTAGTGTTGGAGAGGGACCCTCAGGGTCACATGGAGATTTTGGATTGTTAGGTTTTTTGGGGTTTTATTATATATCTCAATTGAATTTCCATCTTTATAAAAGATTATTAGATGATTATTTATTCATGTGGGCTTCGTTTGTTATCTTTCCAATATTTAGTTATTGACTTGTTATTGGGAGATGTCTTTCCATTTTCTTACTCTATTGATACCCAACACTATTTTTCAGCCCATTGGGATTGTGAGGTCTATTTGGGCCATATCATAGATTAGCTCAGGTGACCGGTTCAGGGTTAACCTAGTTTGGTTCAGGACACGATATGATTCAAACTGTATGTTATCAGATTAAAATTGATATTTTTGTTCAAAAAGTGCCACCCACTGAAAAACAAGAAAACAAACTTGAATTTTCATGATAACTTATGAAAATTATTCATAATTCATTTTTTATATTTAGGAATAAAATCAAACCAACACATGATATGACCGATATGACTCCAAATGTTTTTTTCTAGTTTTAAATGATATTTTCGTAAAAAAGAAAAGTGACATACTGTAAATTGATAAATACATTTGGATTGAGTTGATACTTTAGGTAAATTATCCATAAGTCATTTGAGACATGAAATAATAAACCTCATATTAATCCAACACATAGTGTGACCTTTATGACTCCAAGTGCATCTTTTTATTTTAAATTAAAATTAATTTTAGTAAAAAGAAAAACTGTCATACTCAAAACCAAGAAAAATAATTCATATTGTTTTTATAATTTATAAAAATTATCCAAAATTCATTTTTTACATGTATGAATTATCCTCACCTCAATACGATAAATGATGTTCTCGGTATAAATTAAATTGACCATTATCAAATTAAAATTAATATTTTAGTTCAAAAAGTTTCACTCAATGAAAACTGAGAAAATGCACTTGGATTTTTTTTATAATTTAGAAAAAAATATTCACAAGACATTTTTGACATGTAGAAATTATTATCACATCAAACTGACACATGATGTGATTCATATGACTCAAAGTATGTGATTCCCATTTAAAATAATGTTTTTGTAAAAAATACTAGGGACATACTCAAAACAGAGAAATGAGTTAAAATTGTTTTGATAATTTATTAAAATTATCCAAAATTAATTTGGGGAGTTTATTAATCAGTATCACATCACTTCGACACATGGTTTGGCTGGTATGACTCTAAGTGTGTATTTTTATTTAACATTGACATTAATTTTAGTAAAAAAGACAACTGACATAATCAAAAATTAGAAAATTCTTCCATATTGTTTCTATACATTAAGAAAATGATGCATACGTCCTTTTTAATGTGTAGGAATTATCTGATCCTCGATCTGATGCATGATGTGGCCGTTATGACTCGAAGTGTGCCTTATCAGTCTAAAATTAACATTTTAGTTCAAAATATGCCAGTCACTGAAAATAATGAAAACACTCTTGATTTGTCTTTATAATTTTAGTAATAATATTCAAAATTAATTTTTGATGTTTAATAAGTAGACTCATGTAGAATTCACACACGATGTGATCGGTATGACTCAAAGTGTGACATTCTTGTTTCAATGGACATTTTATTAAAAAACACTAATGACATACTGAAAACCAAAAAAATGCATTCAGATTGTTTTGATACTTTAGAAAAATGATCCGTAAATAATTTTTGTCATGTAATAATCATCCTCACCTCAATCCAACACATGGTGTGACCATAATAATTTCAATTGGGTCTATTTATTTCAAGTTGACATTAATTTTAGTAAAACGAATAAGTGACATACCAAAAACTGAGAAAACACACTCATAATGTTTTGATAATTTAGTAAAATGATTCGTAAGTAATTTCTAATGTGTAGCAATCAACTCCACCTCATGCTAATTCACAGTGTGACTGGTATAACTCTAATTATGCCATTTTATTTAAAATTGACATTAATTATCATAAAAAGAAAAAGTGACATATTGAATTCCAAGAAAATTAATTCATATTGTTTTGATACATTACGAAAATAGTCCATATGTCATTTTTGAAGTTTAGGAATCACCTTCACCTTAGTCTGATTAACGGTGTGACCAATATGACTCAAAGCATGTCTTTTTATATAAAATTGATATTAATTTATATAAAAAGAAAATGCGACATACTGAAAACCAATAAAACACCTTTTTATTGTTCTGATAATTTAGGAAAACAATCCATGAGTCATTTTTGACATGTAAGAGTCAACCACAATTCAATATGACACACAGTGTGACCAGTAAGACCCTATCTGTGTCTTTTTATTTAAAATTGACATTAATTTTAGGAAAAAAAGCTACATAATAAAAACCAAGAATATACATTTAGATTTTATTAAACATTTTGGTAAATGATCCATGATTCATTAGGGATCTTTAAGAATCAACTGAACCTCACTCTGATTCATGGTCTTACCAATATAACTCTAAGTGTGTCTTTTTATTTTAAATTGACATTAATTTTATCAAAAATAACTAGTGACATACTACAATCCAAGAAAATGAAATTGGATTGTTTTGTTAATTTATTAAAATGACCCATGAGTCGTTTTTGATATGTGGGAATCTCTCATAAATCTATATGATGCGTAGTGTGGACAGTATGACTCAAAGTGTCCTTTATCAGTTTAAAAATGACATTTTAGTTCAAAACGCGTATCACTCATTAAAAACAAGAAAATGTGATTTAATTGTATTGATAAGTTAAGAAAAAGATTCATATGTCATTTTTGACGTGTAAGAAGAAGTATCACATAAAATTGACACATGATGTGACCGATATGAATCAAAGTGCACGTTTCAAATTTGAAATTACATTTTAGTGAAAAACAAAAGTAACATACTGAAACCTAAGAAAACATATTTGGATAGTTTTGATACATTATGAAAATTATCCATATGAAATTTTTGGCATGTTGGAATCAGTCATACCTCAATCCCACACATGTTATGACGGGTATAACTCCAAGTGCGTCTTTATATAAAATCGAAATTAATTTCATTAAATAGAACAATTAACATACTCAAAATTGAGAAAACGAATTCATATTGTTTTGATACTTTAGGATAATGATCCATAACTCATTTGTGATGTGTTGGAATCCACCATGCCTCATTACAATGCATGGTGTGACTGATATATATCCAAGTGTCTTTTTATTACATTTTTTCATTTTATGAATGTATAATTTCATACTAATTTTAATTTATTTATTTATAATATTTTTAACATAAGATTTTTTTTCTTATATAGATGGATTTTTTTTCTCAGGTTTAGGTGATTTATTTGGAAACCGATACCATGGGAGAACTTTTTTGAGAGGGGATCACAGGTGTCAAGATGATGAAATATTAATTATTTAAAATGTTTGTGAATAGTAATTGTAAATGTAATTATACAAAACATTGTTTGAAATGCATATAGTAGTGTTTTTATCGTTTTCATGGTGTAAAATTTATTTCATTGAAAATATATATTTTTTGTACAGGTTACAGGTTGTTGCAGTGTGTTTTTTTATAAATAGAACATTGTATTAGGTGGGGACTTTATCAGTTCTATTTGTAGCACAGATAAAAGACCCCCTTTATCAGTGCTACGAATAACACTGATAAATGACCCACTTTATCAGTGATTTTTTACCATTGATAAAGGGGATCCCCCTTTAACAGCGTTGAGGATAAAAATTATTTTTTAGTACTATAAAAATAATTTTTGCGCACTGTTAGAGGGAATGTCTATTGTAGTGAGGCTGTCAGAACAGAAGGCATGTAACGTTGAAGATGATGGCAAGGATGATGTCACTGTGGAGACCCACAGGGCGAGCACAATAATGATGGAATATATATATAAGGATATATTAATATATTGATAATATATATATATATAATATATATATATATATTTTTATATATATTTTTAATGACAATTAAAACATGTTAAACAATAAATATAAATGAAAAAAATTTACTCAATAATGTTAAAATAATATTCTTGCATATAATATAAATATTCAAACATTAAAATATAATGTGACACTAAACACTAGAACATATGAAAAAATGAAACCACATGGGATGTGATAAACATATAATTTATTTACACATGTGATGTGTGGAAAAAAATATTAATCAATTAGAAATTACTAATTAAAATTAAGAACATATAAATGTTTAACCAATTTAAAATTAAATTAATGTGAGGTAATTGAAATTTGAATAGAAACAAGAAATTTAAAAACATACCATGAAAATACACTAAAAATATACAACTTAATAATTTACCAAGCTCAATAACTAACAATTTAGCTCACTTTCTTTGTGAGTGCCTTCTATTTTATAAAAAGAAATTAATATTACAAAAATGTCACCCCTCTCATCTATAAAAGGTCCCATTCACAAACCCAATTTGCCATATATATTGTACCCAATAGATCATCAATAAATTAAAAAAACCATCCCCAACCCTTCAATTCATTTTCTATATTTTCTTGTCTCCCTAAAAGACCAGTCTATGAAGGATTAATGCATGACATATTGGAGGGCATCCGATGAAGAGGTAATTTTATTATCCCATTTTTTATAAATTTATTTCTTCTACCACCACTGAAATAATATAATATAGTCGTAATAATATAATGTAATTGGTATCATTGGTATACTAAAATGTTATAATTTTAAGGGAATAACCATTATCTCCCTCCCTCGCATCTAGTAGAAAATGAAAAAGTCACCCGTGTTACGTGAAAAATGCCTCTTCCATGAATGATGTATTTCATTTTTAATAATTTCACCACATGGATGGTTGTAGAAATGAATTTAATAAAAAATTCATATATAAAAAAAATAATGATTTTCTTTAAAGATATTTTGTCCATTCAATTATTCATATGAATAAAAAATTTATTTCATCACCTAAAATGGGCATAATGAGGCATGTTTTTTAATCAATTCTATTTTTGGAAATCCTATTGAACTGTACAAATTTTTTGATTCTATGAAGACAATTACTATTTTTTGTTCATATCAATGTTTAACTCATTATAAAGATAAAATCTTTAATTCCTTAAAAATTACTTAAAAAATTCCAGTTGTAGGTTTCATCTTTAATAATCATGCCTAAAAATCCAATGGAATATACTAGGAACATTATAAATATTATTGGAACCTACCTTAAAATAAATTGAAAAATATATAGATAATTTACTCATGACATTGGAATGAGAATTGTAATCATTATTCTAAAAAATATATGGAATGGTTAAAGCTACAACCACCAATGATCAATATTAACTAAAATTGGTAATAATTGAGTAATAAATTAATATAAAAGGTTAATATAAAAGTATGTAAATATGAATATAGATATGAATTGAATTACTAATGAGTGTTAGTTTATTATAGTGGATCTTAGAGAGTGTTCAAAAAATTAGGAATACAATGTTAGGGTTTTTGTTAAACTCTATTTACATTCCTTAAGTTTTATTCATTATTTTTTAATCATATCCATTTAATATGGGAAAATTCTACCTTATCATTAAATTATATTGTTGTTCATATTTTTCTACTAGGGATTTTAAATTCTTGTCATAATTATTTTTTATTGATTCATTTATAATAAAATACTGCATTGTATGGGGTTTCATAACTCAATTTCCCTTTATTGAGTTATATTTTTTCTATATTGACTATGAGAGGGGAGTGACAATGGAGGATAGCTATTGACCTTGGCAGAAACGCAACATCCATATCACATTAGCCTAAAATGGGGACAACAAATGAGGGTTGA
The DNA here is from genome assembly GCA_963277665.1 of Viscum album. Lineage (NCBI taxonomy): Eukaryota > Viridiplantae > Streptophyta > Magnoliopsida > Santalales > Viscaceae > Viscum > Viscum album. The sequence continues at coordinate 1,359,072,189 of OY728140.1, forward strand.
CTGCTGACCATGTTCGCAACACGGGGCCCGACTCAAATATCGTCGATCAGTCTTCCGGAATGTTGTCCTAGGACAATAGGTAGACCATAGGTCAAACATCAATACTGTTTGGGGGTCCATCCAAACATGACCAGTCTTCCAGAATGTTGGCCCAGGAAAGAAAGTAGACCATAGGTTGAAGATCCATGCCGTTAGGGGGTCCCATCAAACGTGAAATAGGATGAATATTCGGATAAAGGGGAACATGGTGCATGGAAATCGGAGCAATGGTTTGTTCATATGGAATCCAACACTCCCAAGATTACACCACCGTGGTGGAGGTACATTAGGCGGACATATTAATCTGGTCACCAATCATCCCTAATTTTTGACAGGACCTCTCTGGTGAGGGAACTATCGCTTCCCAATGTCATTATGGGGAATCCCGAACGTATTCGGGGGAAATGCTATAGTTACACAACTCCCCGAGAAGTTAGGCTAAAGGGCCGACAGTGAGGGGGGGGGGATAGACTGGTGATTCCCGGGGATGGACCCAAGACCAAATGTTTAGGCATTCTTATATATCCCATAAGTATGGGAATCAAGCCGCACATAGTTCTAGAAAGCGTTCGTAGTTTAATGTCTTAGAACTTGGACCAAGGATGGGTAAGGAGAACAGGAGACACATGATAAGGTGGTGACGAAACCCGACGGGAATGATTACATGATCCCTACATACCATGTGTTCCCTGGGGAAGTGTTCCGATCAAGGGACCGAACACGAAAGTTAGGCTAGGCCCATGGGGAGGTTCCCGGACACTCATATGTATCCCAAAAGGATGGGAACCAAGCCATAGATAGTTCTTGGAGGTTGGAACGACATGGTATGGTACCTGTGCAAAGGATGAATGTGGTGTGCGGGTCTAGCCCTCACACCAAAAGAAGCAACATTTGATGTATCTTGGTTGTCCTTTAAGGTGAATGGTTTTTCTTTTGTGGAGCGACCAGCCTAGGGTAGAAATTCCTGGAATTTCCTCAATATTCAAGCCGCATACGGGCAATGACAAACGGTATGGTAATTGACTGATACCCAACATGATGTCGCCTATGGAGAGGTCATCAAAATGCAGTTCCGTTTTCCGTCGTGTGGCTGGGACGATATCATCACAGTTTATAGTCATGTGGTAGGACCAACCATCATAGTTTAAGGGTCATATGGCTTGGACCTGGGGGAATCCACACGATGCAATAAAGAATACACGATGTGAATAAGGACATAATCCCATACCATCACCGTACGTGATTTGGGAAGAGGATCCTCAGGCCAAGGGGCTGACAAAGGTCTAAAGTTAAAGGGGTTGAAGAAACTATCCTCCAGCTAAGCTAGGCCTGAAATGCAATGTCTGGGAGATCCCACATATCCCATGGTAATAAAGGTCAAGTTGCGCATGGCTCTTAGAGATGATCTCAGCCTATTATCTTATTACTCAGATCGCAGGTGCCCCGAGAGATGTTGTATTGCAGCTTTGTCTGCCTGACGTGTGGAGGTGCACTGAGGGTTAGTGCAAAGAGTGTCGATATTCCACCTTGACAAAATGGGGTGGAACATAATTTGAATCATATAACAAATATTCAGGTCCTAAAGGGGCTGGCGTGATGATGGAGGATTACTGCTGACCCTGTTCGCAACACAGTATCCTGTCATGTAAGCCTGAAATGGGGACAAACAAATGAGCATCGACTCCTGAACATGTTTGCAACTCCGGATTTTTATCAATTTTTTTTTCGAGAACCTCAGGGACATTGGCTCGTAATGGTAAGAGAGCCCTTAGGTGTTGTATCTAGGCCATTTTTTGGGGTCCCTCCAGGTGTGAAAGATAACGGGGGCCAAAATGAAGGGGAACACGAAGCTTGAAAAGTTGATGGAACATGAATAAGTTGAATCTAACACTTCAGGTCCTAGACCAGAGTACTCTGAACACATTAGAGGACTGCTGAAAAGGGTTGAGGGGCTCAATTTGAGAGCAGTCAAAAGATGGAGGATTCCCGGGAGAAGGGGGGCATGGCGCCAAAAACCCTGGACCACACCTATATATCCCCCTCATGGAGAGGGACATGCCAAGAGGCCGACGTAACTGGGAGATTGGGGGATCTCTTAGGAGATGGGGTTACACCTAAAATCTAAGTGTTTAGGCGGTCCTACGTATCCATTAAGGATGGGAATTAAGACACACGTAGTTCTAGCAGTACAGTTTAACGACATGAAGGACGATGAGAGGAATCTCATCTGAGGATGTACATGGTACAACGGGTAACCTGACGTGAATGAGGACATAATACCATACCACGTAGCACAATCCCATAAGAGAGAACCTGGGACAGGGGCCCAAAAGGCCAAGGGGCATGAGGCTGGGCCTCGGTCAGGAAGGCCTGACCAGCATGCAGTTTAACGTCTTCTTGTGGGGATGAGAAGAGGAGGAAGACACCCCAGATAAGGGAGGTGTACAGTGCGGAGAATAACCCGACGTGAATGAGGACATAATCCCAAACCACACCACACCCTCAGGGTAAGAACTTGGTCTAGGGCCCAAGAAGGCCAAGGGGCCTGAGGCTGGGCCTCGGTCATGAAGGCCGGACCAGCTTGTAGTTTAACATCATGCGGGACGAGCGTGCATTTTAAGGTCATGAGGGACCAGATGCAGTATAGGGTCATGTGGGACCAGATGTAGTTTACGATCATCTGGGACAAGATGCAATTTAAGGTAGTGTAGGACCATGAGTCTCAGGAAAAGCATTTTTTGAGGAACTTGGCATTAGTGGGAGGAGCTATATGCTCATCATCCATGGTCACCATGCAGTACGCTCCATTGGGATAAACCTTATGAACAATGAAAGGCCCTCCCATTGGGATCCAACATGGGTGGTTTACTACTGGGTATCATTGGCACTCTGAGGGCCAATACAAAGTCACCTTGTAGGAAAGAGATGAGGAGAACCTTCTTGTTGAAAGCTCGAGACATCCTGCTCTGGTGCCTCTCTAGGTTGTGCAAGGCAAGAAGCCTATTCTCATCCAGTGCATCCAATTCTGCTAGACGGATTTCGTCTGCCCTATCCAGCGCTTGCTGGTTATAGACCATTGTTTTCAATGAGTGAAATTGAATCTCAATGGGCAGGACGACCTTCTTTCTACACACTAAGGAATATGGGTCACATGGGTGGAATTACATGTCGTCGTTCGATAAGCCCAAAGGGAATTGGGGAGCTTATCCGAAAAACTTTTATTATTCTGACCAAGCATTTTCTGCCAAATGTTAGATAGGGTTTTGTTGAACGCCTCAATCTGGCCATTTTCCTATGCGTGATAGCGGGAGGTATGGTTGGAAAGAATTTTGTGCGTGGCGTACAATTTCTTCAGCTCGGCTGCTCGGAAGTTGGTGCTGTTATCGGTGAGGATGGCATGAGGTACCCCAATTCGATAGATGATATTGGAACTCACAAAGTCGAACATAGAATGGGCCTTGACTTCCTTGAGTGGAATTGCCTCTACCCACTTGGAATAGAAGTCAGTAGCGGTCAGGATAAACCAGCACTAGAGAGCCATTGCCGGTGGGTATGGCCCCATGAAATCTAACCCCCAGACTCAAAGGGGCATGAGTACTTGGTGGTATGGAGAGGCTCTGGTGGCTGATGCACAATTTTAGCATGAAATTGTAATACATGGAACCTCTTGGAAAACTCGATGTAGTCATAGTTCATAGAGGGCAAAAAATAACCTAGTCTTTGAATCTGGTGAGACAGTTTTGACTCGGCCTGATGGGAACCACAGGAACAGGCATGAACCTCTTGTATGACCTGTGGGATCTTGACTCCTTGAAGGCAACAGAGGAGAACACCATCAAATCTGCATTTATAGAGGATCTGCTCAAGGCTAGGACTGCTCTGAAGGGTAAACTGTAGCGCGTGGTGTCAGATTCGCTCGTGCTTGGCCCGGTCTGACGGGAGATTACAGTATTGGAGGTATTTGACCAAAGGTATCCTCCAATATGAAACTAATTCAATCACTACATCTGAAGTACTTGGGGTGCCCGACGTAGGGGCACCAGAAGTAAGATGGTTTATCCACGGGCCGCCATCATCCTCCAGGGTAACAGGAGCAATGACTCTCCGGTGTGCCACATGGATAATCAGGTCATCCTGTTCGGACTCTATAAGCGACGCGGCCAGGCTGGAAAAAGGATCTGCTCGACCGTTCTGTGACCGAGGGACAAGATTGACCTTTGGCCGAGAAGGGAACTAGGACATTATCCAGAGATTGCGCTCTAACAGTGGTACGAGCTCTGGATTTTTGACAACATTTTCTCCATTGACCTTCTTGATGACCAGCGCGGAATCCCCTTTCACATAAAAATGGGGCACATCGATCTCAAGGTCCAACTCTAGACCAATAATGAGCGCCTGATACTCTGCCTCATTGTTGGTGCAGCCTTTTGAAAACAGGAATGAGTACGGCAGAATGGATTACTCCGAGGTGATGAAGACAATACCCATTCCCACTCTGTTGAGCCTAGGATCATTGAGTCTCCTACTGGTGGGGCTTTAGAAGGCACCGTCGAAGTGCATTTTCCAACATGGGACGACATGATCGACTGAGAGGATTTACTCATCAGGAAAACCTAGGTCCAGCGGCTAATCCACAGAGGTTGGGTGGGTAGCTAGGAAGTCTTCCAATGTCTGCCCCTTGATAGATGTCAGGGAAATGAACATGATGTCAAAATGTTATAGGATCACCGCCCACCGCGCTAGTCGTCTAGTAAACATGGGGCGATTCAAAATGTACTTCAGCGGGTCCACTCGAGAGACCAAATGTACCTCGTGGTGCTTCTGGTAATGCCACAGTTTCTACATGGAAAATACGAGTGCAAGGTAGCTTTTCTCGATGGGGGAGTATCTGGCCTCCATATCAAGGTTCATGTGGCTAAGGTAGTAGAGTCTTTTATCCATCCCCTCGTTTTTCTTCTAGGTGAGAAGGGCGCCCAAGGACCATTCCAGGGTGGTGACATAGAGAATCAGTGGCTTCCTGGAGATGGGTGGCATTATGACCGGAGGTTGGAGAAAATATTGCTTGATTTCTTCAAAGGTGGTATGGCACACCTCATCCCAGTCATAAGAAGTGCCCTTCTTCATGAGTCGTGAAAAGGCATACACTTGTCGGCCATATTCGCAATGAATCATCATATGTAGGCTATGTGGCCTTGAACACCTCGAAGCTCCCGAATATTGCTCAGGGAAGGCATCAGGCTGATTGCCTTGATCTCGTATTGGTCGATCTCGATGCCCCGGTGTCAGACAACAAAGCAGAGAAATTTCTTGAAGGTGACCCTGAAGTCACACTTCAATGGGTTCATCTTCAGGTGGCAGGAACGGAGGAAAACGAAAACTTTATCCAGGTCCTTGAGATGGTCCTGGAGCTTGCGAGATTTGACCACCAGTTCGTCTACATATAATTCCACCAGTGTCCCGAGGATTGGCTTAAATATGAAATGCATAGCCAGCTGATAGGTGGCACCTGCATTCTTCAGTCTGAATGGCGTGACCTAGTAACATAAAGTACCATGGGCCACCCTTAAAGCAGTAGATTCCTCATCCATGGGGGCCATCCGGATCTGATTATATCCAGAGTAACCATCCATGAAGGAGAGGGCTTGGAATCTAGCTGTAGCGTCAATCCATAATTACTTCACTCGAAAGGGAAAATCATCATTCAGATAGTGGCGATTGAGATCGCGGAAGTCGATACAGACTCTGATCTTCCCATTATTCTTCCTGACTGGAACAATGTTGGAAAACCACCTTGGGTACTGAACATCCTTGTCGAAGTAGGCTTTGATAAACTTGTCAACTTCGGCCTCAACCATGGCACCGTGATTAGGGTGCATTTTTCTGGGAGGCTTCTTGAACCCGCGATGGTTTGCAGGGAGATCGAGGCGGTGGACGACTACCTGAGGATCTAGTCCTGGAATCTCATCATAACTCCATGCAAACACATCACAGTGCTTTTTGAGGAATTCCACATACCGTTGCTCCTCCTTGAGAGACATAGCGGCGCTGATCAATGTGGGTCTCATATCTTCCACACTTCAATGGTTCACCTATACCAACTTGTCGACCGTGGCTGAGACGCCTTCCTCAAAGGCAGGGGGAGCATCCTCTATATCTGCTTCTCCATCTGTGGAGGGATCATCCATAGGGTGAGCTGTTTCTGAGCTATCAAAACCTGATAGTTGGCTACTACTTGCTTGTGCGGCCGTGGTCCTTGCATCAGGGCACTCTGGCACCACTGAGACCATGGATATGAAGGCTTTTGACCCAATCCCGTCTGTTCCTCATCCCAAAGGGGCCACGTTTGATTAAATTAAAGCAGTAGTGATGCGTCGGCCGAAACCGACTTATCCCAGCCCAGTGAAATAGACAATTATGGCAGACTGCCATTACCACAAGATAAACATCCCGATACCATATGGGGATAGGAGGCTCCGGGATCACTGGAGCCTGGTTCGTATAGGAATACGAAGTGATTCTCTGACACCTCCTAGATTTGGGAGTGAGGTTCCCTCTCGTCACGGAAATGACAAAACACTACCCTATATCAGGGGTTGTGGCCACCAACCGATGGATTGGGAAGAAACATGCATCATTCAGGCTTTTCCAAGGGTTTTTCGTCATGACCACAGGCTCAACCTCACTTACCTGGACTTGCTTATCCTTTCTCTTGTAATAATCGGCATCCATATAGCGGTCTTCGTTAGAGGTGAAAGGAGCTACATCACCTTGGAGTATTCCTACTCGACCATTAAGGGAGAACTTGAGGCATTGGTGATATGATGAGGGGATAACCGTGTGCAGATGGAGCCATGGACTAGCCATCAATTCAATGTATACGGTGTCGTGGGAGACAACCATGAATTCAGTGCTAGAAACCAGGCCACAGAACTAGGTCTTAAGGAGGATTTTCCAACCCGGGTCTGTTCTATCCTATCATATACCTGGATCCTTAAATCAGTGGGAGTCAGATCATCCTCAGATAACCCTAGCTTCCACATTGTCCGTGTCAGGATAAGGATGATCTCGGTGCCAGTGTCAACAAGACAGCGGTTAACCTCCATGCCATTGAACTAGCCAGTGATATACAATGGGAGGATTTGCCCTGGTATGGGAGGGTCTTCATCTTCAATAGAGAACGATATGATGGCCTGGCACTTTGCACTCTCAACTGCTTCAGTGTGGAAGGCTTCTACAGCTACTACCTCCGTCTCAAAATAGAGTGGGCTTCTTAAAGCCTCTGTGAGTGCTTCTCGCATATCTAGAGATAGGAGAAGGGATTCAAGGATGGAGAGCCTTGCTGTGATGCTGGAAACGTGCTTCAGAATATCATACTTCTGCGATAAGTGCAATCTTTTGATTACAAGAGGAAGCTCTGTGTCTGGAGGCATGGCGGACCCTGCCGGCTGGACCGACAGCTGACTAGTACTGGGGACATCCCGCTGCTCATTAGTCAGAGCTCGGAGGGAAACTACCGGTTAAGGACTGACCGAATTTGATCGGCATGTGGCTAGGTGAAGCTAATCGCGAGACAGCCGAAGTGGATCTTCATGATCCAGTAACACAAACGGTGGAGGAGGAGGGCCTGTCGCGTGATGAGTTCTATGCTGGACCTGATGTATGGTCACATCGGCATGCACGACATAGCTGGAGGTGTCAACTGACATGCATTGGAGACCCATATAGATGTGGTTCCGCCGACGTTTACATCAACTGGGGACATTGGGGAGGTTCGTCTAGCGCTCCCTCTCATCGGGAGTCATATAGGTATTTACCATCTCGATGGTGTTAACAAAAGTGTACCCCTGACTGTCACTTGACGAATCATCCCCCAAGGTGTGGATTCTGGGAGGGATTACCATCTCCGGGGAATGAAGTCTCCGAGATTTCAGGACAAAGACGACATTGGCGGGGTGTGCTGCTTCTTCTAGCGCCGCTGATGCTTGCTCTTTTGGGAAGAGGCCGGATGAGATAATGGCGCTGAAGTGGTGGTCGCAGCTTCTGAACGCTCTGGCTAATTTAGGCGTGCATTCATAATTCCATGGGCGCGGACGACCATCCTACGAGCTATCCAGTCACTATAATTTTGGGAACAGTGGTCAGGGTCCTGTTTCCACATGCCTCCATCGTCACTACTACCATCTAATCTAACAAAGACACCCACCACTTGTGCCGGGGCTGGGCCCAACCTGACTATGTTGTTGTTAATCTAGTCTTGGAGCCAGTCCTTTAACACATAGCATTGCTTGATGGTGTGCCCCATGATCCAGGAATAAGGGCAGTAGTTTGGGTGATCAGTGAGATGTGCCTCTTCCAGCTTCCGGCACTCAGGCAGTCGTATGATTCTCTCCTCCAAGGCGCTCCGGAAGTAGCCGGGGACCTGAGACTCAGCGAACGAGTAGTTCTGATTCGTTCTCTCCAGAAAATGGGCTCTAGGAGCCTGACCCTACGGGGGGTCGGAGGATCCTACTGAGGGGGTGGAACTTGATTGTCTCACCTAGGCGGTGGCAGCGCGTTACGCAGAGGCGCCTACCGATTCTGGGGTGGGCGATGCTGGGCTAAAAATTATGCCCACGGTGGAGGGCCTCTGCGAGGCTGTGGAGAGAGATCCACTAGTAGCAACTCTAGCTTTCTGGGGGCCTCCATCTTATCCTCGATGGTAGGCTCAGCTCTGTAATCTCTCCTTGCCGGAATTGCAGGCGCAGTAGGCGTGCCTGGACAGCCTTTTGTAGAGCTTCCTCGAGGCGTTGGGCCCTATCCGAGAAGTCTCGGAACCCTTCGGGATAATTTTGGGTGATCAGGGAGGGAACCATTTCCATCATGACATTCCCCATGAACATTGTCAGTAATTTCTCCTGAGTCAGCGGAATGTCAAGTGAGTATGTGAGCCCCTTCCACCGGGCGATAAAGTCCGTGAACTGCTTGTCGGGCCTTTTATTTCACCTAAAGAGGTCTGCGATGTTCATTTTCTGGGTGGTATAGATGAATTGGTTAGGGAACTATCTGCGAAGGTCCTCCCAGCATGTCACAGATCCAACAAGGATCTGGCTGTACCAAATGAAAGTCGGACCCTTCAGTGTCTAAACAAAGCAACGGATCATGGTGGCCTCCTACTGTGTTGAAGTCACTAACATAGGCCAACACCTCGAGTTGAAGTGGGAAATGTGATGCAGTGGGTCCCCCATCCCATTAAAGGGGGATAAAGTTGGATTTCCGAATCCTGGGGGTACCGGCATGTCATACAACCATGCTGGGTAAGGATTTCCATCGGGTGGGACAACCACTTGTCGCATTTCCAAAGCGTCCAGGCAGGCAATGAGTGCCGCTATTGGATCTTCTGGGTGCAGGTCCCTGGCCTAGCGAGGGTCCCTAACCCTGAGCGCATTGTCGGGCTGTTCAATGTGGTAGCCGAGCTCAGTGTCTCTTAGGGTGGCTGGTAGAGTGACTTTTGGGGCATCTGGAGGAGCCGAGACGGGGTTCCCTGGGGGGTGCCGTCATTCAGGAGGGTTCAACGAGACATACTACAGCCTTCTACTATGGGCTCTAGTTTCTGCCCTGTCAGCGAATACAGCAGGATCAGAGTTTCCTGGGAAAATCTCGTCGAGGGGTAGTTGTTCCTTCCACTTCTGCCCCGGCCTAGGATCGCCATAGTCGGGTCGCAGCTCTGCAATGCACTCGGCCCGAATTTCATCAACCAACTTCTTTTTCTCAGCAAGTTGCTGATGCAACATGGTCTTCTCAGAGTCCTCCTCCATCTTCGGAACTAAGGACAATGGGTAAGAGTGCTTGGAAGCTCCAACATGATCATTTCCTTTACTAAAATTCAGGCTCAGTAATAGTGACTAAGTAGGTGTAGGGAGACCTAGGAGGATCATCTGCTGGTGAGTTATCCTTCCTGATGGGTCTAGTGGCATCTAGTCCTCAGGGGGGACGTTCCCATAGAGAAGTCCCATCTCATTCAACTCTCCTGTCAGGTCGTTCATGCTGACCACCACTCATCCTAGGGGAATGCCCTCACTACTGCCAAGGGAGTCCGGCTGCCGGCGAATCACACTGAAGAGGGGGGTAGAATACTTCCCCCAGCCATGGACCTGCACGTGGGGGGTGGCCTCCTCAACCACTATGCGGAGTTCTTGAAAACTCTGAACGCAGTATTATTGGAGGGTCCTATGGTGGCCAGGTGACTTGGGGTATCAGACTGTAGGGAGTGTGGCCAGGTCCACTAGGCGGCATTGTTCATCGATGCCTTTGAGGTGGTCTTGGATCCTGGGATAAGTCACCTGCAAATGGAAAAGATAGAAGTGAGTCACCTAGAGGGTCTGGAGTAAGCATTCAAACTCCTCTGGGGTGAACGATTATGGCATACCAAAATTCGATATTGTGACTGGCCAAAACTTCTTAGTGAAGTGGCCCACTACGAGGATTGTCTAGAAGTTCCCTAGCTCAAATCCAGGGTCTGACCTTTTATTTCCCCACTCGTCAAATTAGGGTGGCTAAGTAATTGGCAGCAGAACTGAGGCAGACCGCTCGGATGACCAGCTGGCTAGTGGAGAATATGAAAAACAGGCTGATTGGCCGCCGAATCTCGGGCAGTCCCCTGAGGATTGCAGTGACCTGGCAACCATGTCATGGTAGGATGGACCGGTGACCAAAACCCCTAATGCTGCAGTAGTGCCTTCCGGGGGTGGGTTAAGTCCTGGCTCTTCCACCATTGTCCCCCATAATAGCTCCGAGGTAGAAGGTGATTCTGGAGGCGATATTGGCGACTGCGCGGTCGGCCCTTGGAAGCATTCCAGGGACTCTTCCTCCTGGATATTCCTTCGGAGGGAAGCATGGATCCTGTGAGTTTCTCATTCTGGAATCACGAGGCTGATGCGCCTCATTCCTGCCCTAGCCCTTGACTCAGAGGAACGAGGGGAGGGCTCCTGCGCTGGATCGTACTCTGCCTCTGATTCTGAGAAGAGGACTGGCCTTATTCCTACCCGGCCTTCCCCAAGATTTCTCTTGCGGCGGCGATGAACTACTCTCCTACCACTAGATGGTTCTTCAAGGTAGGGCTGATTTCCAAAATGGGGTCCCCTAGCTGTACCAGTGCCAAGGTGGAGAAAGTTACCACCCGAGGAGGCCGGGGTGCGAGGGGCACTGGGAAAAATGTCTAAAGGGACACGGGGAGGACCTCCATGTTAGAGAGTGACCGGACATGCAATGATTTCATGCTCTCTATTCGCGGCAGGGGGAGTTACCACATACCTAGTGTAGTGGGTTCAGTAGATACCCCCACGTGGAGTGTTGCTGTCATAGGGAAGACCCTCTCTTGGATTGAAGGTGGAAAGGGGCAGACCTCCAAGACATGTTTGGAAGCAGGGAGGGCCCGTACCTTCTATAGTGGTGGTGCAGATTGAGCCTTCGCGTTGGGAGACACTTCTACGGATTGGTCCGCGACGGCCATCACCTATGCCGGAGACCAAGAGAGTCGGCCAAACCTGCCCGTGGGGTGGTAGGGGCCTTGATCTGGGTTGGGCATAATACTTTCCCTACTCGACGTAGGCAGGGATTTGGAGGGGTGAGTCAGCGGTGGCTCGGGCCACAGTATTGGCTGATGTTGATGCCCCACGATGAGCATCTTCTTCTACTCATGCCCGACGCTGGCGTCGGGTCAGGTAGACTGGAGCCAGTGGTGCAGGTCCACGAATTACCTGCTCCTCATCTCGAGGAACCGGGCGGTGGCACTAACGTGGCCTTGTGGGGGCCCCTACCGGGATCCCATGATGTGGGAATCTGATAGAGCTAGACCAGATACCTCATACTTCATCGACGTAGGGGAGGGAGCTGTCGAGTTTCTCCAGGGACAAGCTACCGAAGTGATTGAACATTGGGGTGGGGAGCAGTGGCTCCCTGCATGGCCCCCGGGGGCGGCGTGGACGGTGAGGCACAATCGCCTCAAGATCTAGGCCGGACATACCCCTGGTGGGGATGACCCCTTCCTCCTCGTACATGTGTACAAGGTCATTGGTTACCCTTTGCTGGATAATCCATGTTGGGGAGAGGGGGTGTGGGCGCCCAACAGTCATGGCAGTCATGACCATCGTGGAAGAGGCAAAACTGCACGGCGAAGCCGCACTGATATTTCCCCTGCCCCCGTGTCGGTGGGAAGGTGATCAAGCTTCGGAGGCAATGACTTCATTCTTGATGCAGGGAGAAGAACTCATTAATACTGCTAGAAAAAGGAATCGACAACTAGGTCCCCAACATCGTTCCGTCTTCCATGGTTGGCAAGAGGGATCCATGCTGACAACATCACAGAATAGAATGATGAACGCCCTAACTGTCCCAACTTCTAGAGAGTTTCACATCAGGCCTTCTTGGAGGGACCTGGTACCGGATGAAGGGGTCATATTACATGCTTATCCACTAATGCCTCGAACTCTACTAGTCCCCAAGCAGAGGAGAGGACCTTCACGTCGGGTTCACCATTTTTCTATTTGCATCACTTTCACTGGTTATGAAAACATCTATCACATAGTGGATGCACGGTTGTGGCCCCGCGTTCACACTTTCCAAATGTGTGCACTATCCGCTCCTTATTCAGGGACGTCTTCTCCTTGATCGAAACTGGGATGATGGGATGTCGGTTATTCCTTCTGTGGATTCCTCCTCGGAGCTCATCACCTAGTTCAGGTCTCCCTCATAGATTTAAAATGTGGTTCTTAAAGCTCTTCCCAACACCATATTTTCATGGACACCAGTTAATTATGCCACTTATGTCAGTACCTTCCAACGGGTCCCGTCAAGGTAGAAATCTTCGGTTAGGAGAGTAGCCATGTTGGGGCATCACTGGAATGTCTTGACGTTGGGGGTTGTCATGGATATCTTCTGTCCCTTATGATAAGGCTTCTTGAGGGCACAGAAGCCTGAGGAATCCCACATCGAATGCGGGTAATTTTATGCCATAGGCATGTATCTGAGGTTTTCCTCCGCTTCCCATGTTTAACACAGGGTATTCCGAATGTTTAATGTCCAGTAGAGATGGATCAGACTGATTGGAACACTAGCTGGAGTGGATCAGATTGAAGAACCCCCTATAGGGAACACTGAAGTTGGGGCCAGCATATGGGTGGATTCTCAGAGACTATGGAGGGGAATGAAATGGCATGATCCCACCGGGATGTGGCGGCCTGGGTAAGAATCAGGATGAATGATGACTTTGGGCTTTGGTCTCGAGGAGACATCTTACATATCCCCATGGAAGGGATTCAGAGTCCACGTAGTTCTATGATATGACGGGACACCTAAAGAGGTGACCCGTGAGAATGAACACTTGGATGGGACCCATAGGGTGTAATACCTCTAGGTTAGGGAATGAGCTTCCCAAGGCACGTGGGATCAAGGTAGCGGTCAGGATGAGACATAGGTGTTGGGTTTCAACCTCGTGGAGGCTTCTTACAAATCCCAGTGGTGGGGAATCAAATTCCGCTTATTTCGATGAAATTTAGTTTAATGTCATGCGGGATGGGGCATTTGGGGCTTACGCTCTGGGGAAGCCCAAGGATATGGAGTCAGTGAACCAACGTGAAGAGGGACCTGGGGTCCAGATGGAATGGGGGATACTCTCTGAGACGGCCCATGGTGGTGGGGATTGAAACTCATGGAGGCTAATTACATACCATGCCTCAGCACAAATCACAGTCCCCGTAGTTCGGGATGGAATGGGGATTATGCTCTGAGATGACCTATGGTGGTGGGGCTTGAACCTCGTGGAGGCTTCCTACGTACCATGCCTTAGCACGGATCAAAGTCCTCGTAGTTCGGGAAGGATGGTTCTTATGCTCTGAGAAGACCCATGGTGGTTGGGCTTGATCCTCGTGGAGGCTTCCTATGTATCATGCCTTAGCACAGATCAAATTCCTTGTAGTTCAGGTGTACAGTTGAACGTCATGCGGGACGAGGGAATTTGGGGCTTACGCTGTGAGGAGGCCCATGAGATGGTGGATGGGGCTTGAACCTCGTGGAAGATTCCTACATACCATGACTTAACATGGATCAAATTCCTTGTAGTTCTCTAGAGGTGGGGGTCAGGGTGGGTGCTCACTCTACGCTCACGAGAGTCATGCTCAGTGTGAGATACATGAGGTAGTAGGGACCTGACGATCACGTCGCGAAGGGTGCGTCCATGGGAAGTGAAGAGGGGCTTAGGCATTGAGCGGCCCATGGTGCTGGGAATTACTCCAGGATGGAGACCCGAGGGCAAAAAAGCGCAGTGGGAGAGGGATTTGGCACCCAATAAGAGAGGAGGAGTCCCACTTCCCATCATTCTCTCCACTGACCCTGGCACTGGGGAAGTATGGAGGTGCATGGGTGCTACATCCCGTAAAAAAGTCTAGGGGATTACACCAAGGAGGCTACCCTTCCCCGCAGACAAATTTCACTCCAATAAATCACCCATGTGAGGGATGAACCCAATATCCCCGTGGAGACGAGCGGGCGTGGAGAATGTCTGAGGTGGGGGGACCCTGCGTGGGAGGCACAGGGCCAGGTCACAGTTTAACGTCATGTGTTGAGGACAAGGAGCTTGGATGTTTAACGTCCTACAGCTCAGATGAGGTGGGTTGGCACCACACCCCTAGGATATACATAGCTGGTTCCCTCTGCCCCTTGTGAAAGAGAAGGCATTGGCAGGGCCTTTCTAAAGGGGTGTCATGGGGTGAACTAGCGATGGGTCCACGTTAGCATGGCTATACGAAGAAGCAATAGTTGTTAGTGTACCTATGCGAAGAAGAATAAGGTAAAGCCACGCAATGGGAAGGATTTTCCAAGGGACATTGAAGTTAATTCTTACAAGCCGAGAAGGCCGTACGGGAAAACCATACATGATATGAATGTCGGGAGTGCACAGGACACCTGAAAACGGCACCCAGAAGGGGGGCATCAGGTACTCGCGCACATGGGGTGCCCGGGGAGCACCGAGGTGAAAAGCGCCGAAGGATTATGTGCAGCCCATGGGGCTGCAAGAAATAAGGGAGACCGAGGCTTTGCATGACTTGAATGGATTGTGCGCAAGGGGGACAGAATTACGCACGGGTGGCGAGGGCCGAGCATAAGGATAGGGGGCACACAAAGATTGCGCACAACTGATGGGCCTGCGTGCAATGGAAGGAATTGCACGCAAGGGGGGAAGACCCCGAGGGGTTGGAGTTTAGTCTAATCTAGGGGGATCTCGCATGAAGGCGGATCCCATGGCGTCATGGCATGAAAAGGAACCCTACCTGAAGTCCATACTGTGCACACACGAAATGACAATTATGTGCACGAGAGGCAGTTCGAATTATTCTCCTGAAAAGGAAGGCGTCTCCATCTATTTATCGGCATCCGACAGCAAGGAATTCCATGGTTGCGTGAAATAATTGCACAACTGATACAGTGGCATGAAATATCAACCGCATAGGGGGCAGGCGTGAAATTATTTCACACCGATGCTGGGACCTTTCGAGAATCCAGGAACCTTCCGCGTGGAACGTAATTCTTTCGCGCACTTCTATTTTTTTCACGCAACATCTTTGTGCCCTCCGGAACGGGCCTCTGGGTCTGAATATGACTTAACCTTTTTGTTACGGAACTTTCTCCAGCACTTAACCAGTTTTTGGCGTCTACAGATACCATGTTTCCATTTGTATGGTGTAATTAATACCATATTGAATTTATGAATAATTAATTTATTTTAATATATGATATTTTTATTTCTATTTCTTGGTAATCCTTCTATGTTTTTTGATGAATTGTTTTCCAATATTTTAGAGGTTTTTTATCTCAATTTTAAATCATTGAAATATATTTCATAGTATAAACCTATATTCATTTTTATCATTTTTAAACTTCCTCAATATATATTCTTCATGCATGCATCTTGCCTGCATATGATTTACATAACACAACTTCATCTCCCATCACACAGATGCATCATGCATTGATATCACTTATTTATTTAGATATAATGAAACATAAATGCATGGTTCTAACTACCTCTATATTCATATAATTCCAAGTATATTATTTTTGTGTATCTTAGTTCAGCTCGAAACACATTCCTTCTCAAGATCTAGAAGATGCACTATTTATCAAATGATACACCCGATACTGCCTTCATTCGTCAATAACATTTCACACTTTATTATCAAAACTCTTTAGATGTCAATATATACATTTCCTTTATAATTTTTTCTCTTTTTTGAAACACACACGGAGTCTCACTACCTCTGTATATTATTTTTCACATGGGTCTTTCACAAAACTCAACTGCACTCACTAATTTTCATATTTTTTGGAAATATAAAATGGCACTGGTCCTGATTGCATTAACCAGATTCATGTAAATGAGTCATGGGAACCACTTCCTTATATTAATTGGTTCACGAGAACTAGTTTTTCAAGAACTATGATACATTATTCCTCTACTTTGCATAACTATTTTACAAGGTTCACAATCTCCTACGCATAACCAAGATAAACTTTATAACCATCTCATGGAATCTCACATCATCATGAAATCACAAATATGAATTCTAAGCATGAATTCATGGAACATACTCCTTCAAAAATACAAAGATCCTTCAAGACATTTTTCCCTCTCAAGAAATCTATCTTGGACGAGGGATAAAATCACTACAAAAAATGACCCCAAACCAGGGTATTTATAGACAACGCCTACCAAATTAGTGCTTCCAAAAATCATAGATATCCATATATTGTACCTTTCTATGTGCTTGAAATCTCATGTAACTTTCCTATCACATGAAACCTCCATCATCATGAAACATTTTTGATTTACTTCTGTATTTCTTTGATTTGTTCTCAAACGAGATCGGTGGAGAAGACGATGTGCAGCGCTGAATAGATGGCATGAACTGTTCTGATCAAATGATTGTGGTTTTGTATGAGTTTATAAATGGAACTAAAGTACATGAATAAAGTGATTTCACATCAAAATTGTCACCAATTGTGTGCATCCTTTTATATCAAGTCGTCCTAGGTGGACGGGAAATGTTATCACTCCGGTCCAGTGAAATGATGGCACTAACCCATGTTGTTTACCTGCTTCTCCACCATGAAACCACACATGGTGAATTCCCACTATCTACATACACTTTCATTTGAATAACCTTACATGATCTCCCTTGGATGGTTAGACCATATTTTTTAATAAAAGACCAATGAAATGTATTATCCCAACCATATTTATTTATTAAAGACTAACAAAAAGAATTAACCAAAAATATTCCATTCCCATCCATAAAATCTATTCTCAAAATATTGAACATGAAAAATATTTTTCATGGTGTTCATTAACATCCTTCTTTTTCAATGTCACTGTTCTCTTCTCCCCCTTACTTGACAATAAAACCGAATATATAAGTATGAGAAATAATTCAACTCATCTCATTTTGTAACAACTAAATTCTTCTTCTTCACTCATTAAATCTTCTCATTTCATAATAGATGTCACTTAAGAGAAATTTAAATTAATCTACTTGAGAAAATAAGATAATAAAACTTCTTAAAGTAATGATTTATTAATCAATAATCTCTAATTCTACGTGGGATAACATAATATGTGAAACAATAGTGATCAATTTAAACATCAAAGATGCCAATATAATTTTAAGAATATGGTATCAACATTGAAATTTTTTTGGGGGGTTTTAAAATATATTGTACTAATCTCCTTCATTAATCTTGAAATGAAAATTTAAATAATTCAACTACAACAATGTACCTCCCCTTATGATTCAGGATGGTAATTCATTTGGGGATTGGGTAATATACCTTTTTAATGTCAAGATTCAATTTCATGAATTTAAAATCATTAGATAAATCTATTAATAGAACTTAAAATATTAATTTGATACTAGTTAAAACATTCAACTCAGATAGATGATCAACTTTTCTCTACCTAGAGGGATGATATTTATCTATCTTCTTCATAATGATTGGATTTCATCAATATATATCTTCATGAAATTTTTTTATAGTAAATTAAAAAAAGAAAATCATGATGGAGAGCCTCCTGGATGCTGTATATTATTTTCACAACACTCATATCTTCAAGACATCACCTGAATATATTACTCACCTTTAATTCCCTATATAAAAGAATCAAACACAAAATATACTTGGAAATAAGGTGGTTCTTAAATGATTTTATATTGGATAAGAATGGATGAAATTTATTTCTCAACCCAAAAAATTCTTTCAATACTGCTCCAGATTTATGAAAACTCATCATGCTTGGTGCTTCTTTGGCCTTAAAATTTTATCATTTAAGGGTAAAATGGACTTATTTATTTAGATTTCATCTTAGATGGAATAAGATTCTTCACATTTAAAAGTAGTGTAATTTCATTCTTCTCTTCCTAATCCAACTTATTAACCAACTCCAACATCTCTGTCCATATGATTAAGCATTATTTTGGTACATGATAAGACTCATTCATGTGTGTGGACTCTTTCTTAACAATATGATTTTAATATAACAATCCACTCGTGATTTTATTTTATTATAAACTAGTTCTGTTGGTTCAAGAAAATATACCATGCAGTCATCAGCAATATTCCCATACATTTCAAACCATCCACACAAATCTCCAACAGTAATAGGTTTATCATTTTTATACAAACTCTTATAAAATTTGAATTTTTCATCTTGATTTTCATGCAATAGATTAACCATTTTATTTGATTATGAAATTAAATTCTTTTTATGGTTCATCTTTCTTCCACAATCATTGGTGTTTGTGAACTATTTTAAAAGATACATTATATATAATTTTTCTTCCACAATTTAATCATATTTTCATTGGTGTGGCATTCATACCATAATTCTTGTTAGGTTTAACATTCTTCAATGTTTTCATAAAATTCTTCTCCTATTTATACCCCATGTAAGACTATTTTTCTTTTGTTCATTTCCTCTACATTATTATGGTCTTTTCTCCATATTAGCATATGCATAGTTCATAGTTAGTACAAACCATCGTTCATCAAAATTGTGACTAGTTCTATTGAAATAATAACAGAAGACTTCAAGAAACATAAATTTTTTCTTTATAGATATATTCTTCTTCATATATGAATTATGATTTAACTCTGCAGTATTTATATTCAAATCATATCTACTCCCCCTTAATATCATCCATCTATAATAATCATGCATTGAAAAATTATTCCAACAGTTAGTGTTTGGATGCCAAAATTTCTAAAAAGACCAACAATAGAAAAAAATCATGATTTATTCTACATTGAAACAATCTACCAAGCTATGAAATCTTTTTTGGGATAATATGATTATTCATATGAGAACTTTATATGGAAAAACCCCACACTCTTCTTTATATCCACCATTGATGATATTATGGATTTATCATCAGTCTTGTTCACCCATTCTTCACCAAAACGTTTTTTGGAACCTATACTTGAAGATGAAATAGTATTCATAAAAAACATATGTATCAAGGGTTAAGTATTTCAATGAGCTTGTAACATATCTATCTTTAGATAATTTTGAACGCTTATTTCCACTTGAATGAGTCCATTTTGAAGTAAGCATCATTTCAAAATTACTCTTGGTATCTTTTTTTGATCTCATTACACTGTGGAGGTTTATATTGGGTGCTTCTAGATTTCAAAATATGACTGCCAACTCAAGATATTTCTGATTTTGATATTTCTTTTTGTCACCAAGTTATTTCACAAGATATTAAAATTCTTTCAGGGAAGTCTTTAATTGTGTTTCCCTCATATTTTTCAAATGTGCTTCCATTTGAAGATATATCATGTTGAGGAAATTTTTCTAATCCTCAAAACATTCAAATTTTTATCCCATTAACACTTCATTTTATAAAAATTATTATCATGCATTTTATTTTACTACAGTGTATATTTATTAAACTCTTTAATAATATTTTCATAACCTCTAGCTATGATTATTTAATTTTCATAGAGTTTTTGTGTAATTTCTCCAATTAAAGGATAACCTCTTTTTAAAATTTCTTAGTCACATCCTTCTCACAAATAGTCCTTTGTAATTCATCTTCAATAAAAGTGAATCATCCATTGTATTGAAATATATACTCTTCTTTCGTTTCTTCAACTTGGATGAATGTCTCATATTTGGTTTTTCTTTACAACCCATAGACCAGTATACTCATGGTATCTTTATGAGATTCTTCAGGTGTATGAATTAACTATGTAAGTACATTCTCAATTAATTCTTTCTCACACACATTTCATTGCAATTATTCTTCAACATAGAATAAATGTTTATTGAAAGTTGATATAGTTTCTACTTTAGATTCGATAATTTGTGTGAGAAGTTTACATCTTTGAAGCTTCTTTTCCAAGGATTTCTTTATATCATCAGTTTCCTTTTCAAGATGCAAATTTTCATCATATAGACCCTTGTTAAAATCAAATATTTATATGAGTACCTCAGTAGGAAAATTATTCAGATAATATTTGATTTTGGAATAAAAATCCCTAAGTGATTCAATAAATTATTCATTATCACTTATTGAACTATACTCATCAAAAGGATATTTATCAACAGATTTGATAGATACTTATGATAGACTAACATTCTGACAACATCTCTTTTTTATGTATCATCATTATTTTTAAAATTATTTCCCAGCTTTCTTGACTCTTTCTTATGTTTGTTCTTCATGGATTTTGTTAAAACCTCTATTTTTGTATTCATAGAGATAAGAACTGAACATTCCATCCAGGATAACTCTATTAATTATCCAAATTAAAATTTTCACTTAATATATGTTTTCTACCAAAAACAAGGACAATAAGGTATATCCAATAAAAAGTGAAACCATTCCTATGATACCAATTAAAGCATCCAGTGGATCATGAAAGTTCACTGATATTGTAACACCCCAACCCCAGTAACCCAGAGTTGGTGCATTATTACATAACATTGGCATGATAAAAGGAAACATGTCCCAAAAGACGGATCAGTTTTGTAGCCTTGGAAGTACTAGATACCTTCATATGTTTTACATTACATTATAAAATGGAAAACAACAACAACATTGTCTTCTTTAACCACATTCGTTTCCCTTAGACTATCCCTGCAGGTCATTCATAATATAATTCTTTACATCCTAGGAAAAATAAAACATAGAAAGTAGTGAGATTAGATGCTTAGTAAAGATAACAATATTGATGAAACTTTCATAAATAATCATAACAATTTAAGGCAATGAATAAGACTAGAACATAAGCCTTTTAAACATAAACTTCTACATAATATGGCCATATAAATCAAAAAATTCCATTTACTTATTCACATGGATATTCTACTAGTTGAATAATCATAGGAAATATCAATAGCCAATTTCATAATGGTGGAATGCATAATGTCAAACTTCAAAACAACATAGTCAAGGTCTTGTTCCAAGACTACAAATAATATTTTTTCAAGGCCTTATAAAAAGACACTAGTTTGTCTCATGAGACCTACCGGTGCATCGAGGAGTAATATTGGGCTCCACCCATCACTTACTAAGTCCAATTAATTCCTCATATGAAAAGGTTTAGACATTACATAAAAATTCGCATTAAAACAAGAATACGAAATGTAAATACGTTATCCATAAACCATGAATGGTATAAAAATAACACATCCACATTAAAACATATCACAAAACCGTCAATATAATATGGAAGATTTTAATCATAATGAATCATTTTCAAACAATTGTAAAATCCATCAAAGGATGTTGACTTAGATGAAATAAAAACTATTTGAGGGAAATATCTCTTTATATTTTTTCTGAAATAATATAAAAGTCACATAATTATAAAAGATAAAATTTATTTTGAAAATATTCTTATAATAATTTAAGGGAAACTTTGACGATGTTATAATGGCAGAAAATAGCCGCACCCGCCGTATAAGTTAAAAAAATACATTCTTTCCCTAATTTTGTCAAAAATGTCATAAAGTCCCTTGATTGGAAAACAAAGGAAAGATTCCTTTCAAAAAAAAATAAGGTAAAATATGGGTATAAATTATTTATTCCATAAATTAGTAAATAGTAAAAATGTTTTCAAATATATTTTTAAGAAAAAACAGACGTGGATGATAAAGAGGTCCCAGTAGATACTTATGTATTAACAACCTCAGATAAGTAAATAGATTTAAGAATTAACCCTTACCTTGTACATTTCCTTGGTCGATGGAATGTAAAGATCCATTATAGTAGTTAAATAATTTATATTAAATTAAGAAAGAGTCATATACATAAATATGGTATCATATATGATCATCTAATATTGCTTTGTTAATATTATTTTAGTAGTATCATCGTTTCAGGTGTTAACTGATTCGTTTTTTTATTTTATTGGTTACGTAAGCCATGTTTGTTATTAATAGGATATATTTGATTCATATCCAAATTGATATTAATTTCTAAAACATTATTTTTAATCATAAAATAAAAATTATTCTTGAATGATCAAGATGGAGAATGAATCTCATCACGTTCGTGGAGACGGAAATCCGTACGTACACACGAGTGACAATATCATTATATTGATGGTCAAATCCTATGTAATTGGATGGTATATCATATATACTGAATCCTTAACATGTTATATTTATATTTAAATTAGTTATAATCATTATTATACCCATCCTAATAATGAAGTGTTTGAATAACAAACTACCCCACTACGTGGAGACTATAAGCCGTACGTACGCACGTATGGTAACTATGTCATTTATAGAATGAATAGAATAAATAATATGGATGTACCATATTTATAAAAACATCACAGTATGTAGAAGGTACTAGATTTATTATTTTGGTATGGAAATAACAATGAAATTGGATGTGGAAGAAGAAAAGAACTTGAAAGAGGGTAGTGAAATTATTACCTCTTCTTTGGGTGTTTCCTTTTGAGTTTATCAAAAGGGCTCCATATGTTGGATTTATGATCAAAGTAATGTCTGTAGGTTTAAGTGTGGGAAGTTGGTAAGGTATTTGGGTAGGGGTTTTCTGAGACAAATGTTTTTGGAGGTGTGAAATTAAGATATGGGGAAGTATCCATTTATAAGAGATGTGGGGGTCACTTTAGGAAAAATCTAGAAATATTATTTTATAATAAAATAATTTTCTGATTATAATGGATCTAAAATGATTTATTTCAATTATAAGGAGGGGATTGGTCGAAAATTTTCAACCAATATGTTTTAGACAGTTTTAGGTCACCATATTAACTTTATCTTTTAGATTTAACTCTTAGTTAAATTATTTGACATTTACCATGTCTCTTTGTATTTTTATATTATATGGTTAATAAACATACTATAACAAGGAAAGAGAAACCCCAGTGGTTAATTATTAATATATATAACATTATCTAAGTCCTTTGGTTGAACCCTATGTTTTTAGGAATATTATATCAATTAATAATATAGTATTTGTTTTCAAAACTCAATTATGTTAATTTGGACACTATTTAGTATTTGATTTTCTTGAAAGACATAAAAAATTTATCACTCGAATAAAATTTATTTAATAAACCCTAATATGACATATTAGCCTAGAAAATAAGTATAATTTATCATAAGTCTCAATTCATATTTATTTGTATATTTATAATATCAATTATTTTAATCCTTCATTAATAAGGTAATTACTGCATCATCATTGTGTCATAAATAAATTTAATTATTTAATGTCTAAAAATTATAAATAAACCATTATGTTGTAAATATTTTTATCTTTTAATTAATATTTATATTCTAATTTCTCTTATGTATAACTCTATATTAAAGATGGTTTAGTTATTAAACTTTAAATTTAACTCTTTTAACTCTTCTTTAAATAACATAATAATAAATGTGCTAATCTAATCCATGTGGATCAAAAGGGTAATATTTCATTACTAAAGTTGTTTTTGGTATAATTACAATTAACCAATATAATTAGGACATGTGTTAGGGTAATTTTAAAATCATTTTTACCCTTAATTACCTTATTCACTTTTAACCCTGGTAAATAAAACTAAAAAGTCACTATTCACCAACATTTATTTTCATCTTATTGAACCAAATTCTACATACAGATGTCAACCATGTCTCTATTATTTTTAAAATTCAACACATAGATTCAGAAAAATTGTGTTTTATGAAAATTTGCAAATGCTCCTAGAAGGTGGGTAAAAGACGGTAAGAAGTTCGATAAAATTTTATATATCTAAATTTTTTATAAAATGACTCCAATGAATTAAATTAAAAATATATAGGTAATATGTATCTATTTTTACCTAAAATAAATTAAAATAAAATGACTAATTACATAAATAAAAAAGTCGTTTTAAAAAATAACACAATGTTTTTCACTATTCATCAAAAATTGAATGTTTTCAGAAAAATGAAAAAAAATCACCCTAAGCTAATTTCAATATCCCAAATTCAAAAATGAAGTCCATATTGAAAAATAAATTTTATAAAATTTCAGAAAGTTGAATTACTATTCATAACGGCTAGTTTAAGTGGTCGTTGTGTGTTAAAATTCCAAGTGGCGTACAATGAAAGCTACTGCATTATTTAAAGGGAAACGTATCGTGGAAGCTTGGGGTGTTACATTATCCCCTCCTTTAAATAATGTTTTCCTCAAAATTTCTATAATATTACTCCATAAAAAGATTTGGGTGGTTCTTCATCATAAGTTCCTTGGGTTCCCAAGTTACCTCTCTAACTTATGATTTCTTCATATAACTTTCACCAGACGAGTCTTCCGGGTTCTCAACACTTGATCTCTGGTATCAAGAATTATGATAGGCTCTTCACAATAACATAGATTTGGTTCCAGTTCTAATTCTTCATAGGTGAGTACATGTATTGGGTCAGACATGTATTTTCTCAATAGTGATACGTGGAAAACATCATGAACTTTGGAGAGACTTGGAGGCATTGCCAAATGATAAGCTACAACTCCAATTTGTTCTAGAATTTCGAAAGGCCCGATGAACTGAGGAATATATTTACCCTTCTTACAGAAACATATAACACCCATCCATGAAGATACTTTCAAGAAAACATGGTATCTTACTTTAAATTCAAAATCCTTCTTTTGTTTATCGACATAAATCTTTTTATTACTTTGGGCTAAATTGATGTGGTTTCAGATAATCTTTACCTTTCCATTGTTTCCTCAACAAGTTTTGGTCCTACGAGTTTTATTTCACCGACATCATCCGAACAAGTTGGTGTGCAACATCTCTTTACATATAATGCTTCATATGGTTCCATCTGAATACTTTAATGAAAGATATTGTTATAGGAAAATTTTATCAGAGCTAAATACGAATCCCACATACCTAGAAAGTCAAGTGAGAAAGATCCCAACATGTCCTTTAAGGTTTGAATATCCTAGTATGATTTTCCATCAAATTTAGGGTGGTAGGTAGTGCTCAAATGAAGTTCAGTATCCAAGGCCTTCTGAAGATATTTTTAGAATCTTGATGTAAAATGGGGTTCACGATTAGAAAAAATCAATTGGAGTACACCATGGAGTCTTACAACATCATTAATATATAGTATTTCTAGATGTTCATGTGGTAAATCTTCTCTTATAGCAAGAAAATGTGCTGACTTGGTAAGACGATCAATAATGACCCATATTGCATCATTCCTTCTAGGAGTATTTGGTAGCCCCATGGAAAATCCCATTGTAATATTATCCCATTTCCAATTAGGTATCTGAAGAGATCGCATTACTCTTCCAGGCTGTTGCCTTCTGGATTTCACTTGTTGAAAAACCATACATCTTGACACAAAATCAACAATCTCCCTCTTCATGATGTCCGACCAAAAATGTTCCTTCAAATCTCTATACATCATGGTGCTCCCAGGGTGTATAGAGAAATTGGATCTATGGGAATCATCCAACAATTCTCTTTTAATATCAGGTATGTTAGGAACACAAAGTCTCTTCCAAAATTTCAAAATTCCATTTTCATATATGAAGTCACTCAATCTCTCATCATTAACATCTTTAATATTCTTTTGAAACACTTCATCATCGGTCTGAGAACTCTTTATCCTTTCTAGTAAAGATGATTGGGAAACCATTTGAAAAGGTATTGATGTTTCACCTTCTATGGTTATTCCTGTATCCATATTTTTTAGATCTATAAACATAGGATCTCTTTCAACACTCAACTTGTTCAAAACTCCATGACCCTTTCTACTCAAAGAATCTATAACCTTATATTCCTTCCCCAGGTGGTAATGTATAGTGAAATCGCCATCTTTGAGTTGTTCAAGCCATTGTTTTTGCCTCATGTTGAGCTCTTTATGTGAGAAAATATACTTAAAACTTTTGTGATCAGTATATATCTCACATTTTTACCATATAGATAGTGTCTCCATATCATCAAAGTAATGATTATAGATGCTAACTCAAGTTCATGAGTGAGATTTTTTTTTCATGAATTTCCAGCTGTCGTAATGCATAGGCAATAACTCTATCATTCTACATAAGGACACAACCAAGTCCTTTATTTGAAGTGTCAATATAAATTAAAAACCCATCATTCCCTGATGGTAGAGTCAATATGG
This sequence comes from Viscum album, assembly GCA_963277665.1. Classification (NCBI taxonomy): domain Eukaryota; kingdom Viridiplantae; phylum Streptophyta; class Magnoliopsida; order Santalales; family Viscaceae; genus Viscum; species Viscum album. The sequence goes on from OY728140.1 coordinate 1,359,098,899, forward strand.
GATCATTGACTAATCTTATCTTTAGTTCTTTGAAACATTATTCACACTCTTTTGTCTAAAAAAATTTAACCCCTTTACATGTGAGCTTCGTTAATGGGTTAACCAACCAAGAAAAATTCTGGACAAAACATTGATAATAACTTGCTAAAACAATAAAACAGCATACCTTAGTTATACTCCTCGGTGATGGATGTTCTTGTATTGTTATTTTATTAGAAGGATCAATAGTGATTCCATCCTTTTAGACAATATTACCAAGAAAATAAATCTACTAATGCCAAAATTCACAATGGCTAAACATCCCATATAATTCATTTCTTCTAAGATTCCTCTGAATAATGTGCAACTGATTTCTTGATCTTTGTATCTTTTGGAGTATACCAAGATATCATCAATAAATACGACTAAAAATTCATCAAGACATTCCTTGACAACTCTATTCCTTAGTTCCATCAAAATAGAGGGTGAATTACTCAGTCCCAAAGGCATTAAAGTAAACTCGTAATGCCTGTACCTAGTTCAAAATTCTATCTTTGGAATGTCTTCCTTCTTCACACACAACAGATGATATCTCGATTGAAGATCAATATTTGAAAAATATTGATCTCTTGGAAGTTGATCAAATAAATAATTAATGCAGGGTAGGGGATACATGTTCTCTATTGTTATAGAATTGATCTCCTTGTATTCAATGAACAACCTCATAGATCCATCTTTCTTCCTAACAAAAAGAACAGGGGCTCCCCATGGAGAAACACTAGGGTGAATAAATACCTCATTACTAAATTCCTCTAGTTTTTTCTTTAGTTCCACTAATTCCACAGTGTCCATTCTATAAAGGGTCTTCGATATGGGAATTTTAACTAGAATTAAATAAATGGAAAACTCAATTTCTCATTCTAGATGATGTCCTGGTAAATCTCCTAGAAACACGACAACATATTCTTGCACAATATATACATCCTATATTTTAAAATTACATTCCTCACCCAGAGTTATTTCATTTTCTTCCTCCCTAATAATAGAATTTAATATAGCTACTGGGGGTGGATCTAGATAAGAATCATATGGAGATGTTTCTGATCAAAAAATAAGGTGCCCATTATTATTAGAAAAAATTGTAACCTTCTTCTTCTTACAATAAATATTCACATCATGGTATGAAAGCCAATCCATAAAGAGTATTATATCAAATTCAGTCCTAGGTATGCCGATGAGACTAGTGGATAAAGAACATTTATATTCCTTAAAGGGAACTGATTCATAAGAATATGTTGCAATGATACTTACCTTATGAGTTTTTACTGACAAATACCTTGTTAAGACAAATTGAAAATGTCTAATTTTCTTAGCAAACTGGGAAGATATAAAACAATTCGATGATCCAAAATCAAATAAAGAATTGGTTAAACATGATAATACCATTAAATTAACTATCACATCATCTTTCAGAGCTTTAGCCTCAGTAGTAGTGATCGTATAAGCTTGGTCTTTCTCCCTTGGTATTTTATGAGGTAAGTTCCCTTGGATCTTAAGACATTATATTTCATAATTCCCATTTTCCCTTCAATTTTAGCATTCAACATTGTCAACCTCTTTCTTTCCCTTACAATCACGATCTTGGTGGCCTTTTTCACCACACTTGTAATATAATTCCATTCCCTTTAGGAAAGTACTAGGGTGTTTCTTCCATCATTTACAATAGGATGGATATTAAACTTTTCCCTTCTTCCCCTTATTCCCATTTCTAGATTGTTAAGCAGATCTCTTCTTCTCTTTCTTTGCTTTGAAGTTTTAAGACTTAGAGAATTTTTTCTTCTATCTTGATAGCACAAGAGACAATATCTTCATACGAAGAGAAGGATTGTGAGACTAATTATCAACGGAGAAATTATTTTAACTCATCAAAGAATCGATCAACCATACTCCTTGGGTTAATTGTATACTTTGTTGCATGTCATGCTAACCTTGTAATGTAAGCCTCATACTTTGCGACATTCTCATCCTCCTTTTTCCTCAGACTCAGAAATTATATTTCCATATCCGCTCGATGGTCTTGAGGAAATTATTTTTCTATGAAAATATCTTTAAACTCCCTACATTCCATGTTTTATACTTATTTATCATTCTTTTTGTTTTTGATTAATGACCACCATTGATCTACATCTACCGTGAGGTGATAAATTGTAATGACATCCTTTTCCATTTCACTTCTCCCCAAATCATGAAATATTTTCTCTAAGGAACTTGTCCAATGCTCAGATACCAATTCATTTGTACTTCAATTGAATGTTGGTGGTTGTTGCCTCACGAAGCGGTCTAACATTGATCCTATGCGTTGTGGATCAGGGTGCTCCATACGGGTAAGGTTATTATTCACAACCAGAGTGATTTGTCCAAGTGTGGTGATAAGAAGATCAGAATCAATTGCATCACCAGCTCCACTATAAGTATCTTGAGTCGGATGGAAATCCCTACATGGATTACGTGAGTTGATATATTTTCCATTCCTTCAAGTAGGCTCCATTTCTAAAAAATGGAATACACTAGATTTGTTTATGAATCACAATATATAATTACAAACTTGTAAATCACTTAACATAAATTGAATAGTTTATGGATATAATCCATAATAATACAGAAATCTTTGAGGAGGTATATAGTCATAAATTATTCCTAATGTTTTATAAATAAAATTTGAATTATCTTAAGCATATCCCCCAGAAGTGTCATAACCAAGAGTTCATCAAGGCCCATTGTTGTGTACCAGGATACCCTGGGTCAAGCCCAAACTCCTTGTCAGAGTTTCTTATCCTAGTTACATCTATTCTAGAGCTGCCTCTACCTGCTTGTATCTAGATTGGGATGTATTTCTTATAAAATACACAAAATCTCTAATATACCAAAATTCTAGGAAGTTCTTCTACACTAATCCTCAAAGTCTATCTTAGGGTACAATTCTCCAATCAGAGTTTATCTAAATCTAGTTTCCAAAGTTTATAATAAACATCCTATGATAAAAACTATAACTCTCCAACCCCAGTTACCCAGATTCACTACATTATTACATAACATAGGCATGATACAAGGAATCATGTCCGGAACAACCGATCCATTTAGTAGCCTTAGAAGTACTAGATAAATTCATAAGTTTTACATTACATTATAAAATAAAAAACAACAAAAACATTGTCTCCTTTGATTACAATAATTTCCCTTAGAAAATACCTCCAGGTCATTCATAATATAATTATTCACATCCTAGGAAAAATAAAACATAGAAATGGGTTAGCTCAGATGCTGAGTAAGTATAACAATATAGCAGAAACTTTCATAAGTAAGCATAAACATTTAAGGAAATGTATAAGACTAAAACATAAGCCATTTAAACATAAACATCTTCATAATATGGCCAATATAAATCAAATAATTCCATTTACTTATTCACATGGATATTCTTCTAGTAAAATAATCAAATGAAATAACAATATCCAATTTCCTAATGATGGAATGCATAATACCAGACTTCATAACCACAAAGTCAAGTCCTTGTGCCAAGAATACAAATATTATTTTGTCAAGGCCTTGTGCCAAGAAACTAGTTTGTCTCATTAGACCTACTGATGCATCGAGGGGCAACAGTGGGATCCACCTGTCACATACTAATTCCAATGCATTCCTCATATGAAAAGGTTTAAACGTAACATAAACATTCATATTCAAACTAGCATACGAAATGTAAATACATTATCCATAAACCATAAAAGGTATAAAAATAACACCTCCATAGTCAAACATATCACAAAACCTTCAATACAATGTGGAATATTTATTTCATAATGAATCAATTTCAATAAATTGTAAAATCCATAAAAGGATGTTGACTTAGATGAAATCCAAACTATTTGAAAGAAATGTATCTTTCTTTTTTTTGAAATCATTTAAAAGTCACATAATTATAAAAGAAGACATTATTTTGAAAATATTCATATAATATTGTAAGAGAATCTTGGATGATGTTATAATGGAAGAAAATAGCCGCTCCCTCCATATAAGTTAAAAAAAGACATTCTTACCTTAATTTTGTCAAAAACGTCATAAATACCTTATTTTGAAAACGACGGGAAGATTCTTTAAAAAAATTATAATGTAGAATAAGGATATAAATGAATTTATCCCATAAATTAGTAAATAGTAAAAATGTTTTGAAATATATTTTTAATAAAACATGGACATGGATGATAAAGAGGTCCCAGTAGATACTTATGTATTAACAACCTCAGATAAGTAAAGAGATTGTAGAATTAACCCTTACCTTGTAATTTTTCTTGGACAAGGGTACGCTAATCTCCTATGTAATAGATAAATTATTTTTATTAAATTATAAAACAATCATAAACATACATATTGTATCATATATGATCTTCTAATATTGCTTTGTTACTAATATTTTAGTATTATCATCATTTCAGGTGTTAACTGATTCGTTTTCCTTTGTATGCTTGGTTATGTAAGACATGTTTGATATGAATAGTTTTAATTTGATTCATATATATAATGATAATGTGTTCTTAAACATTATTTTTAATCATAAAATTAAAATTATTCTTGAATTATTAAGATGGGGAATGAATCTCATCATGTTTGTGGAGACGGAAATCCGTATGTATGCACGAGCGACAATATCATTTTATTGATGGTGGAATACTATATAATTGTATGGTATATCATATATAAATAATAATTAACATGTAATATTTATTATTTAAATCAGTTATACTCATTATTATACCCATCCAAATAATGAAGTGTTTGAATAACAAACTACACCACGACGTGGATACGGTAAGACGTACGTACGCACGTATGATGACTTTTTCATTTATAGGATGGATAGAATAAAGAATATGGTTGGGCCATATTTATAACAACATAAAAGTATGTATAAGGTATTGGATTTATTATTTTGGCATGGGAAAAAAAGAGGAAGTGGAAGAAGAAAAGAACATGAATGAGGGTGGTGAAATTATTACCTCTTCTTCGGGTGTTTCCTTTTGGGTTGATCAAAAGGGTTCCTTATGTTGGCTTTATGATCAAAGTAAGGACTATAGTTCGAAGTGAGGGATGTTGGGAAGGTATTTGGCCAGGGTTTGGCCAGTACAAATGTCTTTGGAGGTGTGAAATTAAGATGTGGGGAAGTACCCTTTTATAAGAGAGGTGAGGGTCACTTTAAGAGAAGCTAGAAATATTATTTTATAATAAAATCATTTTCGATTTCTAAGGGATCAAAAATGATTTATTTCGAGTATAAGGTGGGTATGGGTCAAAAAACTCTCGACCAATAGGTTTTAGACACGTTTAGGTCACCATATTAACCGTATCTTTTAGATTTAACTCTTAGTTAAATAGTTTGACATTTACCATGTCTCTTTTTATTTTTATATTATATGGTTAATAAACATACTATAACAAGGAAAGAGAACCCCAAGTGGTTAATTATTAATATATATAACCTTATCTAAGTCCTTTGGCCGAACTTTAGATTTTTAGGAATATTATATCAATTAATAATATAGTATTTTTTTTAAAAAACTCAATTATTTCAATTTTGACACTATTTAGTATTTGATTTTCTTGAAATCCATAAAAACATTATCACTCCGAATAAAATTTATTTAATCAACCCTAACATGTAATATTAACCTAAATAATTATTGTAATTCTTCAGAATTCTTAATTTATTATTATTTGTTTATTTATAATATCAATTATTTTAATCTTCCATTAATAATGTAATTACTGCCTCATCATTGTGTCATAAATAAATTTAATTATTTAATGTCTAAAAATTATAAATAAAAAAATTTTGTATGAAAATTTGTTATCTTTTTAATTAATATTTATAGTCTAATTTATCTTAAGTATAAATCTATATTTAAAATGGTTTAGTTATTAAACCTTAAATTTAACACTTTTAACTCTTCTTTAAATAAAATAATAATAAATATCATAATCTTATCCAAGTGGACCAAAATGATCATATTTTATTCCTAAGGTTGTTTTTGGTAGAATTGCACTTATTCAATAGAATTATGACATGTGTTAGGGTAATTGTAATATCATTTTTAACATTAATTACCCTATTTACTTTTAACCGTGATAAATAAAAGTTAAAAGTTACTATTCACCAAAATTTATTTTCATCTTATTGAACCGAATATTACTTAATGATGTCAACCATGTCTCTTGGATTTTTGAAATTCAACTCACAAAATAGGTAAAATTATTTTTTATTAAAATTTACAAATGCTCCTTTAAGGTGGGTAAAAGACAGTAAAACGTTTGATAAAATTTTATATATCTAAACTTATTATTAAATAACTCCAATGAATTAAGTTGAAAATATATAGGTATTATGTATCTATTTTGACCGAAAATAAATTAAAATAAAATATCAAATTACTTAAATAAAAATTCGGTTTAAAACAATAACGTGGTGTTTTTCACTATTTATCAAAAATTGAATGTTTTTAGAAAAATACCAAAAATTCACCCTATTCTAGTTTCAATATCCCAAATTCAAAAATAAAGTCCATATTGAAAAATAGAATTTATAAAATTTAAAAAAGTGGTTTATACTATTCATAATGGTTAGTTCGATTGGTTATGGTGTGTTAAAATTCCAAGTTGCATACAGTGGAAGCTACTGCATTATTCAAAGGGAAATGTACCATGGAAGCTTGGGGTGTTACATTCTCCCCTCCTTAAAATAATTTTTTCCTAAAAATTTATAGCGTATTACTCCATAAAATGATTCAGGTGGTTCTTCATTATATGTTCCTTAGGTTTCAAATTCGCCTCTTCCAACTTATGATTTCTTCATAGAACATTCACCGGACTAGTCTTCAATGTTCTCAAAACTTGTTCTTTTGTATCAAGAATTATGATAGGCTCTTCAAAATAAGACTGATCGGGTTCCAGTTCTAATTATTCATAGGTGAGTAAATTTTGTTGGGTTAGGCATGTATTTTCTCAATAGTGATACATTGAACACATCATGAACTATGCAGAGACTTGGAGGCATTGTCAAATGATATTCCACTACTCCAATTCGTTCTAGAATTTCGAAATGCCTGATGTTCCTGAGACTCTATTTACCCTACATACCAAAACATATAACATCCTTCCCTGGAGATACCTTCAAGAAAACATGGTCTCCTATATGAAATTCCAAATCCTTTCTTTGGTTATCAGCATAGATCTTTTTTCTACATTGGGAAACTTTGATGCGGGTTTGGATAATCTTCACCTTTTCCATTGCTTCCTCAACATGTTTTGGGCTTATGAGTATTTTTTAACTGACATCATCCCAACAAGTTGGTATGAAACATATCTTTACATATAACCCTACATATGGTGCCATATGAATACTTGAATTGAAGCTATTATTATAAGAAAATTCTACCATATTTAAATACTAGTCCCACATACCTAGAAAGTCAAGTGAGCAATATCTCAACATGTCTTTTAAGGTTTTAATAGTCCTCTATGATTGTCCATCAGTTTGAGGGTGGTAGGCAGTGCTCAAACGAAGTTCAGTATCCAAGTCCTTCTAAATACTTTTTAGGAATCTTGATGTAAAACGGGGATCATGATGAGAAACAATCAATAGGGGTACACCATAGAGTGTTAAAACATCAGTAATATATAGTTTTTCCATACGTTCATGTGGTAAATCTTCTCTTATAGCATGAAAATGTTCTGACTTGGTAAGACGATCAACTATGACCAATATTGCATCATTCCTTCTAGGAGTCTTTGGTAGCCCAATGACAAAGTCCAAAATAATATTATCTGATTTCCACTCAGGTATGGGAATAGGTTGCATGACTCATCCAGACTGTTTCCTTCCAGATTTCACTTGTTGAAAAACCATACATCTTGAAACAAAATCAGAAATCTCCCTCTTCATGTTGTCCCACCAAAAATGTTCCTTCAAATCTCTATACATATTGGTGCTCCCAGGGTGTATAGAGAAATTTGATCTATGAGAATCATCCAAAAATTCCATTTTTAGATCAGGTATGTTAGGAACACAAAGTCTCTTCCCAAATTTCAAAATTCCATCTTCATATATGAAGTCACTAAATCTCCCATAATTCACATCTTTAATATTCCTTTGAAACTCCACATCATCGGTCTGAGAACTCTTTATCCTTTCTAGAAAAGATGGTTTGGAAAACATTTGAAAAATTATTGATGTTTCACCTTCAATGGTTATTCCCATATCTATATTTACTAGATTTATAAACATTGGATCTCTTTGAACTCTCATTATGTTAAAATATTCATAATCCTTTCAGATCAAAGAATCAACCACCTTATCTACCTTCCCTGGGTGGTAGTTTATAGTTTAATCATAATCTTTGAGTAGTTCAAGCCATCGTTTTGCCTCATGTTGAGTTCTTTCTATGAGAAAATATACTTAAAACTTTTGGGATCTGTATATATCTCACATTTTTCACCATAAGGATAGTGTCACCATATCTTCAATGTAAATATTACATATTATAACTCAACTTCATGAGTGGGATAGCTTTGTTCATGAATTTTAAGCTGTCATGATGCATAGGCAATAACGCTATCATTCTGCATAAGGACACAACCAAGTCCTTTCTTTGAACCATCACTATAAATAACAAACCTATCATTCCCTAATGGTAGAGTCAATATAGAAACATTGACTAATATTATATTTAGTTCATTGAAACATTCTTCACACTCTTCTGTCCAATCAAATTTATCCGCTTTACGTGTGAGCTTGGTTAATGGGTTAGCCAACTCGGAAAAATTCGGGACTAAATGTCGATAATAACCTGTTAAAACAATAAAAATGTGTACCTTAGTTATACTCTTAGGTTCGGGACATTCTTTTATTGTTCTTTTATTAGAAGTATCAATAATGATTCCATCCTTAGAGATAATATGACCAAGATAAGAAATCTCCTAAAGCCAAAATTCACACTTGCTAAACTTCTCATATAATTCATTTCGTCTAAGAGACTTTAGAATAATGTGCAAGTGATTTTATTGATCTTAATAGCTTTTGGAGTATACCGTGATATCATCAAGAAATGCCACTACAAAGTCAGCAAGATATTCCTTGACAACTCTTTTCATTTCATCCATGAAGACGGAGGGTGCATTAGTCAGTCCAAAAGACATTACTGTAAACTCATAATGCCCGTACTTAGTTCGAAATGATGTCTTTGGAATGTCTTACTTCTTTACAGACAACTGATGATATCCAGATCGAAGGTAAACCTTTTAAAAATATTTATCTCTAGGATGTTGATCAAATAAATCATCAATACGGGGTAGGGGATACTTGATATTTATTGTAATAACATTGATCTTCCTATAGTCAATGCAAAACCTCATAGATCCATCTTTATTCTTATAAAAAAGAATAGAGGCTACCCATGGAGAAACACTAGGGAGAATAAGTCCCTTGTTACTAAATTCCTCTATTTTTTTCTTTAGTTCCACTAATTACAGTGTGTCCATTCTATAAGGGATCTTCGATAAGGGCCTTGAAACAGGAATTAAATAAATGGAAAACACAATTTCCTATTTTGGAGGATGTCCAGGTAAATCCTCTGGAAACACATCAACATATTATTGAACAATAGGTATATCCTTTATTTTAACATTCCTTTCCTCACCCATAGTTATTTAATTATCTTCCTCTCCGATAATTGAATTTAATAGAGCTACTGGGGGTCGATCAAGACAAGAATCATATGGTGATTTTTTTGCTCAAAAAATAAGGTACTCTTTATCATCATAAAAAAGTGTAACCTCCTTCTTCTTAAATTAAATTTTCACTTCATGGCCCGAAAGAAAATCCATACCAAATATTATTTCAAATTCAATCAAGTGTATGGCGATGAGATCAGTGGATAAAAATAGTTATTTTCCCTAATGGGAACTGATTCACAAGAATTTATTGCAATGACGCTTCCCCTAAAAGCTTGGCTGACAACTCCATTGTTAAGTCAAATTTAAAATATCTAATTTTCTTAGCAAACTGGAAATATATGAAACAATGGGATGATCAAGAATCAATTAAAGAACTGGCTAAACTTTAGAAAACCATTATATTACTTACCACCACGTTTTTCGGAGCTTCAACCTCAGCAGTAGTGATCACATAAGATTGGCCTTGCTCCCTCGGAATTTTCTGAGTTAAGTTCCCTTGGCTCTGAAGACATTAAATTGCATAATTCCCATTTTCACTATAATTGTAGTATTCGACATTGAAAATTCTTACATTCCTTTGCAATCACGAGCTTGTTGACCTTTTTCACCACACTTGTAACAGACTCCCATTCCCTTCAGGCAAGTACCATGGTGTTTTTTCCCACATTTATAGCAGGATGAATATTCTTCTTTTCAATTCATACCATTATTTTCATTTCTAGTTTTTTCAATAGATCTCTTGTTCTCTTTCTTTGCTTTGAAGTTTTAATACATAGATAATTCCTTTTCTATCTTGATAGCGCAAGAGACAATATCTTCGTATGATGAGAAAGATTGTGAGACTAATTAATGAGGGAGAAATGTTTTTAACTCATGAAATAATCGATCAAACTTACTCTTTGGGTAATGTATATAATATGTTGCATGCCTTGCTAACTTTGTAATGTTAGCCTCATACTTTGCGACATTCTCATCATCCTATTTTATCATACTCAGAAGTTATCTTTCCACATCCACTCGATGGTCAGGAGAAATTATTTTTATAAGAAAAGAACTTTAAACTCCATCCATTCCATGTTTATACTTCTTCATCATTTTTTGTGTTTTGTATTAATGACCATTATTGATCTGCATCTCCCGTGAGGCAATAAATTTCCATAAAAACGTTTCCCATTTCGCTACTCCCTAAAGCATTAAATATTTTCTCTAAGGTAATTATCCATTACTCATCAACCAATGGATTTGTACTCCCATTAAATGTTGGTGGTTGTTTCCTCATGAAGAGGTCTAACATTGACCCTTCTCATTGTAGATCATGGTGCTCTATACGGGTAAGGTTATTATTCACAACCTGAGTGAGTTGTCCCAGTATGGTGATCAGCTGATCAACACCAGTTGCATCACCAGCTCTACTATAATAATCTTGAGTAGGATGGAAATCCCTACATGGATTACGTGAGATGATACAGTTTCCATTCCTCAACTATGCACCATTTTTAAAAAATGTCATACACTAGATTTGTTTATGAATCAAAATACATAATCCCAAACTTGTAAATAACTTAACATAAATTGAACAGTTTATGGATATAATCCGTAATAATAAAAAAATCTTTGAGGTGTTATATACTCATAAATCCTTCATAAAGTTTTGTAATGAAAATGTGAATTATCCTAAGCATATCCCCCACGAGTTTCGTAACCAAGAGTGCAGCAAGGCCCATTTTTGTGTAATAGGATACCCTGGGTCTAGCCCAAAACTCCTTTTCAGAGTTTTCACTCCTAGGTACATTTATTCCAGAGTCGCCTCTACCTGCTCATATCCAAGTAGGGATGTATTTTTTGGAAAATACAAAAAATCTCTACATTACCAAAATTCTAGGAAGCTCTTCTATATTTAATCTCAATGTATATCTTAGGTTACTGAGATCAAATCAGAGTTTATCTAAATCTAGTTTCCAAATTTTGTAATAAACTTCCTCTGATACCAACTGTAACTCTCCGAACTCAGATACTATAGTCGATTCATTATTAAATAACATAGGTATGATATAAGGAATCATGTCCCAAAAGATCGATCAATTTAGTAGCCTTAGAATTACTAGATACATTATGAAGTTTTACATTACATTATAACAAAAAACAACAAAAACATTATCGCCATTGAACACATTAATTTCCCTTAGACTATCCCAGCAGGTCAGTCAAAATATAATTCCTCACATCCTGGGAAAAATAAAACATTGAAAGGGTTGAGCTCAGATGATTCATAAGGATAAAAATATAGCAGAAACTTTCATAAATAAGCATAAACATTTTAGGCAATGTATAAGACTAAAACATAATCCTTTTAAGGATAAAATTCTTCATAATATGGAAAATATAAATCAAATAATTCTATTTAATTATTCACATTGATATTCTACTATTCTAATAATCACTTACTATATCAATAATCAATTTCATAATGATGGAATGCATAATACCAGACTTCATAACCATATATTCAAGGCCTTATGCCAAGATAAAAAATATTATTTTTTAAGGCCTTATGCCAAGACACTAGTTTGTCTCATGTGACCTACCGAAGCATCAATGACCAATAGCATGCTCCACCCTTCATTTACTAAGTCCAATACAATCCTCATATGAAAAGGTTTAAATATAAAAAAACATTCTCATTAAAACAAGCATATGAAATGTAAATACTTTACCCATAAACCATGAATGGTATAAAAATAACACATCCACAGTCAAACATATCACAAAACCTTCAATACAATATAGAAGATTTTTATCATAATTAATTAATTTCAAACAAGTGTAAAATCCCCCAAAGGATGTTGACATAGATGAGATCAAAACTATTTGAGAGAAACATCTCTTTTTTTTTGAAATCATGTAATTGACACGTAATTATAAAAAAAATTATTTGGAAAAAATTATTATAATATTTTAAGGGAAACATTAACGATGTTATAATGGTAGAAAATAGCTACACCCACTGTATAAGTTAAAAAAGTCATTTTCAACATAAATTTGTCAAAAAAGTCATAAAGTACCTTGTTGGGAAAATGGCGGAAAGATTCCTTTAAAAAAATATTAGGTCAAATAAGGGTATAAATTAATTTAACCCATAGTCTAGTAAATAGTAAAATTTTTTTGAAGTACATTTTTAAGAAAACACGGATGTGGATGATAGAGAGGTCCTAGTAGATACTTATGCATTAACAATCTCGGATAAGTAATGAGATTGTAGAATTAACCCTTACCTTTTACTTTTCCCTGTTTGAGGGATCATTAACCACATGTATAATAGTTAAATAATTGTTACTATGTTATAAAATAATCTTATACAATAAAATGATATCATATATGTTCTTCTAATATTTCATTGCTAATAATATTTTAGTAGTATCATCGTTTTGGGTGTTAACTGATTCGTTTTCCTTTATATGATTGGTTATGTAAGCCCTCATTTTTATGAATAGGATGTACATGATAAAAATCCATAATGATATTATGTACTTAAAAATTATTTGTAATCATAAAATGAAAATTATTTATGAATGATTACGATGGGGAATGAATCTCATCACGTTCATGGAGACGAAAATCTGTACGTAGGAATGAGCGACAATATCATTATATTGATGATGAAATCATATTTAATTGGATGTTATATATTATATAATGAATAATTAACTTGATATATTTATTATTTAAATCAGTTATACTCATTATTATACCCTTCCAAGTAATGAAGTGTTTGAATAACAAACTACACCACGACATGGAGACTGTAAGCCGTACGTATGCCCGTACGGTGACTTTGTCATTTATAGGATGGATAGAATAAATAATATGTTAAAACATATTTATAAAAACATCACAGTATGTAGATGGTACTGGATTTATTATTTTGGTATGGTAACAATAATGAATGAAGAAGTGGAAGAAGAAAAGAACATGAAAGAGGGTGGTGAAATTATTACCTCTTCTTCGGGTGTTTCCTTTTGAGTTGATCAAAAGGGATTCTTAGGTTGGGTTTATGATCAATTTAAGGACTCTAGGTTGTAGTTAGGGATGTTTATAGGGAATTTGGGCATGTTTTGGCCGGTCGAAATGGCTTTGGAGGTGTGAAATAAAGATAAGGGTAAGTACTATTTTATAAGTGAGGTGAGCGTCACTTTAAGAAAATATTGAAATATTATTTTATAATAAAATCCTTTTCTGTTTCTAATGGATCAAAAATGATTTATTTCATTTATAAGGTGGGTATTTGTAAAACAACTCTCAAATAATTTCTTTTAGAATGGTTTAGGTCACCATATTAACCTTATCATTTATATTTAACTCTGAGATAAATAGTTTGACATTTACCTTTTCTCTTTGTATTTTTTATAATTTATGTTTAATAAACATACTATAACAAGAAAATAGAAACCCAAGTGGTTCATTATTAATATATATAAACTTATCTAGGTAATTTGGATGAACCTTATTTCTTTATTAATATTATATCAATTAATAATATAGTTTTTTTTAAAACTCAATTACGTCAATTTTGACACTATTTAGTATTTGATTTATTTGAAAGCCATAAAAACTTTATCCTGTTGAATAAAATTTCTTCAACCAAACATGAAATTTCATATTAACATATAAAATTAGTGTAATTCATTAAAAGTCTAAATTTACATTTATTTGGATATTTATAATATAAAATATTTTAATCATTCATTAATAAGGTAATTATTTCATCATCATTGTGTCATAAATATATTTAATTATTTAATGTCTAAAAATTATAAATAAAATACCATTATATAGGAAATAATCTTATTATTATATTGAGTATTTATAGTAGAATTTATCTTAAGAATAACCCTATATTAAAAATGGTTTAGTTATTAAACATTGATTTTAACACTTTTAACTCTTCTTTAAATAAAATAATAATAAATATCCTAATCTAATCCAAGTGGACCACAATGATCATATTTTATTCATAAGGTTGTTTTTGATCTAATTAAACTTATCCAATAGAATTAGGACACGTGTTAGGGTAATTGTAATATTATTTTTTCCCTTAATTACCCTATTTTCATTAAACTGTGGTAAATAAACGTCAAAAGGTACTATTCATCAAAAATGATTTTCATCGTATTGAACCAAATTTTACATAATGATGTAAACCATGTATCTAGGATTTTTTAAATTTAACTCACAGAAGTGGTAAAATTATGTTTTATACAAATTTTCAAATGCTACTAGAACATGGGTAAAAGACGGTAAAAAGTTCAATAAAATTTTATATATCTAAACTTATTATAAAATGACTCCAGTGAAATACGTTGAAAATACATATGTACTATATATCTATTTTGACCTAAAATAAATTAAAAAAACTAATTACATAAATAAAAATTCGGTTTTAAATAATAACACAATGTTTTTACTATTCATCAAAAACTGAATGTTTTCAGAAAATTACCAAAAATTCACCCTAAGCTAATATTGATATTCCTAATTCAAAAATGAATCCCATATTGACTAATAAAATTTAAAAAAATTCAAAATGTCAGTATTACTATTCATAACGGCTAGTTCGATCGGTTGTGGTGTGTTAAAATTCCAAGTTGCGTACAAAGCAAGCTATTTAATTATTCAAAGGTGAACATACTGTGGAAGTTTGGAGTGTTACCGATATAGGGTTAAGTGTACACAATTTTTACTAATTTTCAATTATTATCTTTAACCATTTTTCAAATTGAGACATTTTCACTTGTTAGAGTGAATGGATCTTCCATCTTTATAAGCACTATTACACCACATGCAAGATAGAATGTAAATGAGTCACATAACACAATATTTTACAAGGTTCACCCCTAAAGTAGGTGATTCCATCCTTCTTCTATTTGGTATGATTAGAGGCACAAATTCTCCACTATAAATCAATCAACAATTACAAGTGGTTTGGTTAGGTATCACCATGAAACCATGGTGGGTAGGTATGAAACATTTCCCAAATTATACTAGCATCCCACTAGTGTTCTTTATACTATAATCCTTACAGTGTTATTTATACTTTAATACCAATTGTTTTTACAGAGATAGCACTTAACACAATGATAATGATCACACAACCTTCAAGCTGTCGCTGTAACATTAAATTGAACTTCCTCTTAAATTCACTGAGATGAACTGATTATTTAGTAGCTCACTTAAACTAAAACTCTTTAACTTGAATAGAATGTAATCAATATAACTACATGAAATTTTCCTTAGTATACTATTATGAATTAGTATAAGTTATCACTTCCACATTAACTCACTATAATATCAGAATGAACAACTGAATATTTATCAACACGTTGCATGTTTCCATCTTCTTTACTTTATTGAAAAAAAATCTTCAACTAAAACAAATAATACTTAAAATATTTTTAGTCTATACACACAAGAACATTGTGTGTCATACATTCATGAATGATATCAATTATATTTTAATTAATTTTATTCTCATGCATTAATTCTACAACCATATCCTTTTCATGTCACAACATGTGCATTGTTTATTGTTCTTCAATGGATCAATCAATATTACATGGCTTCTTCCTATATATTACAATACACATAGGAGATAAATTTATATTATTATTTCATGAATCTTTCATGTATCTGACTTACATAGCACAACTTCATATCCCTTCATGTAGATGCATAGTGCATTGAAATCACATTTTCATCACATATAGTGAAACATAAAGGTGTCGTTATCTCATCCTATTTATTAATAAAATTTTAAGAAGATGAATTTTATGTAGTTTATCTCATCTAAAAACACATTAATTCACAATATCATGCACATCAACTATTTATCAAATCATAAATATGATACTGCCTTCATGTGTCAATAATATTTCACACTATATTATCAAAACTCTTCGTACACTAGTATATATGCTTCATTTTTACTACTTTCTCTTTTGTGCAATACACATAGAATTTTACTGCCTCTAAATGTTATTTCACACATGGGTATTTCACAAAACTCAATTGAACACACTCTTTTTCATATTTTCAAGAAATAAAAAATGGAAATGGTCCTATTTTCAGGAACCATCTTCACATAGATGAATCATGTGAAATATTTCTTTATTATCATTATTTTTCAAGAACTATTTTTTCAAGAACCAGGATACACACTGATTCTAATTCACACAAATCATTTATAAGGTTCACAATCTGAATTGCATAACAAAGTTAACCTATGTAGGTAACTCATATAATCTCATAGAATCAATCTATCACAAATATAGATGACAAGAACAAACTCATGGAACCTCATCCATTGCAAATTCAAAGCTCCATAGAGACTCTGTTTCTCTATCAAGAAATATCTCTTTGAGGAGAGATAAGACCACCACAACAAATGGGTTCGGCCCGATATATTTATAGACAAAAATCAATAAATCAGTGATTCTAATAATCATATAGAACAATCCATTTCACCATCGTATTCCCTGGTTATCTTAGGAAACACACCCATCGAAAGAAACCTCTCCCACCGTAAAGTATTTTTTATTCACTTCTGTATTTTTTTTATTTATTAAATATAAATTAATGAAAACAATATTGCATTATATATAAGTTATATATGATCCAATTGGATGATGAAATGATGTTCAGAATCCTCATCTATATCATTTGGACACCACTGTATGAAGAACTCTATTAATAGTAGTTCTAGGATGAGCTCGGTGGAGAAGACAATGCACAGTGTTGAATGGATGGCTTGGATTTATTTGATCAAATAGTTATGGTTCTATCTATATTCTTTAAATGGAGTTATAGTAACACACTCAATGTGACCCCACATCGAAATGGTTTTCCATAATGAACTTCCTTTTATATCAAGTCGCATCCTTGGATGACCATACATGTTTCCATTATGCTCCCATGAAATGATGACATTACCCCATTCCAACGAATTTATCCCCTACTATTCCTCCCCTCATGTTGGATTTCCCCATCTCTTTCCATGTGAATTCATGTCAAGTGACTTGCATGCTCACCCTCATCTCAACCATGCTGGCCTTCATCGATAGGTTCCACCCTAGCGCCCATCTCAGTAGTGGTGCACCCATATCCATTGAATAGTTTGTTGGATGTACTTTATTTTTTAATTTAAAGAAAAATAAAATGTGTAAGAAAAATGTAGGCCATTCCCATCCATCAAAAATCTTCTCAAAATATTCAACATGAAATATATTTTTTGTGGTCTTCATTAAAGACCTCCTTTTTCTTTTAACTTCTCAAATAATGAAATCAAATAGTGTAAACAGTGTGAATCCTTCTAATATAACTGGGAACATGTTTGAGTCATAAAACACATCTCTATAATCATCACACTTAAATGTTTCTTTATTGAAGGAAACTATTTAAATCAAAACAACCTTTCCAACTTTATAATTTTCAGTACCGATTCAATGATATAAAATAAATATTAAAATCACTATAACATTGATGTTTTTTCAAAAAATTGTATTGACATAAATTACAACAAAAATATTACTTTAATCAATTTTGTTTCTTCAAGACAACATTGGGTGCTCCTCTAGGAAAATATTTTTATTTATCGTTGTTTTGGGATGTTCTCCATGAAGACCATAGTTCTCCCTTAGTGATACTTCCTAGTGTAAAAAATGTGTCATGATTTAATGGACCATTTTTTTGGTCAGGAATAAACCACTATGTTGTTTATTTTATCTCTTCGTTCATGGTCTTCCATAAGTAGATGGTTAAACACCATGATCTTATTGGTTTTTTATTGTGTCCTGGTGCTCTCAGATGGAATTTGGATGAAATATTAATTGAATTCAACTATATTTTACCCAAATCTCAAAGAGGATATGATTTTATATAGCTTAACATGAACTACCTATGATTCCATCCCACTTTTTAGTGATCAAGGATTTAGGATTAGTTGAAGTGTTGTTGAGTTATTACTTGAAAGAGGTGGTGTGGATTCATGGGGTTTAAGGGATTATCATCTCTTATTGTGATCACTATTTTAATAGAATGGTGTGGAGAGGTCTCTAATATGATTTTGGATCATAGTTATATATGAGAACCAATTTTTATCTACAGATAGATGGTTGTATAGAGCGGACTATGTAAAAACATGATGACATATTTTGTGTGTCTATTCTAGATTTTAGAGGCACATGGGTGTGAAAATTACCATTATTGTAGTTTTATTACAAAAAAATTATCAATATACTCATAGTATGGAACCATTAAAACCTTTGTATGGACAACCTTGTTGTTATCCTTTATTTTATGCTAAGGTTAACGAGTCATATTTTCATAGATAGAAAATTAGTGAAGAGTAATACATTGAATGTGCTGATGATCTATGAGATAATGGTTGTAGTTCACAATCATCAAAAGTCAACATATAGTCCTATGAGGAGGTATTTTGAGTTTATCATTATTGATCATGTGATCTTGAATGTGTCTCCTCATCTTGGGTATTGAAGGTTTAGTCATGGGATTAATATTTCTCCTTGGTTAATTAGAACTTATTAGGTGTTTTCCTTTGTTGGAATCATGGATTATATATTCTAACTAACCCTGCACATAGGACGGTTTCATGATATATTCCATGTATCATAGCTTCATTATTATATCCAGGGTGATGATAAATTCATCTGCTAAAATAAAATGTTAGAGACAATGTGACCTTCAAAGAGGGGCCCATAAATATTTAGGACCATTAGGAGAAGGTTTTTTTCTGGCATTCAATTATTTTAGTTTGTATTTTGTGGAAGAATGGTGACTTACACAAGAGTGATTAGGAGTAGGAGTAGTAGATTTACACTCAATATCCTGACTTATTCGGTGCTTGATCTTTCTTATAGTGATTATTTTTTTATCCTTCATTGGATTCATTGTAAAACTCATATTTTTTATATAATTTATATTCTATAGTGTTGTGTTTTCTTCATCTTTTCCCTTGAGAGGAATCACTTTTGTGTGAGTGTTTTTTGTTTAATTAGTGATTTTGTATGTTTTTGTGCTTTATTCCTCTAGTGGGATTGATATGTTCAAAGAGTAGTGAGATCCTTGAGATGTATCTTATGAGATGGCTATTCAAACCCCATTTTTTATCTCATTTTGTTTTTTAATTCATGAGGAAGAGAATTGTTTGAGAGGTATCTAATATAATGACCCATTTTCTGCGAAGACTTTTTTTCAGGTGATCAGAGGATCTAGGGGTGGATGGAAGACATGATGTGTTTTTGAGATTAAATTTAAAATATAAAGAGTTTCTATATCATAGATAATTTGGTTACAGTGTAAGGGTTTCCATAAAATGTATTGGTGTGTGCTATATCATAGATTATGGTTGGGAGATGAGGATGCAACAAGGTTGTAGAGTTACAATATGGTCCTAGAGAGGTGTGTTTTGGTGGTTATTCTTATTTATAAATCTATATAATGTAGGGATAAGGTGTGGAATTTAGTCCTAGGGAGGTGAGTTTTAATGGTTCTATCTTTTTAAGGGTTATTATGACATAGATATGTGTTATAACATGGAATTATTCTTTTTTTAAAATTATATGGCATAGTGTATCCCTAATACAGTAATCATAATCCATAATAATAGGATTTGTGACATGGACCTCACAATCTATCTCATATGTAGATGTAACCAATTCTGTTATGGTGCAAGCCCTTCCTTTGATTTTGGGTTTTTTTCTATGACATTCCCTTTTCATTATAGTACATGGTTTTTAATTGTGGTATTATAACATATAGTCTACATATTAATTACCAACCCCCTTGAACCCTATCATTCTTCCACCTTCCATATTAATAGTTGGGTGATCTAGGTGCATCCCTAAGAGGTCTTTCATCCCCCTTTCATCGGCTTTCAACCCCGACCTTGGGAGATCGATCCTTTAGGATTATTGGTGTGTTCCTTTTTCTTTCCTCATATATTATATTTCTTATCTTCATTTATAGGTGGGGTTATTTCATGTGAAAAACGGATTTTAGTGATTCTTTTGTGGGATAATGATGTGGTATGGTGTTTTCTGGGCTATAGATGCATCCTTTTAGGGTTTTAGTTCAGGGGTGCCTCCTCTTGTATTTTAGACTTTCATAGTGAGTTAGAAAGTGGAAATTTATGTAGGGAATCTATTACATTTATCTTATTTAAAGATAAATAGTATAATATCATTCACTAATCATTTGAGTGATGGTTAAATTAACAAAATAAATATAAAAATATAGAATTTAAGGGAATAATGAAGATATGGTTTTGGATTTTTAGAGGTTTTTCTTTTTTCTTATTAATGCATCCTATTTATCCAAGATAGTTTGTTATCTCTGTGTTGTGGTTGTTTTTTTCCATAACATGCATTTTTGTAGAAATATTATGAAAAAAGTAAATTCAAAATATTTGTAATGATTCCATTAATGAAATATTCATGTTACATTAATTTTCATTCATCCCTACTTTTTTGGGAAATCAAATGTAATGGTAAAAACATGCTTATTTTATTCATAACTTTTCATTGTTGATAAGTTATATGGTTAATTTTTTTGAAAACCAATGAATAGTAAATACGTTAATTCATGGTTGGATCTAAAATGATTTCTTTATAAATATAAATTCATTTGTTCTTTGTGTGTTAATTCTTGTTTTGAAAGTCTTATATATTACTGTTTTGTGGCCTTAATTACTTTTTCTATGTGTGAAAAATAATTTTTAAAAGTCTGTGCTCTCCAGGGATTTCTAGATCCTTATTATGATTACGTAATAACCTAGTGTGATTGTTTTTTTATGATAAGTGGTTTGGGATGACATGTTTTTTTATTTATGGTTGTTTTGATATGGTTGGGAACCCTTCCTGAGTGATGGGTTGGGATCTTAAGTAATGGTGCTGGTTGATACATGTGAGAGAGGTATAATTGATGTTGTTCGAAATTGTGTTGGTCATTGGTAAGGTTGAGTTGAGTTTGTGGTGATCTATACCCATCGATGATCATCTTGCATGATGCATGTTTTATGGCTTATAGACCTGATTTTTTTGTTGGTTTCCCACAACTCGATGCAGTCAAACTTTCTATATGACAAGTGTAGTAATTATATGGAATCTGAAGTGATTTCTTAGAGAACTTGATAATTTATGAATGGTAATGAATAAATAATCAACCCATGTGATGGGTTTTTATTAGTTTCAGTTATATTAAATATTTGATATAATATTATTGGTGATGATATGATTGAGATTAAATGTAAAATAAATCAATAAATTTCTTCAAAACCAATATTAAAATATCAAAAATGATAGTCTTGGAAATGATAATGGTAATAATTAATTAATACAGATTTAATTAATTAATTAATATGAATCTTAATTCTTATATGCTAATTTTACATCTGGACTTAGCATTAACTGATGAGTGTCTAATGTGAAGATAGTAGTAGATGAATCTATGGCCATGTAGATTCCATTATTATGGTTTTTGTTTGATATATAGTATATTATATTTTTAATATACATCGCCCCCATTATTGGTAGGGAAATCAAGACCCTAATGTTTTGAGGGTGTTTCATCAAACATCAAGGATGGTGAGGGAATGGATAGTTGACTACTTCTTCTCCCATACTCTCCCTATAAATGTTATTGAGTAGGTTTGTCTCAAGATATAATGTCTTGTATTATAGGTAATGTTAGTACCAGGGTTATGATGTTTCATGGGTATATTATAAATGTACGTGCGGGATATAATGTCCTGAGGTATAACACATTCCTGTTTTTTTCTATGGTGGTTTCAGCCTCCCATGTGCATGTTCTATGGTGGATTTAGGTATAATGCATGTGCACTTTTTTTAGGGGTTTTTAGTTATAAATGGGGCTATAGTTGGGATAATTATGATGATGATGTTGACATATAGTCTAATGATAATATGAGATACTAGGCCCTACACAAGATTGAGGTAGGTTGGTTTGACACCTAAAACTCAACAATGATAAAATTATTACATGAGGGGTGATCATAGGATGTGTTTCATTGGTATGTGAGACCAAAAAACCAGTAGAGAAGCGGAGGAAGGGTGCATTCATATATATATATATATATATATATATGTTATTTTCATATAGTTTGGTTTACTTTTATCTGTTATTTGGTAAGTGAACCAAGCTGAGGTTGAGAACCATAACTTAATCGAGACCCAAAAATATAATTCCCCAATAAATTTTCATACTTCCTAGTGGTTTTGTTATCACCTAAATACAAATCTAATAAGACATATGGTGTGACATAATGGAGGGTATCTAGCGAAGAAAACAATTCCAAAACCAATTTTTTCATGTTTATTTCTTCATCCACCTCCTCCAAATCTATTAAACCCATAATAATATAATTATTTATTTATTATTAGTATACTAAAATTTTGTAATGTTAATGGAAAAATCATTACTTCCTTTATCCCATCTATTGGAAATTAAAAACACCACACGTGTTACGTGAGGACTACCACCTTCATGGATGACATATTTCATTTTTCAATACTGCCTTAAATAGAAGGTTCTAAAAACGAATTTAATAAAAAAAAATATCATATTTATAGCATTATTAACATCTTATAATGATTATTTTTAAATTTTGATAATAATATTATAAATAAATGGTCATCACACAATGTAATCGCCTAAAACGAGCCTCTAGAGACACCTTTTTTATTTGAATCTATTTTCAAAATCCTATTGAACATTATAATGTTTATGATTATAGTAGTATATGATAATTATAATTAAAACTTTTTTTTGGTTGTGAAATGGTTATATAAAATTTTAACACGTTATTATGATACCACCTATAGTTCATTAATTTTTTTTGAAAAAATGCTTGTTACGAGGGTTGTTTTTAATAATCATACCTAAATATCAAATGGAATGAACCAAGAAATTCATATTCATTTTATAAATTCCATTCCTATACTTTAATTATTATATTAATAATGAAATTCCAAATATGGAATAATACCCGAAATCATTATACAGAAATTTACATGGAATGGTTAAATCAATAAACACCACA
Source organism: Viscum album (assembly GCA_963277665.1). Taxonomy (NCBI): domain Eukaryota; kingdom Viridiplantae; phylum Streptophyta; class Magnoliopsida; order Santalales; family Viscaceae; genus Viscum; species Viscum album. The sequence goes on from OY728140.1 coordinate 1,359,122,789, forward strand.
TGTCAATATTAATTGAAAATAGGTAATAACAATTCAATAAATTATTATAAAATAAACATTTGGAAAAGAATGAATAAAATGTATGTTTTTTCATCAAACTCAATTTAAAATCATTGTGTGATGATTTTTCTTCATGGTCCTTATTTTTATAAGATGACTATGTTCAACCATATAAATGGATTATAATGCGATTCATTTTATATTACTATGGAGTTTCCTTTCATACTCAAAATTATTTTTTTATTGATTCAAGCATCATAAAATAAAACATTATACAAGGATTCATAACTCAATTTACTTTTATTGACTGATCTTATTTCATCATTAAATATGATATTATAAGATTATGTGAATAAAAATTAATTAATTTTTTAGGTTAAATTATCACTTATTTTATACATATTTACATTTATTTCACATAATAACTTCTTTAATATAATCTTGCCTTTCATGTTATGATATTTGGAAGGGTTATTTATTTCAATTTATATTCCTTGATAGATGTTTCATATTACAAACCAAGTTTTCTTTTAATATGGTCTAATTATAACGCTAGTGAATTCAAGAATAATAAATCCCTTTTCATTTATTGTAGTCAGATGTATATTTCAGGTATTACTTCTAGGTTTTTTTATAAAAAGGTTATGAAATTCATATTGTTTTCATCTGAATTTTCTTTCTTTCAGAGATATTTAATATTATAAACCTCTATTAATTTATATGGTGTATATAATTCCTCATAGAAATATTAGTTCATGGTTATATTTATTCATAATATCTAAAACTCATTTTCAAGTTAGTTATTTAAGGTATTTTGATTTTGAAATCTATGAGGTGTTTTCCTTTAAAGTGTTATTTTAAATGTTTTGATGTTTTAACTGAAATAAATTTCCCTCCATTTACATATTACTTCAATAATGATTCATTATATAATTCAATTATTTATTAAATTCATTGTCTTTTATCTCTAGAATCCTTTAAAAATGATTAGAAATGAATCTTATTATGTTTTCCAAATGGTTCCTTTTTTACTTCTCTATAAAGGCATGAAAATAATTTTTTTACCATTTAACGCTTGATCAACCTTTCTCATAGTCATGTCTATTATTTATTATTATTATTTATTTTCATGCTTCATTTTTTTCTAATAAAATTCAATTCCCATTATTCTGTGAATTTTTATTTTAATGAGGTATTATAGAAAATGATATATCCTAATATTTTTATGTGATAACTATAAATTCTTTTTATTATGAGTTTAAATAATAGTATTTATGATATTTAGGAAGAAATTTTAATCTCGTATTTGTTTTATTCATGTAATCATTATTAGGAATTATATATGATGATGGGTGGGTATGATATAGACCACCAATCAATTGGATAATGATTTACTCTATAGAGAAATTATGTTAGAATTATCTTGAAAAGATATTGTATTATAAGATTGTAAGGGTGATGTGAATATAATGTCTCATGTAACCTTTTTTTAGTTCTATATATGATATATATATACATTTTAGTGACTGATGATATTTTTTTGTTAGTTTTACGTATTTTGTTTTTAATATTATAGATAAATCATATTTCTTAAAAATCCCTCAAATTTTTAAGTTGGATCATTATAATTTACCACATCATTAGATTTTTTTGTTAAAATAATTTTCTTAAATAATTTCTTTGATTATAGTATTTATAAAGGATCATAATACCACTTTATTCTATATTTTTAAGTTATATAATTTTATTTTAAATTCATTCAAAAAATTTATGTCATAGGATTTAATTTTAAAGTCATATTTGAATTTTCATCATTATATGGTTATATTTTAAATTTATACATTATTTTCAAAAGACATACATTTTAACATAAATTCATAAGAAATTAAATTTACTGTTTTGATTTTTGAAAAACTTATAAAATTCTGGTCATACGATAGTGTTTATGTATTATGTAATCATCTCAAAAGTATTGTGATTTGTATAAATTATTATGCAATAAGAATCAAAATCTTACAATATCTAAAAATTCATAAGAAATGGATTTAGTGTATTACAAAATGTATTTAAAGACATATAAAAAAGTTGATATATTATAAGATACATTTATAGACTTATGGGTTTTTAAAAAATTCATATGCACATTTAATAAATATTTTTTTTCCAAACTTTCAAAATATTACTTATTTACTATCATCTTTGATATTTGGATTTACTAAAAATTGATATGTTTTTTTTCAACTATTTTATTAATTGATAAAATACATATATATGCTAATAAAGTTATATTAATTTTATTTGAATTTATTAATAAAGGGTTATCTTATGAATAATTTTTGAAATTATGCCTGATATTTCCATATAAAAGTATTGATATTATTTAGTTTTTTATATATTTTATGATTGTGGATACCTATGATTAGATTTCAGGAATCATCCACCTGATAAGGATGATCATGGTGATTTTGTTAAAGTATTAATCTATTGAATATATATATTATATCTACTAACCAAAATAACTTTCAGAGTACCATGCTGAGTTACATGAACAAAATTGTGAATTTTTTAATCTAGAATACTCTTACTAAAGTTCCATTGTTTAGATCATGATGGTAATCAATCATTTATTATTATTTTTTGAATTTATTGATTCTATATTGAGGTGCATTATCTATGACATTATGGCATTCATTTTTTTTCAAAGTCATATTTTTTTTTGGTGAATCTTCGATTTATGCATTTCCCAACCAAAAGAAAGAATGATCTCAGTTATACCTCATAAATAGAAGGTGTGTCCTTATGTTGTGACTCTAAAAAAAGTGTTTCTTGGTTTTTTGTTTGGTTTATAAAAAATTATGATATACAAGCTAAGATGTGCCTTTATGTGGGAAATGGGTAGTGTTATAAAAGGGCATCACTTCCTTTTAAAAGTGAAAATTCTAGTTAGTATCATTACTATAAAAAAGTAGAGAATAATGATGAGTAGATATCAGATCATTCAGTCTTAGATACTATAAAAATTTTATGTTTATATCTTTTTATTTTATCCGATATTATATTTTTAAATATTCCATTTCACTGTTCATTATATGAATGTATATATTTTTTCCCTTATATAAAATAATATACTATTATATAATAATAAGGATTAAATTATAATATTTTATTCACCCCCACTTGACCAAATTTTTCATCTTAGTTGGTCCAATAAATTGTATCATATCTTATTCATTTTGGGTTTATGTTCCATTGATAATATTTTTCACTGTACTAACATTTACCTAGAAATAATGGTCAAAAAGATTATTTTATATAATATGGAAAAAATTATCTTAAATGATAGTAAGATGTCATAAAAACCACCATTATTTGATGGGAATATTCAATGTTTTTGGAACACTCGAATAGAGGTTTACCAAAAACATCTTAGTGTTGGTAATTAGAAAATAAAAAAAACCATATAAGTGACTAGTTATTGATCCTGAAACACGTGTAGGTAACAATATGGTAATGTATGTTTTAAATTACAAAGTAATTAATGTTTTATAATATTCTATAATTTAGTTGTTATTTTTCAATGATTCAGCATGTAAGAAAGATCCATACATTTAGTGAATACTTAAAGTAACACAATATAACACAAATAAGATTAAAGGGAAAAATCTGAGAATACTACATGAGAAGTACCAAGACATTAGAATGAAAGATAATGAATATATGAACTAGTTGTTATAATTATTCAAAAGTATAATCAATGAGGATAGAATACTAGGGGAGGAGTTTGAAAATATAGTTTTGGTATAGAGGGTATTAAAATCACTACCTAAAAAGTGGAATTCAATGAATGTTAAAATATATGGGGGTGATAATTTTAAAGTATACACTTTGGATAAAATTAACATATCTCTACTATAGTATGGGTTGGAGTTATTAATATCACTAAGAATGAAATTTACAAGGAAAAATTAATAGTATTTATATAAAATATAAAAATTTTCACTAACTCTATTAATTATAAGCTATAGAAAGTAATTAAATATGATATATACTACTTTTATAAAAGTGTTTATCATTTTATTAAAATAAAGGTAGATTATAATATATAATCCAAAAGAGATCATGTACAAGATGACTAAAAGGGATGTAAGAAATATAATAGTAGTATATATAACAATGTATCATAATTAACATGCTATAAATATAGAATGAAGGTACACATATTTTTTTGTTGTCTAAACTAATGTAAGAAAGGAAAGACAACTAATAAAAGAATAAATAAAAGAGAGACTTTTTATGGGAAAGAGATACACTAAGGAGTTATGCTCAATCCATGGTTATTACAAAAGCGATAGAAAATTGAACCATTTACGAATAATGGAAAACAATTTGAATGAGGTTATTTCTAACTTTACCTCTACATTTGGTTATGAATCCAATTCTAAACTAGTGCTAATTTTTTTTGGAAGAAATGAAAAGGTTTAGATGTATATATTAATAATGGATGAATTATATAGAGAGTTAAAAGAGGGAAATATAAAAATTGTTAAAAAAATAATACTTATACTCTGGAAAAATAAAATAATATAGTTATAGATTCTAAGAAATAGATTTTTGATTCATAAAACAAAATTTAAATATATAAATTTGAATCATAAATATAAAAATGATAGGATATAGGGTATTATCTCTAATAATAGTGATAGAGAACAATGTAACTTAGATAATATATTAGATGATATGACTCTAGTTGATGAAAAATGTAAGAATCTATAATAATAAAATAAAAAACTAAAAAATTAATCTTCTTATTAAATTAAGAATGTATGAGATGATTTAGTAGCTACTCAAAAATAAAATGAGATCTAAAGAATAAAATTTATAATATAAATGAAACCACATCTACTTTAGTTCTTGGTGATGAAAAATAGATAATATAGTATCTATGAATAAGCCTAATAAATATATAATGGTTTTCTATATAGTAGAAAAGTTACTAATCTATACAAAAATTCATTTTTTAATAAAACATAAGGACGTTTTTCCAGTGCTACATGTATTAGATAAAATTTTAAATGACATTTTGAAAATAAATTATCAATAAAATTTAATCTATCATGATGTCATACTAAGGATTTTATTTCCTAAAATATATCTTCGGGATTACCGAATAATAAATTTCTTAAATCTATATGAGTACCTAATAATTTTTTCATAAACCAAGTTGAACTCAAGATAGAGTGGGTACTAATTTTTTTCCTAATTAATATATTTTCCAATAAATCTACCTTCAAATTATAAACTACACATTGTAAATGGACATCGACTTCTCTACAAACTTGATCGGTGATCCTTCCAACATTTTATTTTTTAATTCATATGATAGATGATCTATCACTATCAAATACATTTCGAAATGAAAATTTAGATGATTTAGAGAACTAATTATATTTACATATATCATAATATCTAAATAATTATATAGCGATGGTGTTAAAACAATAGAATTCGTATCTCACAGATTTCTGATTGGGGAATAAGTGTTTTGTTTTAAGATGATGGGTGTTTAGTTATTAAATAAAATTATTTTATATTTTACAAAAATATAAAATATAGAATTTTTTTACTTATTTTTTATTTTCAAAATAATAAAAATATTAATTTTTTTAATTTCTATAGGGTCAGATGATGTTATTTTACATATACATTTGACACATGTTTAATTTTAAAAACTGTACAAGCTTCTAAAGCATGGAAATGTTTGGAACTAACCTTGATTAAGGATAGTAATTATTTTGTTTTCAATTATTGTTTAAATATTAAGAACAATAAAGAAACATTAATATTTGATAATAATGTTAATATAGTTATATCTTCAAAATTGTTTGATCTAGATTAATTTTTCCCTAAGGAAACTACTATTTTAAAAGGTAAGAAGTATATCTTGGTAATTGTTGATGATTTTAGTAGGTCCACTTAGACATAATTTTGACTAATCAAAATGAAACCATAAAAATGTTTTTTATTTTTGTAAGATGGTTCAAAATCAAAAAGTTTATTTAATAATTTCTATTAGAAGTGATAAATTATGTGAGTGTTCTAATATAGAATTTGAAAACCTTTCGTAAGATTCCATATATTTTCATAAATTTTCCTCTCCAAGAACACTATTAAAATGGTATTATGGAAAGGGAAAATTGAATTATGATTAAAATGTATTGGACCATGCCTAATGAATTTAATCTACCAAAATATTTTTAGGCTGGATCATTTAATACAAAAAATTATATTATGTATATTTTTTTATTAAACTATTATTAAATAAAAATCCATATGAAATTTGTAAAGAAAATACATCAAATATTGGTTATATTAGACTCCTTGGGTGTAGTGTTTTTATTTTAAATACTAATGGTAATCTAGATAATTTTTAAGCTAAAAGTGATGATGGTATTATTTTAATACATTCTTACAATAGTAAACCATATAGAGTATAATCATAGAACTATGATAGTTGAGGAATCAATACATGTAAAATTTAACTTCATTAAGGATAAGAAAAATTCTAATTTAGATAATGTAAAAGAATATTTTAAAGAGTTTAACATTGTTTAAGATAAAATTAAAAATGATATTTTATCAGTTGAGGGAGAGAATATCCCTTTTTAATTTGATCCTAAAAATTATAAATCTCTTAAGGAAAATCCTCTAGAAAAAGTTATTGGAAATTTGGAATCTATAATTCAAACTCGAGAATCATTTTTTTCATTTTGTTTTAATTATACATTTCTTTCTAATTCTGTAAATGATAACATTGATGATGATATAAAATATGATAATTGGATTATTTTAATATGTGATGGACTTAATAAATTTTTCAGAAATAATTTTTGAAACATCGTTGAACTCACTTATGAAAAATAATCTATAGGAACTGAATTTTTAGTTATAAAATTGGGGAATCTATAAATATAAGTAATAATAAAACAAGGTTGCTTTCCAATGTATTCCTCTGAGAAGAATGAATTCACTTTGATTCATGTTATTCTATAGTTTATATGATTAAAGATATTAAGATTTATTTTCATTTTATTTCTTTCAAGGTTTAAATTTCCTTCAAATGAATGTTAAAAATTTACTTGTTAATGCCCTGCTTTTCAAGGATGTATATGTTAATAAACAACATGGACTTGAAAATGAGTATTTTTTTCAAATCATGTTTTTAATCTATCAAGAGAATTATATGGTCATAAGAAATATCATAGAGCTTGGTATCATATACTTTTGTTACATTATTAACAAAAATAATTTTAAAAATGGTATTGTTTATCCAAATATGTTTAATAAGAAATTTTATAATGTTATTTTATTTTTGAAAATATATGTTGATGACATTATTTTTTGATCCTAAAGTGAATTTTCATGTAATAAATTTTATAATTAAATGAAAAGTGAATTTTGAGATGGGTTTAATTATTGAACTAAAACTCATTCTTGGTTTGAATTTTTTTTAAATAAGTGATGATATATGTTTTTTAAAAAGTAAGTATGCTAGAGAACTAGTTCAATTGTTTAATTATGATTTTTTAAATTATTAAAACTATGATGAGTACTCATTTGAAATTAGACATAGATAAATCTAGAAAAATCATAGAAAGTAAAATATTTAGAGTAATGATTGCAATCATACTTTATATGATAGAATTTAGAGATGATATCATGTTTATTATTTGTATATGTTCTAGGTTTTAGTCTAATCCTAAATAATATCATATAAAGTCTATTAAAAGAAAAATTAGATATGTTAAACGATGTATAAATACTTGATTGTTCTATTCTAATAAAATAATTTGATTTAATATTCTATTATGATTCTGATTTTGTAGGTTGATAGCTCGATAGTAATATAATATCAGGTATTTTTTATTTATTTTATAAAAGTATAGTCTCATTGAGATCTAGGAAGTAACTGTAAATTCCTTTATCCACATTTAAGGATGAGTATATTGACAATACTATTTTTTATTCTCAAACTCATTGAATTTATCATATATTAACTTCTTTTAGTGTGTATTTTGATAAGATATCTATATATTGTTATGATACATATGTTATTACCATATCTAAGAATCCTTTACAATTTTCATGGACAAAACATATTACTATTATATTATCTTTGTAAAGAGATCACATTATCAAATGAGATATCCTTTAAGAATTTATTTCAATTAAAAATAAATATAATGATATAATTTCTAAACTACTGGATAAAATGAAATTTGAGAAAACAAAATTTGAAAATGTTATAATGGATATATAGCCTGAACTATTAAGTTTTTAAAATGTTTAATAAATTTATAATTTGAAAATATATATACTATACATATTGGAGTAAAACTGTTTTTTCGGAGTATATATGACATAATGAATTTTACTTATTTGTTTTATACTAAATCATAATTTTATTAAAGTTTTTATAATTATGTTTATTTGAATTATTTAATTTAGATTTTACTTGGTTATTTATCTCTCACTAGTTTTTATATTTTCATGTAACTTCTATTCATAAATTGATTGAACAATTGGAAGATTTTTTGTATCTTATTTACTAATTTTTAAAATGTATTTATAAATTTATTAATGGGGATCATAAATGATCTTATGTTTATAGCTATTTACATATTACCTTTTTTCATGATTTAATGAAAATCAAAAATAATTATTCGAGTATATTAATTGTTTTCTAATTTAAGTATACTAGGAAATTTATTAAGGAAAAATAGTTCTCTAAATAGATTATATTTTTTTTAACTTTTTTATAAGTTTCAAAATGGGGGATAAATTTTTCAATTTTAGTAAAATTTAGTGCAAGATTTCCATTTTACAAAATGAGGAGATTGTTATTATATTTTTTTGTTGATATAGAGATAAATATATATTCATGATATTTTTTGTTAGATTGATTTTATTTTAATAAAAAAATACATCTAATTTCTTAATAATAACTCACATATGTAAAATAGATAATTATAATTTCTCAAATCATATGTCAAATGTGGTTTAAATCAATTTATGCTATATTTAATTACATTGTTTACAATTTTAATAATGGATTTTTTATTCATAGAAATATATTAAATTCATATGTTTTTATTAACTTTATTTTAAATTTTAAATCTTTTTAATTTTATTTCAATGTTATACATGAACTTTCAAATTCATAAGATTTTATTCTAAATTCGTTTTTGAATTTTAATACCTAAATTTTCAATTATTGTCTTACGAAATGAAACATGAATTCTTAAGATTTTAAAAGGTCTTATGAAATTAAATTAACATGACTAGTTAGAAGTCAAATGAAACCATATTTAACAAAAAAAATATCAAATTAGAATCACATTATGTTTAAGTGAGAACACAAAAAATGTGTAAAACACCAAAGTGGGAAAAAGTTGACTGATCCCAGAGCCAAACCCAAGACTATATTAGCCGAAATAAAACATATGATGTAATGCATCGGGCCACAATTACCCATCCCATCAGCACCCGCACACCACCTACGGTAGCCATCCCATTACCATTTCTTCAGACTACACACTGACATCCTTAGTCGATGCCACACCAGAAGAAGGAGAAAGGATCACCCGATAAGTTTACTGTGACAGATGATGATAAACAAGAACCAAACCATCACAAATCAAAAAATGGAATGTAGAATTTACGTGATTGTGACCCTTAAGCAATTCTCTATTTAGGGAGGATGAGTGTTGGAGGAATATTTTTCGAAAGATCTCGTAAGAGACGACACTGAGGCTGTAGGTGCATAAATCCAACAAAACGAGAACTCCCCACCAGGTAAAAAACCAAAAGAGCACCCTACCAAACCTACCTTCCTTGAAGCCACCACCATGATCCAATGAATCGTGGAACCCATAAAATTGAAAAAATGGGAGAATGCATAAAGGATATCGAAGAAATGGTTTCCTCAAACAAGGAGATCCAGAAATTAATGGAGGATCATGGGCAGCAGAATCACAGATGCGGATCACTGGAGGTGATCACAAGAAGAACAATTATACCAGCAGCATGGTGTTTTATTTATTCTCTCTTCTAATTCATATATCATTACAACACACACCGTACTACCTATTTATAATGTTGCAATCAAAAAACTAAAATCAAACAAAGGATAAAACAAGTCTGTGGTTGTTGTGGTAGGTGCCGCCCAAGCCTCTGGATCCACACACATCAAGACGGCTTCGTGGAAATCTTCAAGCCACCATACCATTAGTTGATTGTAGGTGTTATCCGAGGAATAAGAGTTTAATACTTCCAACATCCCCCCATTAAACTCATATTCCTTGTGACCCATGATTTTTCACTTTGTCCAGGTGGGTAACCAACTGGTATAATTACCTCATCATAGTCATTAGCTATAGTAAAATCAATAGTACATGTGGCAGTAAAAAATAAGATCAATGGATGTGATCGCAGGATAAAAATCACATCACCAAGAAGCAAACTGGATTGTGTTGCTTTGATATAGAATTATTCCATCTTATACTACTCTTTAATTGGTTTCTTGTCCATAGAATCTTCTACCACGGGTTCAGATTCTTGGAAATGTCTGCCCTTACTATGGGGCTTCATCGGGACTTGGACGCATTGAAAGGTTGCGTCGGTATTTTTCACCAGAGGAACAGAAACAAGGCTCTGAAGCGTTAGTATTTCAGAATAAATGGATGGTTCGATGGATACAACCTCAATGACAGTCTCAACTTTTAAGATGGTGTCTGCATTTGATAGAAATATATGTTCTTCAGTGCCTTTTGGGAAGGCCTCTGCGATGGATAAGAACTTCATCTCTTCAGTAGTTTGTGGTGTAGAAAATTGATTTGGCTTCCGAATTCCAATTTTTTCAGTTGAATTGTAGATTGAAACAATTTTTTGAAGGATTTCAGAGAGTTGAGGATGTAGGATCAATACAAATGGTTGGAATTAGTTTTTTTGGAATAAAAAAAGGCAATCAAAGTGGAGTTTGGTGGGAGGAAATTGGGAGACATAAAAGCCCCCCAAAACAAAAAAAGGCATGAGGGACAAAAAGCAAATGTGCTTTTCACAAATTGGAGAGAGAAAATGATAAACACAAATCCATTTGTTTTTTTGACAAATGGGAAAATCAAACATCACTTTTGGAAAATTTAAAAAAGGCAATCATAAGTGGGAATAAATTATCACACAGGGATTATGAATAGTTTGGACTATTCATCGTCTTCTCCGGGTGCTGCAAATCAAGGAAACCAGATCTCACAGAACCCTTTCACAACTAGAACAGATGGATCGGGAGCACAACCCATAGATCGATGTCCTCTCATCTCACTTTCGATGCTCTGATACATTGGGAGCACAAACCACGAATCTATGTCTGCTCAACTCACCAATGATGCTTGGACACCACTAAAGGTGGTTTTTGGAGCATAAACTTCAACCTCCTCTTAAACCACTGAAGGTGGTTATGGGTAGCGCAAGCTTCATCCTCCTTTGATTCCATTGATGGATGATCGTGGGCAGTAGAATCACGGATGCAGATCACTGAAGGTGATCGCAAGAAGAATAATTATACCAGCAGCACAGTGTTTTATTTCATCTCTCTTCTAATTCATATATCATTACAATCCACACGGTACTCCCTATTTATAGGGTTACAATAACACAACTAAAATCAAACAGAGGATAAAACAAGTCTGCGGTTGGTTGCGGTAGGTGCCGCCCAAGCCTCTAGATCTACACACATCAATCCTTCTTCACAGAAATCGTCAAGCCTCTATCCCAATAGTGGATGGTAGGTGTCGTCCGAGGAATAAGATTTTAATACTTCCAACAAAAATAGTCTGTCACATCAAAAGGAAAAAAAAACAATGAACAAATCTAAGTAGAAATGAGAAGTGAATTGGAATGGTGAAAGCACTATTGGAACTAAGCCTTCCTACTTCCGCATTCACATCCACGTACTATCCCTAAATCTTTTTGATGGTGAACCTACCACATTTTTTACTCAATTGAACCCAGTTATATATAGAATGAGGATCAAGGGAACCAATACATCATCCATAGATAAAAACCATCATTGACCTATCACCATCAAAACAAGAGTGTCTATTAGGGAGTTTGAAACCGGAACATGGAAACCCATAAGAAAAGATCTGTCTATGGACGATGAGTGATTGTAGTTCATCCATAGATCTCCCGAGGTGTGAAGAAGGGGCCATAAGACCATGTTTCCAATAAAATCACACTAACACACTGACACACGCCTAATCAACAATAAAAGATTCCGAGATGAAGTGCAATGTAGGAGGGAGGGAAGGGATAGAGGAGAGGGAAGCCCTACCACAAAGGGATATATCTCCTCGAGGCTACATCATCCTAACTAAAAACATTCACTATGAAATCATTTTCAAACCCTTATGACTTTTATAAATTCATTTGAAATGAGTTTCAAAGCCATGATATTTCTAAAAAGTTATAAAAATTTATTTTAAGTCATATAAATAGGATTTTAAGATATATAAAAATCTTGAATTATTATGAGATAGATTTAAAGACTTATATGTTTTAATAAAATCCATTCAAACATCAAATATAATGTTTTTAACTATAAAAATATGATCTATTTTTACCACCATTAATATTTTTATTTACAACATGTTTATAATATTTTTATTACAATTTTATTAATTTTTAAAATACATATACATTTTAACAATGTTGTGTGAAGTGTTGTTGAATTTTTTAAATAAGTTTTATCACATGATTGTTTTAAAAAACATTATATTTTTATATGCAAGTAACAATATTATTCCCTTGTTTATATTATTTATAACAATGGAAACCTATGAGTGGATTTCAATAAAGACCCATATTATCATTAATATCATGGAGTTTATGAAAATGGACTTGAATATTGAGTAATTTTCCTATATATTCAAATAAAGAGAGCTCTAAGAATATATAAAATAGTTAAACTAATTGAATTATAAAGTGTTGAATATTTTATATTAAGACTACTATTCCATTAATATAATCAAGAAGGAACTTCAACATTCTTTATTTTGGTGATGTTAATTAAGAAATTTTAGTCTTGATTAAAACTCGTAAAAATTAGTACATCCTTATGTTATGACTCTTGAATAAAAAGTTAGAATTTCTTGGTTTTCCCTTAGTCCATAAAAAATGATGATATATAGGCTAGGTTGTGTCCCCATGTGATAAAAAGGTATTTTTTGTAAAAGGATATCAATTTCATCCAAATGAAAGGTTTCTAGTGAGAATCATTCCTCTATCTAAGTATAGAGGAGTGAAGTAAATATGTTGGATCATTTGATCCAAACTAATTGAAAAAACATTTGTCATTATATTTTTATTTTATACTTCATTTTGTTCTCGAACACTATATTACATTGTTATTTTTATGAATTCATATTTTGTTCCACCCAAAAGAAATAATATAATCTTATTTAATAATAAGGATAAAATTTTGAAAGGTACATTCACCCCTTCAAGACCAAATTTTTCATTTTAATGGGCCCAATACCTTCAGGATTATTCTCTTTCCATTATGATTTCTTATGAGATGTTTTTTTTTAATTTTTTATATATGATATTTAAATGTACCTGGGTTATGTTTTCATGTCTCGTGATTATTTACTCATGATTTTAGAATATCTTAAATCATGTGTTTTCCATGATTATTCAATGTCTTGTGATTTATAGTCCATGAACTATTGTGAATGACTTATTTATTATATTTTCATATAAAATGATTATTTTTGCATTTACATTTTGGCATATTATACCCACTTTTGATCTTCGTTCTTTAACACATATGCTTACCCATACTGAGTTTTTTGAGAACTCCCATTTTATTTTTATATTTCCCAAGGTTATGAACATGATCATTATGTATTATTTTCCTAGAAGGGTGTCATGTGTGGAATAATTTATGTGAGATGTTAAATACTAGTTGTGAAATAATATGTTCTTGGTATAGTGGAAAAAAATTCATTGGTTGAGAAAGATAAGAGTTGTTTTAGTTAATGGATTTTCCTAACTCTCTTAAACTCTTAACCAAAATGATATTTTTTATGTAAGTGACTTAATAATAGTTGTTTTGAATTTATTTATTAATTATTAAATCTGGGTACTTTAAGTTGGTATGAAATCCAGAATGCAAGTAATATGTTTTTATTACTACATCTAGGTGTAAATGTTTTGGGAGTACTAGAATAATTTGGATATAGTGGAATTATGATTAATTTCGCGATCTTGTAGAAGAAATATGTATTTTTTGTATTGGGACTAGAATTATATAGAACTCCAATGCATTGGGTAAAGCTTTATATCCTCTGATATGAAAATAATAGACTTGAGAGTGAACCTAATCCACCATAGGACTCTTTCTATTTAGGCTATGAGAAAGAGGAGTGTACCTAATGAACTTTGGGGATGTTTCCACTATGTGATTATAGTCATGGTAGTGACCCTTAAAATAAAAAAATTCATTATATATGATTATTTTTATACTATATTTGTTTACCTATGTTATGTTTTCATTGGTCGTAATTATTGAATCATGTTTCCACACTCTAATAAATTGTGTTTTATCACATACCAAAGCCTTATTTCCTGACTCGTGATTTATTATCTATGTTTTATTAGGTATTAGTTTATTATATTATGTCTATGTACATTAACTATTCTCTCATACCCATAATATTATGTTATGATCACCTATAACCATCAATTAATATCTAATATGTTTACCCATACTAACCGTTTGATCTCACCCTTCCTTAGGTTTCCATTCCAATTGTTATGAAAATGAGTATTATGTATGATATGCCTACAAGGGTATCACATGTGAAACAAATATGTGGGATATGCTGAAGATTTTTTAAAATATGTTAATTATGTATCTACATTCTAAATATACTAGACCTAAAGATTTTGGTGTGTTATTTACTATAATATGTAATGAATATTCATCTCACATTCTGTAAAATGAATGTATGTAACGGTTGGGTCATATCAGTTCATATCAGATTGGGGTTTAGTTATTTATGTGGATTTTATTATGAATAATATATGTATGAAACCTAAAATAACATATGATAAACTAAAAATGATGTTGGATGACCATACATTTTCTTCGGTTGTAATTAAGGATTTATAATTTAAGACACGCCATGATGGATTTTTCTTATCATGTAATTTCTTACTCTAATTATTTCTTGATAATCACACTAACCATTTTATTTTTAGTCAATGGTTATAACCATGAGGAATTGATCTATAAATGAGTGTAATGGATAATGAAATAATCATAGTAGTGAGAAACCAACTTTAATGGGTGTTGGAATGGAAAATATCATTTATCTTCCCAACCAACTCTCTCAAGCTATGAATAGTTAGACAAATGATACTGAACACTCAAACACCCAAAGGATGGAAAAACTATCTATTGAGTGTATTATATAGAATCATCCACCCAACATTAGTGGGTCTTAGAATACACTAATTATTGATAAAATATATCAATAAAAAATATTTTCCATTCTTCAGTTCTCAGAGTATGATTTTTTTACTTCTAATCATTTGCAAGGGGATGATAATTAATGGTGTAATTAATTAAGGGTGCATGGTGGGTGAAAAAATAGATTCCATGAAATGAGAATATATTATGGAGGTATTTTTCAATAAATATTTTCCTAGAAATATTTATAATAAAATGAGGAGATAATTATAGGAGTTAATGTAATGGGTGGATAAATTCATAGGTACCCATGAATCAAACCTCATGGGACTTTTATGGTATATCCATATTTTTATAAATAACCCTAAAATTAAAATCATTAATTTTTTTTGTCTTAAAACCAAGTCTATGAAAGGAACAGACTGTAGGGGACATTGGTAGCTATGAAAAATTATACAATGTGTACTCAAGAAATAAATATAAATTAGAGACTCCCATTATTAATTCAATTTTGTGGACAAGAAGAGAAAAATGTATCTTCAAGGATACTAAAGTGATGAAACCTAGAGACGTAAGAAAAATAATCTTCTAATATGAAAAATATATGTGAATATTTATGGGGGAAAATAGATTATAGTGATAGTTAAATACATGATGTGTGGAATAGAAGTCCATTAGGAACATGAGTATTGTAGATATAAATAGAGGGAAACTAATGATATGGATGAAAAGAAAGTTCTAATTAATGCACCACCCACACTCTAATGACTCAATTATATGGTGTATCTACATTATGTAATCTAGTGCACTGATACATGTTTTATGGATGAAAATTGACATTAACAATCCCATAATCCATAAGATAAAGGGGAAGCCTATTCAATAATAAATATATTAGTGGATCATGAAAATGATGTGGTGAAAAATTTACCCATATTCCACTAAAAACTGAAAATATCTAATTTGATTCTAGTTATACCCACTAATTTATATCTAGATTATTTTCAAATATCATTAAACCACTAAACCAACTTATATATATTGAATTATCGTTGAAAAATCCCAATATTGGGTTGATTTAATTCCCATTATAATACTCTTATCAAATTGATGTATTTGGGAACATGATTCCTAAAAATCTTTTTATTGTTACTTTAGTCAAATTTTATGTGATTTTTGGAATGTATTGAATATCTATACATGGATCCCATATTAATCATTGAGACATTGAAATAAAATTTCATATTCTAGGTAAACCCATGATCTTCTTTCAATGCAATGTTGAATATTAATTTCTTGTAGAAGTTACTTCCCTTATATGGGTCTTTTTACCTAGAAATGAAGGACGTAATACTCAAATGGTCCTAAAAATACCAATATTAAAGATATTTTTATTATTAAATAATAATACAAAAAATTTATAGAAGAGTTAAATA
This sequence comes from Viscum album, assembly GCA_963277665.1. Lineage (NCBI taxonomy): Eukaryota > Viridiplantae > Streptophyta > Magnoliopsida > Santalales > Viscaceae > Viscum > Viscum album. Next base: position 1,359,139,754 of record OY728140.1, read on the forward strand.
GTATGTCCCCAAATTATGAGGTTTATATTTCAATAGAATTCATATATGGTGTTATGCCAATTTCAATGACTCCGATAAAATTTCCACGATGTCATTACAACATATATTGGCATTTGGAATGAACTAATAATCACTTCGACCATGGGGAATGGAAATGATATGTATGGTTTATTCTTGGGAATTATATTTGGAATTATCTCCATATTTATTTAATAGAGGTCTCCCTAGAAGAAAGGTTTTTTGGAGTATAGAGATATCCTAGCAAATCCTAGGTGTGTAGCATGATAATTTCCATTGGTTATTTTTTTATATAGGAAATATAAATTTAGCCAAGAATAATTGTATGAAAAATAGTCTTTTAGATACTACTGTTATGTTTTTAAATATGGAAACGTAATTTGTTCGGCTAATAAAATATTATTCTCTCTCTCTCCATCTTTCAAAAATATATATCCAGATTTCCCTCTAGGTGCAAGTGGTGATCATGGAAGGTTGTAGGAAAATATGAGGGTTGGTTTTATTATTTGAAAATCTTGTGGATCTATGGTATTATCTTGAATTTAATCTATGTTCATGAATATAAAACCCTGATATTTTAGAAAATATTTCTTATTAAGTAATTTTAGTTCTTCGATAGATTGTGTTACTTTAAACACCAAGTTTAAACAAACCACAATATTGTATTAGAATATTATTAAGTGAGCAATATAACCCAACCCTTAAAATTTTGGGGTATGAATATGATTAACTACTTTATGAAAAATATATATAAAGGTATTGATATATATGATTGTATTGATAAAGTTTTGAGTAAATAATCACTCTTATTTTTGTAAAATAATTTTATTTTTCAAAAATATTATATCTCCAAAAAGGGTTTTTATTAATTTTGTGATAAATTATAATAATTAATTTCCTGTACCCTTAGAAATTTTATATTATAATAAATATATAATTTTTTAAATAATTATATCAAAATTATTATATTGTGAAATTATGATTTTTTTTAGAAAAGTATGACATTTCAATGAATTGTAAAACAAATACCTTTTTTTACTGAAAACTAATATTTTTTTTAAATTATTTATAATTTAATATTATATTTTAGATTATTTTTAAAATTTAATTAGTTCCTTTTATTTAACAATAACACAATTATAGTCTTTGCAATTAATTTTATACTTGAATTCAATATAAAATAATTTTTGAACTTAAACATGATTTTTTTAAAAAAATGGGTTTCATCAGGTTGTGTAAACATATATTGAAATTGATAACTTAATATTATAGGTATGGAAATTTTATAAAATAAATTTCTTATTTTAAATTAAGAAGTTCAAATTTGGAAAATATTTCCATTTTATTTTTTCCAATTTTAATTGTAACCGTGGTAAAATTTATCACTTCGGTAAAGGGTGAATCAGGTTAATCTAGGTTTATAATAAGTGATATGACCATAATTATTCATCCTATATCTTATAGGATGAATTTAATTCAATCCTTATCAACTTAGGATTTAAATTTTTCGTGTATTGTACACGTATCCATTTAAATGACCTATATAATATTTAAAGCAAAGAAAATTCTAAAACAAAACTCTATTAGTTTTAAATTACTCTTCTGAGTTATCATTGGGAAAAAAGAAAGATATAAATATATATAAATTTCTATTTTATTCTAAATTATATTATCTTCATGATTATAATTTATTTCTATTTTTTTAAATCATTACCTTACCTTATTGTGCAACGCTAATACAATATTTATTCAATTAATATAATAATAATATAAATGATATCAGAAGTATTTAAAGTAATATAATTTCATTGATTTATAGGGTGGCATAAATTTTATATATAAATATTATATTTTAGATATTTTTAGAAGGATTATATTCAAATAATTTTTTTCCTTTTATTCCTTTTAATTAATATTAACTACATAGTTTCAAAATCCACATTGACGATATTTTATGAAAATATTATTTTATTAAATTATTTAAAAATCATATAAATATTTAATAGGGACATGGTAGAAAATATATGGTCTCAATTTCTATCCCTTTTGCATTTATTATTCAATTTTCACAATTTATATAAAATTATAACCCTTTAAGAGAGAAAACAATGTTAGTATTGTTATGGTTAAAAGATTTATACAAAAGGGTTAAAAAAATGGTTTTAAACACCACATAAACAGATCCAAATTTTATTGGATGATGGGATTTAAAAAATACTAACTTATCGGTGAAAATATTTTTTTTATAAGTATTAGTATTTAGAATGACATTACTATAATTAAATCTTTTAAAATATTCAATATGTTCTCATAGCCTTAGTTGAAAAAGGGCACCCCTCCTTTTTCTTATTCCCTCAATATTGATACTTCTAGACAAAAAAATGTCATAAAAATTGCCATTCTCAACTTCATACCGATTTTATAGATGTTTTTTTGTTACTAAAATACCAACCTTAGGATCCTTAAGATAATATATTATTAAGTTGTTTTAAAGAAAAGGTAGCCACCTTAACCAATAACTGTCTTTTTAATTTTTCTTTAAACACCCCTAAATTTGTGGTATTTAGCATGATATTATACATTCAATGTAATATATATTCTAAAAGGTTATTATTGATATCAGACCACTATTATCCACCAGTTCCCCCATCAAATGGGAAGTGAAAGTATCACTTGTGCATACATATAACTTACTATCTTGACACAATGATACAAATCATTTTTCATCATCATCATTAATGGATGAGTATTATGATTTGTTTAACTTTTTTATATGATATTTATAAAATTATTATTATTTTTTAATGATAATATTGTTTTTGAATTCTTCACTTCAATCCAATGGAAAATGATAATGTCACTCATGTGTAAATTTTGATTACCACCTCCACAAAGCGATGTGATTCATCTTCCATTCCTGTTATACGTGGATAATAATAATTATATATTTCATTAATAGATATAATTTATTTGATATTATTATGATTATATGAAGGTGAATTATTAATTAACTTTCATTATTTCAATCCTTCAAAAAGTTAAAGTAGCATTCCTGTGTATATACAACCTACTTTCTCCATGAACGATGTAATCCATTTTCCTATATATATCATTTATTGATGAAAATATAGATATATATATATAATAAATATATATTATTTTTATATCATTATAAACACTCTATATATTATGGAACCATGATAAAAGTATAAGTATCCAAAATTCCTTTCATAAATTCTCCTAAAAAATTAACACCCATAAAAATGATATGAGTAATAAATTATTAATAAGTAGGTGTTGAAATGATATAATGTGATCATATATGATATTATCAGTTTTTACCAGATTTTCATATATAATAATAATAAATTTAAACTTATTATACAGGATGTTATAGTTCATTATAAGAATGTGAAACTCAAGTTAATGGATTTTCATCTCACTTTTATATCTATGATACACATATCATATTCACCAAAATTTTCGTTTATGTGGGGTATATACTGTGCATGAATGTGTTTTATAATGATTCATATGAAATTTAAGGGTATTTAAATATCCATATATTGTTACTTATTTCATGGGACATATGATTCAAATGTTACAAAATCGATAAGGTTTTTATGTCACAATCTCATTGTTAATTTGGAATCATTATGATTAAGTTTAAAAGGATGAAATATTATAATATACATCTCAATAAACTCATTAGTATTATTATAATATGTTCATTTATTGAAAATATATTTTTTTACATAAATTTTTACTCTCCTTAAGTACTCAAGAGACCAAAAATATGTTACTAAATATAATCAATGTTATTTCTCTCTTTGGTCAAAAAAACATTTTTCTTCCATATCCATGTTTTCAAAAATGTTTTAACTATTCCTATATGACTGTTTAAAGTAATTTTTACCAATTTTTTTTCTAAATGAGGCACTTTTTCACTTTTTCTACAAAAGTGTGAAAGGAATGTTTAGTTTCAACATATATGAAAAAAAAAATTAAGCACTGTCATAACTAATCATTGATTTGAAGCTTCAATTATAAATTTCAAAATATCTTTTTTTTAAAAAATCCTTAATATTTTGGGAATTTCTATGTTTTAAAAATGTTATTTCAATTTGAAGAGTATATTTTCTTCAAGAAATTTCCAAATGACCCTTTAAATGAATTTTTCATCATTGATAACACCCATTGATGTTACTTATTTTTTAATGAGGATAAAATAAAATGATACCATCCTTATATATTATCCATGTGTTTTATTATTGTAATTGTTAGGTATTTACAAAACTCATTTATTTTCTATGGTTTATATTATGATTTATGATCTTATGTCATTTATATAAATACATTGTGATTATGTGTGGTTCGGTCCATTAAGTCCTTAAAATGAATTCGGTAAATATGGACAACTCCGGAGGTAAATATGTTATGCATGAACCACATTTCATGTTAAAATTTTTATTCTTGGACTATCCTTTCATGTTTATAATTTCATTCATAAACCTAGATTTCATGCCTATAAGTTTATGTGTGGACCTAGATTTCATTCCCATAAGTTTATTCATTGACCTGGCCTTCAGGTCCATAAGTTTATGTGCGGACCTAGCTTTCATGTTCCTATGATTATTTTTAAACCTTGTTTCATGTCTATAAGTTTATGCGAGGGCATGATTCTATGTTGTAAACTTAATGATTTTACTTGTTTCTATTTATACATGTTCCCAAAGTTATAATATTTTCTATATTCCATAAAACTTGGTATTATGAAAATGTTTTTATATCATGGATCAGGTTATTTGATTATTCAATGTTTTATGTATTCTGAACAAACAATCATTATTCCATGACTCCAGATTCTGATCTATGATATACAATGTATGGTTTTAAATTATGTTGATCTTATTATCATACCCTTATAATCATGATGTGTTGAATTAATAATTTATATTTCTTTTTATTACCATTATTGAGAATTTGATCTCACCCTTTCTTATTTATCCTTTCACTAAGTTATAAGGAAGGTTTTATGTACAATATGTCTAATAAGGGTGATATTTAAGAATAATTTAGTGGGGGATGATGTGGTTCATTTACGAATTAATTATTTTTGTATAAAAGTTTCCAAATGCACTAGACCTTTATAGTTATATAGAAGATCCTAATTTTATGTATTGATTATTCATCTAAAAATGTAATATTTATTTAGGAAACTTTTGTTTTTTACATTTTATATCAAAGAGAGGTTTAGTTAACCTTTGAAAACTTTTTTGATAAAGCAATAGTGAGAACCCTGGGGATATTTCTAAATATAGGATAACATCTTAAATTTTTGTTAACGATCATAGCTGACCAATGTTAAAATTAAGGTATCATAGATTGAAAATAAGGTGTCTTGATTTAGACATTGAATAAATGTTTTCCATGATTATGTGGGTTTCAACAATAATTTTCATTGCTGAAACTATTTATTTTTTGTATTATTCTGTTTATAGAACATGAAGGAATAATTTTTACAATGAATGTGACTGCAAATTTAACAAACATCCTCATGAGGAACCAAACATCTTAAGAGTTAGAATGAAATATCTTGCGACTATTCTCACTCAACTCTCTCAAGAAATTAGTGGTGAAATAGATCATGTGGAACATATGAATTAAAAAAATAGGGATAAACATGTTATTTAATATTTTAATCAAAAACTACAACACTCATTCTTTAGGTATTCTAATCCATTGGTTTCTAGAGAAAAGATTTGTGTTTAAAAAAATATTTTCCATTCTTCAATACTCAATACATTAGAAAGTCTTCCTATCCTTATATTATATGGATGGTGAATAATATAAATGGGGGGAATCTTATTATTAATATATGTAATGAGAATAAAATTGAATCCATGGAATGGGGTGAGTTTAAGAGGGTATTCTTTAGTAAGTACTTCCCTTGTATTCTATGTAAAAAAATAGAGAAAGAATTCCTTGAGCTTTGATAGATGTATGATGAATCAATTGGTACCTATGAAAAATAATTTATAAGACTTTAAAGATATTATTATGGTTTAATAATCATCCCTAGAAGAAAAATTTATTGATTCTTCATGGATTAAAACCAATTATTTTAAATCAATTAACCATAACTGACTTTGGAAGATATATAGAAATCATTCAATGTGTACTCAGAGTGAAAATGGAAGATGGAAACTCTAATATCCAATGTTTGATTTCAGATATTCCTAAACCTCTCTTTCTATTAGGATTTGATTGTGTTTTGTTCAAGAAATATTTGGATGATTTTTTTTAAAATTATGATAGTTTTTGTGATTTGAACGGTCGGGGCATAGTTTTCCCAAATCGTGTGCCCTCTCAAGGAAAACCCTGCAAACTCAAATAGTGAGATTTTGAATGTATGGTGCATGGTTTGGAAAACTATGTACCCACCAAGGAAATATCATTCACCCATTCATAATGGGGTGCAATATTTGTCTAGATGTTACAAACTACCCAGTAAACCATGCGTACAATATTTTTTAATCAAAAAATAATTTCTTAAAATCTGAAAACCCTATCTTTTAGGTTCCCAACAAACCTAATTTGATCCATTACAATTTCTTATTCACGGGAAGTTACCAAGAGGCTATACTGGCCCCTCTACACCCTTTCTGATGAAATTTTAATCTAGAAGAATGACAATAAATCTTTTGTCATATAGTTTCCTCTCCCCTTTCTTTTTTTTCTCACTCTCTCTCTCCTTTCCTCCTTAGGGTTTCTTAGATCTCCATGTTGTTAGATTAACTAGTATCCACTATTTCATATCTTGAATCTAGGGATCATATTTGGATCTTTTTTTTCAATGATATTCATTGGAATTTCAAACTTAGTTCTTCATGTTTTGAGATCCCATGATCCTGAGGTAGGTGGTTCCATTATGATGGACAATTTTGATTGACACTACACTACCTGATTTAAATTCATTTATTTTTATTCAAATTAAATTTTTTGGATATAAATTAAATTTATTTCTATTTTTTTATTTAAAAACAACTTCCATTGAATTGTGGATTTGAAATTGGATCTGGAATGAATTTTGGGGAAACCCCCAATTCTAATGAATTGGGGTGGGTATATGGAATTTGATGGAATTTGGGGAATTAAATTTCTAGAATTAAATTATGGGATTTAAATTGTAGAACCAAATTTTGAAATTTATTTTTGGAATTTATTTTCAATTGTTAATTGAGAAAAATGGCTAAAAATGATTTCCATAGAAAGCCTTTGGTTTATCACGGAAAATTAATTTTTTTATTTAAAAACCATTTTTTTAAAATGGAAAATTTGAATATTTGAAATGGGAGAATGGGATGAATTTTATTTTAATATGTCCTAAAATAAATTTCACATCTTTTTATATTATTAGATCACATGAGAACTAAAGTAGTTAGTGGATTATTAAGGACAACACTCTGTGATTTACAAAAAAACATTACATATGTAGTAGTCACATCCCTAATTGGATGGTGAAAATTACTATTTGACCAGTGCCAAAGGGATGTGTATACAAATATTATCATGAAAACTATTTAAGTGTGAGGGAGTCCTATAGCCTTGAACTATCATTCTTATTTTGGAATATGACAATGTTTTTAAGTAGTTTATATTTGAAATATATATACCAATACTATTTTAAACTTCTTACCATGACTTATCAATTTATATAAACTATTTTATATAATATTTTTTATTAATCCACTTAATGTATTTCAATCATCTAAAATATAAAGAACGATTTGTTACGTATGATTGTAAATTCCATGCCTTTTTATTTTATATTGAAATATTTATTTGGTTAATTAAATATTGGTATATTATCATGGAATCTATGGTGATACCCTACATAACAATTAACTCATACTCTACCTATTCCTTTAGGTGCATGTAGATTATCCTCTTCTATAACCAAGAAAGGGTAAGGTGCCAGATGAAGGTTGTAGTAGCTGTTTATCCTTAGTATTGTATTGTTGCTTCTATTGGGAAGTGGTTTGTTTCCTATTTTATTGTAATTTTATATAGTACTTTGGGGTATTAATGCTTATTTTACTTATATTATAGTTACCCATGTAGAGATTTCCTTGTATGCGTACTGACTTGTTTACATACTTCCATAATGTTTATAAGAAAATCAATCCCACTTTCTTTTTGTATGATGCTAGGTGCTTCTTGAAAACCCATGAGGATTGGGAACACCCTTTGAGTTATGTCAGAATAAGCACTGTTATCAGGTTACTAGGGTACCTAGGACAATTCGTGACAAAGTGGTATCAAAGATCGAGGTTGGGCTTCTTATCATGAATTCAATATATATTTGTGTAATCTTATCAAGAAATAAGAGATAGTTGTGACTGAGTGTCTAGCTTGCTCTCACCACAATGAACCTTAAGTCACTAGCAGCAGTTTGAAAAATACATAATGAGGATTAGTTCTAGTATTTTCACTAATTTTTATTTGGATAGATTGAGATCCAAATATTGTTGGTATATCTATTGGGATTAATTTTACCATGTTTCTCTGCTTGAGTGTTAATATAATGTCGTCAATGTTGTGTTTTGATGTTTTGTAGCATCATGAATTCGAGAATACATTTGAATTGGATCCATGATGAAGCTACTGGTGAACCATAGTGAGGAAATCCTCTTATGGAACCCAGATTATTTGAGGTGGTTGTGCGTATTTTCCACAATCTAAGATATGAACTACCACTAGTTCTTGTTCAAGCTCCATCCGTGGAACCTCAATGGAATTTTCTGCAAGTTCATTCTCAGGAGTTCCTTTTACAGAATCTGTCATAGTTCAAAGGATCTAATGATGCTCTAGAGTATGAGACATAGATGATCTATATGGAGCATTTTTTTGAGTTTTTGGAAACACCTGATGGAATCAATGTGAAGTGTTCCACTTTCATGCTGGAGGGACCAAGAAAGAGATGGTGTGAAATGATGGTGACAGTGAAGAAGCATGAGGTAATAGAGTGGAAATATTTAAAGGCTCTTTTCACTACTACAAAAACGGGCTTTGTCATCTCTCAAAATGAGGTTTCATAGTTCTAGAAAGAGTTGTAAATCTTAGAACTGATATGGGGGGGGGGGGTCCTCTTTATAAGAACTAAAAAGTGTTGATAAATGATTTCTTTATCATCTCCATTATAGTGCTAATAAAGGCTCCCTTTATCATCACTAAAAAATCACTGATAAATGCCCTGTCTACTATAATATAAAATTATGCAGCAGTACACCCAAACAAGACATGAAGAAAAATCAGCATATAAACAAGTATACCCATACAAAATTAACACATAATTAATAAGGTAATTCCAGAAACTATACCCATACAACAAGTAACCCCATACACCATTAACACATAATTCATATGTTAATTAAATGAATAAACAATTCAATTAAGAATTCAAGGGGTTGGGGCTGTTCTGGGGTTTGGGGTGGTTGATCAAGGGGGGTAGGGGGTATCCAGGGGGGTGGGGTGTGCAGGGGGGTGTCCGGGGGATGGGGTGTACGGGGGGATACAGTTGTATAATGCAGGTGGGGTGGTTTCCGGGGGTGGTGGGGGCAATCCATGGGGGTCGAGTTATCCCGAGGTGGGGGTGGTGGGGTGTCCAGGGGGCGCGGTGTTGTCGAGGAGGGGTGGGGGCATCCAGGGGTGGGGGCCGTCCAGGGGGATGGTGGGGGTGTCCAGGGGTGGGGGGTGTCCACAGGGGTGTCTCGGGGGGTGGGGTGGTGTCTAGGGTGTTGGGGGGGGGGGGCATTCCAGGGGTGGGGATGTCCAGGGGGTGGGGTGGTGTCTAGGGGGTGGGGGTGGTCCAGGGGGTTGGTGGGGTTGTCTAAAGGGGGTGGGGTGGTGTCCAGGGTGTGGGGTGGCTATCCAAGGGGGTGGGGGTGTCTTGGGGGTGGGGTTGTCCAGGTGGTGGGGTGGTGTCTAGGAGGGGTGGTGTGTCATCTAGGGGGTTGGTGGGTGTCCAGGGGGGTTGGGGTGTCCAGGGTCATGGGGGGGGGGGGGGGGGGGCTGTCCATGGGGTGGGATGCTGTCTAAGGGGATGGGGGGCTTTCCAGGGGTGGGGTTGTCCAGAGGGGTGGGGGTGTCCAGGGGTGGGGTGGTGTCCAGGGGATGGGGTGGGTTGTCCAATGGGTGGGGTGGTTTCTAGGGGGTGGGGCGGTCTAGGGGGTTGGTGGTGCTGTCCAAAGGTGTGGGGTGGTGTCCATGGGGGTGGGGGTGGCTGTCTATGGGGGGTGGGGGTGTCTAGGGGGTGGGGGTGTCCAGGTGGTGGGTGGTGTCTAGGAGGGGTGGGAGTGTTGTCCATGGGTTTGGTGAGTGTTGAGGGGGTGCTATCCATGGGGGTGTTCAGGGGGTGGGTGGTGTCTAGGGGCTGGGGTGGTGTCCAGGGTGGTCGAGGGTGTTGGTGGGGATTTCCAAGGGGGGTGGGGTGGTGTCCCGGGGGTGGGGTGTAAATCCAAGGGGGTGGGGGTGTCCAAGTGGTGGGGTGGTGTCTAGGAGGGGTTGAGGTTCCATCCAGGGGGTTGGTTGGTGCCCAAGGCGTGGTGGTGTCCAGGGGAGGTGGGGTGGTGTCCAGGGGGTTCGAGGGGTTTCTTGGGGGTGGGGTTGTCCAGAGGGGTGGGGGTGTCCTACGGGTGGGGTGGTGTCACTACACCAAAAACTGGCAAGGGAAGCGCTACCCCTTTATCATCGCTTCTTTTAGTAGTGATCATAAAGGGGGGCTTTATCAGCACTGAAAAAAAATTTATTTCAAAAAAAATCTGGAAAAATTAATTATTCATATGTAAGTATATTTATATTGATATGAATACAATATATATATTTTAAATACATTCTAGATACGTATAAATAGACTATTACATTTAATATATAAGAAATTTAGTGAAAATGCCTTCAAAATATTTTAAAAAAATATTAGTAATTAATAATATTCTAATTATTATAGATTAAAAATCCTTTAATAACAATTTGAGGACACAAAAAATCAAAACAATTTATAAAAGATCTAAAATATGTTGAAAATGTAACTCAAACTTCAAACAGCCATAACTTTTGATCTAGGTGTCCGTTTGAGCTCTACAGCACAACAAATCAAAGCCTGCGATGAGCTCTACGCAATAGTCAAATAGTAAAAGCCTTTGTCACAATTTTCGAGCCCAAAAGTTTCCCATAAGGCCTCCAAAACTGAGTTTTTAGTCAGGATACCCCAAATTTTTAACATTGAAACAAGTATAACTTCTGATCTGGATGTCCGTTAAGCCTGTACCACATCTCATATCAAAGATTGTTTCATTTTATTCTATTTTACTAGTTGTTGCATTGAAACGGAATTCTAGATTATAAGTTATGGTCGTTTTAACATTTTATGGCTTTTCAAATACACATATATATGTATTTATTCGTAAATATATATCTGTCTGTGTGTGTATGGGTGTCTATGTGTGTTTCTGTGTGTTGTATATATGTATATATGTATGCATTTATTTATTTACTTACTTATAAACACACATCAAAAACATATTTCTTCACAAATGTATTTAAAACTAATCTTATATGTACATTCTATGGCTTTTCAAATACACATATATATGTATTTATTCGTAAATATAAATGTGTTTGTGTGTCCGTGTGTCTCTGTGTGTGTCTGTGTGTTGTATATATCTATGTATGTGTGTTGTATATATCTATATATGTATGTATGTATTTATTTATTTATAAACACAAATACAAAACATATTTTTTCATAAATGTATTTAAAACTAATCTTATATGTATATATTAATATACAAATAAATATATGTATAAAAATTTATAACTAAAAATATATATATAAATATATTAATATATGAATTAATATATATATATACTAATATATGAATAAATATATTTATATTAATAAGAATCTATATCAATATATGAATAAATATAACTATATATATATATAGATATATCATTAAATAGAGAACAATACGAAATGGATTAGTGGAAAAGGTGTAGATACGAAAGGGGGGAGGTCCCGGGTTCGAGTTCGGGTGGAAGAAAATGGGGTGCATGCGTATGAGGATGTGTGGGAAGGGCTGCATGCGGGAGACCTCATAGCGCTGATAAAAGAGGGTGTGAAGCTATTATAAAATCAATCCCCGCATTATTTTAGATTTTTGTTATTTTTTTAATATTTTGACATTTATCAGTGCTAAAAAAGCGCTGATAAAGGCCCCTTTTATCAGTGCTAAAAAAAAGCGCTGATAAAGGGGCCTTTTATCAGCCCTTTTTTAGCCCTGATAAAAGGGGCCTTTATCAGCACTTTTTGGAGTTCTGATAAAAGGGACCACCCTATATTAGCACTAAGAATTAAAGGGCTTTTTTAGCACTGTTAAATCCCTTTTGTAATGCTGATATAGGCCATTTTTGTAGTAGCGAGTCCAAGGGTGTGGGGGGGTCTAGGGGGTTGGTGGGGCTGTCCAAGGGGGGTGGGGTGGTGTCTAGGGGGTTTGGGGTGGCTGTCCATGGGGGTGGTGGTGTCCATGGGTAGGTGTCGAGGTGGTAGGATGGTGTCTAGGAGGGGTTGGGGAATCCTGGGGGTGGGGGTGTCAAGGGGGTTGGGGGGTATCTAGGGGGTTGGGGGTGTCCATTTTAAACAAAATAGAGACACTTTGAGTGATACCTACCACATTGTGCCTTGGATAGAGGTGTTTTTGACTCGTACACATCAAAAATGACCCATGTATTGTTCTCCTAATTTATCAACACAATTTGAATGTGTTTGTTCGGATTTCTATATGTCAGATGTTGTTTTCACTTAAAATTCTATCCATTTTAAACAAAAGAATGACATGGAGTGATACCGGCCACACTGTGACTCAGAATGAAGTGGAGTTAACTCTTACAATTCACAAATTACCCATGGATTATTACCCTATAGTATCAACACATTCCGAATGTGTTTGGTCGGATTTACGTACGCCAGTTGTTGTTTTCAATTAAAATTCTGTCCATTTTAAACAAAAGAGAGACACATTGAGTGATAACAGCCACAACGCACCTTGTATTGAGGCGGTGTTGACTCATACACGTCAAAAATTACCCATGGATCCTTCCCCTAAAGTATGAACACAATCTAAATGTGTTTGGTCGGATTTCCGTATGTCAGTTTTTGTTTTCACCTAAAATTATGTCCATTATAATCAAAAGAGAGATACTTTGAGTGATACCAGCCACACCATGCCTTGGATTGAGACAAGATTGACTCATACATGTCAAAAATTACCCATGGATCATTCCCCGAATTTATCAACACAATCCAAATGCGTTTGGTCAGACTTCCATATGTCAGTTGTTGTTTTCACTTAAAATTCGGTCAATTTTAAAACAAATAGAGAATTTGAGTAATACCAGCCACACCGTGGCTCATATTGATATGGGGTTGACACTTACATTTCAAAAATGACCCATGGATCATTACCCTAGAGTACCAACACAATACGAATGCATTAGGTTAGATTTTCGTACGTCAGTTATTGTTTTCATTAAAAATTCTGTTCATTTTAAACAAAAGAGAGACACTTTGAGTGATACCGACCACACAGTGCCTTGGATTAAGGTGGGGTTGACTCGTAAACATCACAAATGACCCATGGATCATTCAACTAATGTATCAAGACAATCCAATTGTTTTTGGATGGATTTATGTATGTCAATTTTTGTTTTCACTTAAAATTATGTCCATTTAAAACAAAAGAGACACTTTGAGTGATACCGTCCACACCGTGACTCAGATTGAGGTGAGAATGACTTTTAAACTTAAAAAATGGCCAATGTATCATTCCCTTAAAGTATCAACACAATCCGAATGCTTTTTATTGTATTTCTGTATGTCGGTTGTTGTTTTCACTTAAAATTCTGTTCATTTTAAACAAAAGAGAGACACTTTGAGTGATACCGGCCACACCATGCCCTAGATTGAGGCAGGTTTGCCTCGTACATGTCATAAATGACCCATGGATTGTTCTCCTAATGTATCAACCTAATAAAAATGCTTTTTGTCGGATTTTCGTATGTTAGTTGTTGTTTTCACTTAAAATTTTGTACATTTTAAACAAAAGAGAGACACTTTTTGTGATACAGGCCACAACATGTCTTGTAATGAGGCGGGGTTGACTTGTACACATCAAAAAATGACCCATGGATCGTTCCACTAGTGTATAAACACAATTCGAATGCGATTGGTAGGATTACCGTATGTCATTTGTTTTTTGCACTTAAAGTTTTGTCCATTTTAAACAAAAGAGAGACTCTGAGTAATAATGACCACACCAAGCCTGGTATTGAGGTGGGGTTGACTCGTACACGTCAAAAATGACCCATGGATCATTCTTCGAAAGTATCAACATACTTTTAATGAGTTTGGTCAGATTTCTGTATGTTAGTTGTTGTTTTCACTTAAAATTCTGTCCATTTTAAACAAAAGAGAGATACTTTGAGTGATACTGGCAACACCATACCTCGGATTGAGTCATGGTTGACTCGTACACGTATCAAATGATCCATGGATCGTTCCCCTAAAGTATCAACACAATCCGAATGTGTTTGGTTGGATTTCCGTAAGTCAATTGTTGTTTTCACTTAAAATTCAATCCATTTTAAACAAAAGAGAGACTTTGAGTGATACCGGCCACACTGTTCTTCATTTTGAGGAGTGGTTGACTCATACACATCATAAATTACCCATGGATCATTCCCCTAAAATATCAACACAATCTGAATGCATTTGGTTGGATTTCCGTAGGTCAGTTGTTGTTTCCACTTAAAATTCTGTCAATTATAAACAAAAGATTGACACTTTGAGTGATACAGGCCACACCATGCCTTGGATTTAGGCGGGGTCAAATCGTACACATCACAAATGACCCATGGATCTTTCCCCTAAAGTATTAACACAATCTGAAATCATTTGGTCAGATTTCCGTACCTCATTTTTTTTCACTTAAAATTCTATCCATTTCAAACAAAAGAGATACTTTCAGTAATACCGGCCACACCGTGCTTTGTAATGTGGTGGGGTTGACTTATATATGTCACAAATGACCCATGAATCATTCCCCTAAAGTATCAACACAATCCAAAAGCGTTTGGCTGGATTTCTGTATGTTAGTTATTGTTTTCACTTAAAATTTGGTCAGTTTTTAAACAAAAGAGAGTCTTTGAGTGATACTGGCCACACCATGCCTCAGAATGAGGAAGGGTTGACTCATAAATGTCAAAAATATCCCATGGATTTTTCCCATAATTTATCAACACAATCCGAATACATTTAGTTGGATATCCGTACATGAGTTGTTTTTTTCACATAAAATTCTGTCCATTTTAAACAAAAGAGAGACACTTTGAGGGATTCCGGCCACACCGTTCCTCATATTGAGGTATATTTGACTCATACAAATAAAAAATGAACCACGGATCGTTTCCATAAAGTATCAACACAATCTGAATGTGTTTGGCCAGATTTCCGTATGTCAGGTTTTGTTTTCACTAAAAATTCTGTCCATTTTAAACATAAGAGATATTTTGAGTGATACTGGTCACACCATGCCTCATATTGAGGCGGGGTTGACTCGTACACATCAAAAATGACCCATGTATCGTTCCCCTAATGTATCAAAACAGTCATAATTCTTTAGTTCATATTTTTGTAAGTTAGTTGTTGTGTTCTCTTAAACTTCATTCCATTTTAAACAAAAGAGAAGCACTTTGAGTGATACCGGCCACACCGTGCCCTGGATTGAGGTGGGGTTGACTCATACACATCCAAAATGACCCATGGATCGTTCCACTAAAGTATCAACACAACCAAAATGCGTTTGGTTGGATTTTTGTATGCCAGTTCTAGTTTTCACCTTAAAATTCTATCAATTTTAAACAAAAGAGATACATGGAGTGATACTGGCCACACTGTGCCTTAGATTGAGGAGCGGTTGACTCGTACACATCAAAAATGATCCATGGATTTTTCCCCTGAAGTATCAACACAATCCTAATTCGTTTGGTTGGATACAAAGGTATTTTGGAGATTTTCCTTGTTTTTTCTTATCCAAAGCCCAAAGAAAATTGGTTCGTCACTTTTGCATGTTGTTGGTGCATTTCATCTCTTAAAATTGTCAAATGACTCATTGGGGAAAGGATGTTTTATTTAATAATAATTACATATTTCCTAAAAACATTTACATACAATAATGTTTCAACTTTTGATCCCCTTAACCCCTCTAAAAAATGACCACCAATTGTACACATCCCCAAGTCAGATCTTCATGATATTTGTGTACAACATTCCATCAGGTATGCGGCCCAATCATTTCTGAAAAAATCTATATCATCTTGTGAGTATGAGGATTTTTGACAGTCATAGTAGTACTGAAAAATATATAAATAAAGAATTAATAAATAATTTAAATGAAATAGTAGTTTTTTTAAATACCTTTTTAGGGATGCTCGTTTGTTGGAGAAAAATGATCTCTTTCATTAATTTACAAACATAATAAACACAATCATTATCATTTGTTTGTTTTAGACACTGCAAAAAAATTGATCATTTGGAGAATAATTAAATTGAATTGATATGTGTTTGGATAGTGAAATTTTATTATATATTACCTGATATTTGTCCAGACAAAGTACGTGCTCGCCTCCTTATTCTTATTCCCTATACTCATTCTTTTTTTAGACGATAATGATACACTACCATATCATAACAGAATCTTCATTAAAATATAATATAAATTATATTACATGATGTTTAGAACTAAAATTTAAGTTGTAGTGTCTTACAGATTCACAAACTCCATCATGTGTGGTCGGTTTGTTTGATATCCTTGCATTGAATCCAGAAAATAAATCTTTGGAGTATCCAAGTTCACCACAATTAGCAGCCAATGATTCTTAAAAACACCAAAAGGAATAATTAATAAAATAAGTTAAAATATAATTGATATGATTTTATCGTAGAGTTTTACCCTTGCATGGTTGGTATTAGGATGAGTCTGTCATCCGTAATATTGCTTTCAAATTTTTTCAGAAAGTTGTTCACTGTTTCATCCTTTTTTGATGGCTCTAATTTTGTTAGTTGTGTTGATGTGGTATGAGGACTAACAAGTCCTAATTTTGGCTCATGTTAAAATTCCTTCATCATGTTTTCATATATATGTCTGTCAATAATATAAAATGAATTTAGTCATATTTCTCACATTATATCATCTTTTAGAAACTCAATTTATTTAAACATACATCATATATAAATTTACAATTGTGAATCCCTTCTAAATATATTCAAGGATCTAATTTACATTTTCAGCGGCAATGAAATCTGGAATTTTTTCTCTGTATATATTATTTTCCAAAACCACTATATGACTACTACCACCTCTTAGCTTCATATCCACATGAGTTTTCAATTCTAGTAATTGTGGATAGAGAGCATTATGTGTTATTGTGCTTTCAGTTTCTCTTTGGGATCAATTGGTCAATCCTTTAGATTCTTTTGAGCCGACGTTTCTTGTCACCCCTTACCTTTCTCCGTCTATAATAACATTCATTGGTTAAGACCCATTTTTCGTTAATTATTGATGGTTTGGCATGAAAAAATGGATCGAAATACCTCTTTTTCTACATGTACTCTTACATGTTTTGATGACCATGCAAGGAATATCCCAATATCCTTTTCTACCATATGAATATCATCGTCATCAAATGGAATAGGTAGCTCTACATTTGGCTAATGATCTACAGTAATCATCACTTTCAGATGATCTTTCAGAAGTGGTTTATTATGCAGCTTGTCCTCTGGGATGTTGAACACTATATCCCTCTCTACAAGTTGTTATGCATAAATAACATGATAAAAGTAGACAAATAAACATCAATATCATTACCTATTTTTTTTTGGTCCTGATATAGGCATAAATAACATGATAAATTTCCGCTTCATGCATAACCAGGCTGGCATGTTAAAATTTACCAACATAACAGGCCATGTGCTATCATTTCTGGATTGAAAACCAAATGGATTCACTCCATATTTATATAATGCAAGACGATGGTTTCTCAGCTCTTTTCCAAATTCAGGATACTCACGATCAGTTATCTTCCATTGAAGAGAGTCGGTCGGGTGACATAATTTCCCATCATTATTTCTGTTATCTGTATGCCATAATAGTTGTCATATAGTTTCTTCACTTCCATATAGACGCCTAAACCCTGGAATGATTGGAAAGTACCATACAACTTTCGTAGGACTGGATTCATCTTTCTTGTATTGAGAAGCACCACACTTTGGGCATTATGTATCTGATTTGTTTTCCTTGCGAAATAGTATACAGTTTTCGGGCATGCATGTATTCTTTAGTGTTGATAAAAGAATTCTTTATCAGCTCTTTTTTTAGATTATAAAGCATACTATATATGAGCGCTAATAAAATAGGGCTGATAAAGTGCTACTTTACCAGTTCTTTTCTAGCGCAGATAAAGAATCCCTTTATCAGTGCTAGAAATGCACTGATAAAGAATGGCTTTTTTAGCGCTAAAATTTTAGAACTCATAAAGGGTTCCTTTATCAGTGCTTTTTTCGTAGCACTGATAAAAGGTGGTGATTAAATTTCTCATTTTTTTAGTAGTGTTTCACTAACCATTTATATCTAGAGTCGATGGTGTTGGCCAAGGATATTGAGTTTTTCACACTTGAGCAGGCTAACAAGAATGCGGTCGAGTAAAAAAACTATCCTGCTAAGCTTATGCAGTTTGTACATAAGATTATATTGAATGATAAGATTAAAAATTGATTTATTAAGTTGGTAATTTGATATGATATTTTTTTTAGGTTTTATTTATGATGATTCCCTCTTATGATGATGTGCTGGATAAAGCATTGGTGGTCGAAATGGACTTGGCTTGTAAGTTAGAGTTGACGTGAGTATCTTTTTATACCAATGGCAGTGTGAATTACTCTAAGATAAAGATGAAGTGTGATACTTCTCATGGTGGATCTTGACATCAGGGTTTTTCTATACCTCATAATATTCCTGATGAATCCTTTTTATTTTCTACCAGTGCATAAATCCTAGGAATTCTAAGTGGGTTTGCACAGAGGGACCCAAGATATATGGTTCCTAGGAATTCTACAGTCACGTGTAGAAGTTATGTCACTTCTTTTCTACTCTACATAGTGTAAAAATATCATATTCTTCTTCTAAAACTAATTTGAAATCAGATTATTCAAGGAAAAAGGTGTTCCATCCACAAACATCTAGAGTGAAGCTTCTTCATGCAGTGGAAGAATCTCTTGAGGAAGTATACATGGGTCCAATGTCTGTGAGAGGTACCATCACTATATCTTCATCATTGGAGACTGGTTTATTTGATATTAGTGCATCTCATTCATTTATATCAACCGATATTGTAAATATGATAAATTTTACTAGAAATATTCTATCTTTTGAGATGGATATTACTACACCCCTTGGATTGAATAATGAGCAAGGTCTCTATAGTTCCACTTGTTTTTTCAATCTATTAGATGGTGATATTATTTTGATTTTTATAGTTCTCAACATAAATGTAACGCCCCAACCCCATAAGCCTAGGGTCGGTGCATTATTAAGTATCATTGGCATGATCATAAAAGATCAAGTCTCGAAAGACCGATTAGTTTAGTAGCCTTGGAAAGACTAGATACATTAATAAGGATTACATTACATCATAAAATGGAAAACTACCAGAACATTGTCTGCATATAAAACACTGAGATCCCGTAGACTATCCCTGGAGGTCAGTCATAATATACTTTTTGCATCCTGGGAAAAATAAATGTTAGAAAGGGGTGATATCAGATGCTCAGTAAGGATAACATTATAGCGAAAAATTTCATAAATAAGCATAAACATTTAAGGCAGTGTATAAGACTAGAAAAAAAGCCTTTTAAACTTGAATGTCAGTGTAATATGGCAAAGATAAAATCAAATAATTCCATTTACTTATTCACATGGATATTCTACTAGTCGAATAATCACATGTAATATCAATAACCACTTTCATAATGATGGAATGCATAATGCTAGAATATCATAACCACATAGTCAAGGCCTTGTCCCAAGACACTAGTTTGTCTCATGAGACCTACCAATGTATCTAGGAGCTATAGTGGTCTCCATCCGTCACTTAATAAGTCCAATTCATTCCTCATATGAAATTTCTGAAACATAACATAAACATTCGTATTAAAAATGGCATACAAAATGTCAATACTTTATCCAAAAACCATGAATGGTATAAAAAATAGCACATCCACAGTCAAACATAACTCATTCAATACAATATGGAATATTTTATTATAAAATATTAACCTCAATCGAGAATAATGACTGATATTGATATAGATGAAAATAATCATCAAAACGTTTTGAGAGAAATGTCCCCCTTTTTCTTGAAATCATTAAAAGTCACACTATTTGTTAAGAAGCCATTTAAAAATAGATTTTTGAATCAAAGTCTCCCATACTGATTTAAAACTTTTAAAAAGAATTTTGATTTAAAAACATTAATGTCCATCTAAATAAATCCTTAAAACTATTTTTAAAACATGGACATTAATGAGAAATATTTGGAATAATAAATATTTAAAACATTTAAAATGATATTTTAGTTAGAGTTCCTAACCAAAAGAGAGACACATGAATACAAATAATTGAGGTAATCAAAACTTTGTAATATCATGAGAATAAAGGGATTCATGATATACTATGTCAAAGTAAATTATATACACCATATAAAAGTGATTTGGTGTATAACAACACAGAAGCCTCAATGGAATGTAAATTGAGATGAAACTTCTTATAAAGAATGTATCCTTCGGTTATGGATAAATCAACGAAATAATTATGTGTGAAAAATATATATACACTCAATATGACTGGATATTCAGTTTAAGTCAATCGGCGGACATTCACACATATTCTTGTAAAAACAACACCAATGAATAGGATATTTAACTCAACAAATGGAAATTAAGTTAAAATTACTCTTATGAAGTTCATATCGATGACTTGAGAATTTATCAATGGAGTAATTATGTGTATCAAATGTATATCTACAGAAAGGGGAGTGGTAATTATGACATAAGTAAATAAATAGTGATTCCACACATATTCTTGTAGTAAAATAATCACTGAAGTATGCGTAAAGCTGAATGAGTGGAAATTGAAATTTCAAAATTCACTTACCGATTTGATAACTTATGAATCATACACCCATGAAAGAAGGATCATAAAATTATGATGTATATATACATAAATTAATGTATATTACACAATGAATACAATCATGAGCAGTATACACCCAACATGCTATAAATAAGCGGTTAATATTGGAAATCTCATGGAATTAAAAGTGAGATAAGAAACCCCTTACTTTGTACTTTTTCCTTGGTCGAGGGTAGGTTAACCAAAATTATAACGGTGAAATAATTTTTATTAAATTATAAAAGAATCATATACATTAATATGATATCATATATGATCTTTTAACATTTCTTTATTAACAATATCTTAGTATTATCATCGTTTCGGGTGTTAACATACTTGTTTTCTTTTATATATTTTTTTACATAAGACGTTTTTGTAATGGTTAGGTTGTATATTATTCATATACAGAATGATATCAAGTCCTTAAACATTATTTTTAACCATCAAATGAAAATTATTCTGGAATGGATACGATGGGGAATGAATCTCATCACGTTCGTGGAGATGGTAGTCCGTACGTACGCATGAGCGACAATATCATTCTTTTGATATTAAAATAATATATAATTGGATGGTATATCATATATAAAGAATCATTATCATGTTATATTTATTATTTACATCAATTACACATCATTATCATACCTATCCAAATAGTAATGTATTGAATAAAAATTACACCACGACGTGGAGACGGTAGGACGTACGTACGCACGTATAGTGACATGTCATTCAAAGGATGGATAGAATACTGAATATGGTTGTACCATATTTTTAATAACATCACAGTATATATAATATACTGGTGTTATTATTTTAGAATCAAAATAACAAAGAAAGAAGAAATGGAAGAAGAAAGGAACTTGAAAGAGGGTTGTGAAAGAAATACCTCTTCTTCGGGTTCTTACTTTTGATTTGATCAAAATGGCTCCATAGGTTGTCTTTCTGACCAAACTAAGGCCTCTAGGATGATTTGATCGAATTTGAGAGAATATTAGGACATGATTTGGCTGTTCCAAAAGGCTTTAATGGTGTGAAATTGAGGTGATGTAGAGTTCCCTTTTTTTAGAGGGGTGAGGGGCACCTTAGGAAAAGCTAGAAATATTATTTTATAATAAATACATATTCGGTTTCTAATGGCTCCAATGAAGATTATTTAGAGGTTAAGGTGGGTATAGGTAGAAAACCACTCAACCAAGAGGTTTTGGATAGTTTTGGGTCACTATATTATCTTTATCTTTTTTATTTAACTCTTAGGTAAATAGTTTGACATTTACCATGTCTCTTTGTATTTTTATATTATATAGTTAATAAACATACTATATACTTCCATGCGACCCCAAGTGGTCCATTAATGGTACACCTATAATTATATAAGTCCTTTGGCCGAACCTTATATTTTTAGAAATATAATAACAACTAATAATATATATTTGTTTTAAAAACTCCTTTATGTCAATTTTGACACTATTTAATAATTGGTTTTTGTTAAAGTCTTAAAAACATTATTAATTAAAAAAAATCATTAAAGTAATCCTAACAAGACATATTGACCAATGAAATTTGTGGATGTCATCAAAACATTCAAATTATATTTATTTTATCATTTATAATTCCAATTATTTGATTCTTTCCTTAATAAGGAAAATACTACATTATTATTGTGTCATAAATAATTTTAATTATTCAATGTCTAAAAATTATAAATAAAATATAATTATATATGAAACAGTTTTATCCTTCTAAGGAATTTTTATAGTCTAAAATACAACATATATAAGCCTATTTAAAAAAATTTATGATAAAAGATATATGCTTATGTCATTTTTTTATTTACTTTAACTTAATTAATATAATGTGTCATTATCACTTACAAGTGGCTCCGTGGGGTCCCAAAATCGACCCAAAGATGCCCATGGTCGGCCATGTAGCAACCAATAGGGTTAGGGCACGTTTTAGGTTAGTTTAATATTATTATTATATTATTTTGTTACCGTTATTTACCGGATTTACCCTTTAACCATGTTAAATAAAATATTTACCGAAGTAATTATTCAAAATGTCTAAAAATAAAAGTTAACTATTTACACAATTTAGACCTCCTGATTCTAAATATGGAATCCATTTTTCTAAATTCAAAACATAGAAGTGGAAGAAAATAATTTAAAATTAATTCCCGTTGTTAAAACAAAAAACGTGTTTTTAAGAAATAATAACTATCAAAAGACTGGCACTTGCTTATGTCCAGTTTAAATGTGAAATTGTTATCAATGACCAAAATTTGATTACATGGTAAAAATATAATCTAATTATATTTTAAAATCACTCAAATTCATAACTTATCACTATTAATTATTTCAATTAAAAAATATGTTTTTAATTAAAATTTAGTAATTTTCACTATTCATCTAACTATGAAAGTTATCAAAAAAATACCAAAAATTTTCCCTAAGATTATTTCGATATTCCGAATCCAAAAATGAATTCCATTTTGATGGATAAATTTATAAAATTTCAAAATGTGGATATTACAATTCATAATAGCTTATTTGATTGGTTTTGGTGTGTTAGAACTCGAAGTTGTGTACAACACACGCTACTGTATTATTCAATGAGAAGCATACCGTGAATTCTTGGGATGTTACATTCTTTCCCACTTCAATAAATTTTGTCCTCACAACTATAAAAATTGGGATTTGGAATATAATGGAAAGTCTTACATCGGAAAAAGAGTGAACAAAACTATCATTTTAAAAGAAAGAAAGAGAAGTATAATGGTCACCCAATATAACTCATACTAGGATTACATGTAGGAAAACATGGATATGGAAGATAAAATAAGTATCAAGTTCTGATGGAGAGGGATATATAACATGATCAGGAGAAAGTTGTCATCAAGAAATCCACAAACTTGTGATGGGACAAACGGTCATTAGTTTCCCAGTGGGAAAAGTAAACAGACAATGTTTTTTTAGTTACATTTCATTAAGATGAAGAATTTATTTATGAGATTGAAATAGAACATAAATAGATATAATTAGTTTTTGAAGTAGAGTTTAATTATTTATTAAATTTCTACTAATAACTCATTTTTTTTAAAATAATGAGTATTCAAGATGACTTGGTCACACTAGAGGTGCTAGAATCAACTTCTAGATAATCACATGATTCACAAAGGATAAACTATATATTTACCATGTCTTTAGAGATTAATAAAAACCAAAATGGTTAGTACAATATCAGATGATCTCCTAAAAGGATATTCCTTTAGAGAATGAAACACTAATATTAATTTCTAAAATTAAACCAACAATAACCCAAAGTTAAATAAATACCATTCAATAAACAATTGTCCTTAAAATACTTCAATATAATCCAAACTAATATTGAAACCCAAAACACAGAATAATTTGGTTATGTAATCTTCCATGTTAAATTGTATCTCCAAATGACATAGACTACTCTTAAAGTCACATACTTAAAAGTAATTAACCTAATCAAATATTCTCTATTATTGGTTATTCATTCCCATAAATAACCCAAATCACTATAAATCCATAATATTAACATAGATTGAAATCGACCATTACTCCTCAAATGAAATCACATAGTATTCTATTTTCCTTTGGCATATAGTGTTCTCAACAATGAAAGCGTCTTCCAAAATAACATTTATCACTTAATCAGCAAATCATTTTCCTATACTAAGGGTATTCATTTGATAAGACATAAGATCCCAAATTAACTTATTATTGATCAATAAAATTATTTTAACTAAAAATAATTTGTCACAATAACCAAGGACTTCACGTAGTCCAGTGGTAGGTGATAAATCCCAATTGCACTTTGGGTGTGGGTTCGATTCCCACAGCTTTGTCCGATGCGATGGGTTGTCACATTGTCTGCGTGTTGTCCTTTTTCAAAAACTATATTTTATAAAATTTCCAAAATGAGATAAATTCCTCAAAATAACAATAAAATAATTTAACCAATAATTTTATCTCTTACCTTTCATTTTCATCCCAAAATATAATAACATGTAATTGCCTCAAACCCAATGATCATATAAAACCAAGGGGTTATTTATAACTATATACACAAGTGAAAAGATAAGTCTTCCTCAAATATCATTCTCACATGGAAAACTGTAGGGTTAAAAATACAAGAGAAAATTATTCCAAAGAAAACCCATCAACAAGGAGCACTAATACTTTTAAACATTTCTCCAACCATTTATTTCCACATAGCTTCTTCTTTGACCAAGAAAATATCCTATAGAATAGGGTATTCACTCGGGTAATGGAAAGGTAACCTATATTTATGGAAAATTTCTGTAAATGGATTCTTGGGACCATTTTTATTTTCTTCCATAATACTCTTTATTTTTCCTCGGCAATTCTTCACTTCTTGTCCTTCTTACAAACATGTGAAGCATTTATTTGTTCCATTGAGACACTTTCCTGGGTGTCTCCTTCCACATTTCTTGAATGATGGGAATTGAGGATTCCTTTCTTCATGGTCTACACTATTAGAGCTCTTATCATTCATCACCTTTCTCTTCTTTGTTGAGTCCAGGAGTTGGTTAATATATATGTTGTTGATCATATTTTTGGAAAACTGATTTGGCATGAACACGATATCTTTTACTCCTATCAACATTCCATTTTGTTGCTCATTTCTACCACCGTTCCCACCTTGTAAATCATTCTCAAAGATATTATGAATTCCATGGAATCCAGCAATTGACTAAAACCAGAAATCATTGTGTGAGTAACAGTAGTCATAAAATCATTTAGGTAATATCATGAAACCAAATTCTTAATTTGAATCACATTAGGATTAACCAAGTTCATTTATTCTAATCTTATATTAAAATACTTCAAATTAGTTTGAAAAAAATGTAACTTATCCTAAGCATATACTCCAAGAGTTTCGTAACCAAGAGTGCAGCAAGGCCCGTTGTCGTGCACCAGTTCTTTTTTGATTCTAGCTCAAAGCGGTGTTTTCGGGTTTTACCCCAAGATACATCTATACCGGAGCCGCCTCTACCTGCTCATATCTAGACAGAGATGTATTTCTTTGAAAACTCACAAAATCTAAACAATACCAAAATTCTCGGAAGTTCTTCTATACTAATCATCAAAGTCTATCGTAGGGCTATGTTCTCTAATAAGTGTTTATCTAAATCTAGTTTCCAATGTTTGTACTAAACTTCCTCTGATACCAACTGTAACGCCCCGACCCTAGAAGCCCATAGTCAGTGCATTATTATGTATCATTGGCATGATCATAAAAGATCTAGTCTCGAAAGACCTATTAGATTAGTAGCCTTGGAAGTAATAGATAAATTAATAAGGTTTACATTACATAATAAAATGGAAAACTACAAGAACATTGTCTCCATAGACAACACTATGATCCCATAGACTATCCCTGGAGGTCATTCATAAAATACATATTTCCATTCTGAGAAAAATAAAACATAGAATGGGGTGAGATCAGATGCTCAGTAAGGATAACATTATAGCAAAAACATTTATAAATAAGCATAAACATTTAAGGTAGTGTATAAGACTAGAACAAAAGCCTTTTAATCTTGAACTTCAGCGTGATATGGAAAATATAAAATCAAACAATTCCATTTACTTATTCACATGGATATTATACTAGTCGAATAATCACATGTAATATCAATAACCACTTTCATAATGTTGGAATGCTTAATGCCAGACTATCATAACAACATAGTAAAGGCCTCGTGCCAAGAATATAAATAAGATTTTGTCAAGGACTTGTACCAAGACACTAGTTCATCTCATGAGACCTAGCGATGCATTGAGGAGATATAGTGGGATCCACCCATCACTTACTAAGTTCAATGCTTTCCTCATATGAAAAGTTTGAAACATAACATAACCATTTGTTTTAAATTTAGAATACGAAATATCAATAATTTATCTACAAACCATGAATGGTATAAAAATAGCACATCCACAGTCAAACATAACTCATTCAATACAATATGAAAGATTTTATTGTAACAAATTAACCCCAATCGAGAATAATGACGGATATTGACATAGATGAAAATAATCATCAAAACCTTTTGAGAGAAATATCCCCCTTTTTCTTGAAATCATTTAAAAGTCACAATATTTGTCAAAAAGGCCATTTAAAAATAGATTTTGGAATCAAAGTTTCCCATACAACTTTGAAACTTTTAAAAGGAATTTTTATTTGAAAACATTAATTTCCATATAAATAAATACTTCAGACTATTTTTAAAACATGGACATTAATGAGAAAGATGTGGAATAATAAATCTTTAAAACATGTAAAATGATATTTTAGTTAGAGTTCCTAACCAAAAGGGAGACACTTGAATACAAATAATTGATGTAATAAACACATTGTAATACCATGAGAATAAAGGGATTCATGCTATACTATGTTAAAGTACATTATATACACCATATAAAAGTGATTTGGTGTATAAAAACAAAGAAGCCTCAATGGAATGTAAATTGGGATAAAACTTCTTATATAGAATGTATCCTTAGGTTAAGGATAAATCAACGACATTATTATATTTGAAAAATATAAATAGACTCAATATTATTTGATATTCATTTTAAATCAATCAGCAAACATTCACACATATTTTTGTAAAAACAACACCAATAAATAGGATATTTAACTCAACAAATGGAAATTGAGTTAAAATTACTCTTATCGAGTTCATATCGATGACTTGAGAATTTATAAATGGAGTAATTATGTGTATCGAATTTATATCTACAAAAAGGGGAGTGGGAATTATTACATAAGAAAATGAATAGTGATTCCACACATAATCTTGGAGTAAAATAATCACTGAAGTATGCGTAAAGCTGAATGAGTGGAAGTTGATATTTCAAAATTCCCTTATAGATTTGGTAACTTATGAAACATACACCCATGAAAGAAGGATCATAAAATTTGTTGTAGATATCTATAAATAAATTTATATTACACAATTAACAAAATCATGGGTAGTACACACCCCACATGCAATAAATAAGTTGTGAATAATGGAAATCTCATGGAATTAAAAGTGAGATAAGAAACCCCTTACTTTGTAATTTTTCCTTGGTCAACGGCAGGTTAACCACCTGTATAACGATGAAATAATAATTATTAAATTATAAAAGAATCATATACATTAATATGATATCATTTATGATCTTTTAACATTTATTGGTTAAAAATATCTTAGTATTATCATCATTTCGTGTATTAACTTACTTGTTTTATTTTATATGTTTTGTTACATAATATGTGTTTATTATGGTTAGTTTGTATCTTATTCATATCCAGAATGATATCACGTCCTTAAACATTATTTTTAACCATAAATTGAAAATTATTCTTGAATGGATACGATGGGGAATGAATATCACCGCGTTCGTGGAGACGGTAGTCCGTACGTACGCACGAGCGACAATATCATTCTTTTGATATTAAAATAATATATAATAGGATCGTATATCATATAAACATAATTATTACCATGTTATATTTATTATTTACATCAATTACACATCATTATCAAACCCATCCAAATAATAATGTATTGAATAACAATTACACCACGACGTGGAGACGGTAGGCCGTACATACGAACGTATGGTGACATGTCATTCAAAGGATGGATAAAATAATGAATATGGTTGTACCATATTTTTAATAACAAAACAGTATATATAATATACTAGAGTTATTATTTTATAATTTAAATAAAAAATAAAGAATAAGTGGAAGAAGAAAGGAACATGAAAGAGGGTGGTGAAAACGTTACTTCTTCTTCGGGTTCTTCCTCTTGATTAGGTCAAAAAGGTTCCTTTCTTTGGCATTATGATCAAACTAAGGCCTCTAGGTTAATGTGAGGGAATTTGAGAGATTATTTGGCTAGGGTTTTTCTTATCCATAATGCTTTAAGGTGTGAAATTGAGGTAAGGGGGAGTGCACTTTTATAAGAGGGATGAGGGGCACCTTAGGAAAAGCTAGAAATATTATTTTATAATAAATTAATATTCGGTTTCTAATGGATAAAAAGTGGATTGTTTAAAGTTTAAGGTGGGGATAGGTCTAAAACCACTCAAACAATAGTTTTTAGATAGTTTTGGGTCACTAGATTATCTTTATCTTTTTTATTTAACTCTTAGTTAAATATTTTGACATTTACCATGTCTCAGTGTATTTTTATATTATATAGTTAATAAAATTACTATATACTTCCAAGAAACCCTGAAGTGGTCCGTTAATGATATAACTATCATTATATAATTCACTTGGCCGAACCATATATTTTTTGGAATAGAATGTCAATTATTAATATTATATTTGTTTTAAAAACTCATTTATGTCAATTTTGACAGTATTTAATAATTGATTTTTGTTAAAGTCATAAAAACATTATTAATTAAAACCAAATTCACTAAAGTAATACTAAAATGTCATATTAACCAATAAAATTTGTGTATGTCATCAAAACATTCAAATTTTATTTATTTTATAATTTATAATTCCAATTATTTGATTCTTTCATTAATAAGGAAAATACTGCATCATTGTTGTGTCAAAAATATATTTAATTATTCAATGTCTAAAAATTACAAATAAAATATCATTATTTAAGATATATTTTTATCTTTATAATTAATATTTACATTCTAAAATAAAACATATATAACCCTATGTAAATTTTTTTTTTGATAAAAGATATATGCTTAGGTCATTTTTGTATTTACTTTATCTTAATTAATATAATTTGTCATTATCACTTACTAGTGGCTCCATGGGGTCCCAAAATCTACAAAAAGATTCCCAAGGTTGGAAATGTGTCAACAAATAGGGATATGACACGTTTTAGGGTAATTTAATATTATTATAAAATTATTTTCTTACCCTTATTTACCGGATTTACCCTTTAACCATGGTAAATAAACTATTTACCGAAGTAATTATTCAAAATGTCTAAAAATACAAGTTACCTATTTACAAAATTCGTACCTCATGATTCTAAACATGGTATCCATTTTTCTAAATTCAAATAAAAATAAGTGGAATACATTAATTTAAAATTAATTACCGTTGTTAAAACAAAAAACACGTTTTAAAGAAATAATAACTATCAAAATCTTGACACTTTCTTATGTCCAGTTTAAATATGAAATTGTGTAAAATGACCAAAATTGAATTAAATTGTAAAAATATAATCTAATTATATTTTTAAATCACAAAAATTCATAATTTTTCACTATTAATTATTTCGATTAAAAAAGTTTTTTTTAAATTTAAATTTAGTAATTTTCACTATTCATCAAAATATGAAAGTTATCCGAAAAGTACCAAAAACTCACTCTAAGCTAATTTTAATATTCTGTATCCAAAAATGAATTTCATTTTTAAAGATAAAATTTAAAAAATTTCAAAAAGTGGGTATTATAATTCATAACGGGTAGTTTGATTGGTTGTGGTGTGTTAGAACTCGAAGTTACGTACAACACATGATACTGTATTATTCAAATAGAAGCGTACTGGAGAATATTGGGGTGTTACAATAAAACCTCTTGATGTAATATTCTGGATAGATCAAATCATTACCAATATATCCCAAATTTATAGTTATCTTTGATGATTCTCCTTTAAAACCCCTCACAGGTTGTGTCGTATCTATCACAGAGAGTGGGACCAAAGTTCGATTCAAGCCATACCCTCTTATCCAGAGTTGGGGAAAGTGAGATCTATGTGTAATTTTGATTTGGAGTGAGAATATTTGAGTGGTGGAATCCCTCCAACTTTCATCTATTTTCCTGAAATTTTCCCTTAGGACTTCTCTTGTTTTCCTCCTGTATGGGACATGAAGTTTTCCCTCAATTTTTTACTAGGTACTCAAACATTGTATATTTCTTCTTACCATATGGATTTCGCTAATATTAAAGAGTTGAATACTCATTTGGAGTATTTTATAGTTAAATTACTTATACATCCAAGTGTGTCACCTTCGGTGGATCTAGTTCTCTTTGCTTAGAAATGTGACTACTCAGTTCACCTTTTTGTTGATTACAAAAAACTCAATACAGTAATGGTAAAGAACAAATACCTTTTTCGACAGATTGATGATCTATTTGAAAAATTGAAAGGGGGGAAATGATTCCCAAAGATTAATCTTCAATCTGGTAACCATTAGTTTAGAATAAAAGAATACAACATTCATAAAACATCCTTTCAAAGTAGGTAAAATTATTTTAAGAACTTTGTTATGAAATTTGGTATAACCAATGATCCTTCAGTATTTATGAATTTAGTGAACATGATTTTTCATGAGTATCTTGATTCTTTTTTTGGAGGTATTTTTGGATGAAATCTTGTTTTAGTCTATATTTTTGGAGGATCATGTGTGTCAACTGAGAGATGTTTTTGAATTATTGATAAGTCACTAACATTGTTAAAATGTTTATTATTGTGATTTATAGATTTGGGAAGTGAGGTTTTTGGGACCTGTGGTATCGAAACATTTTATTTTAGTTGATCACTAGAAGGTAAAATATGTCATGCCAAGGGAACATCCATGAAATGTTTTGGAGATTCAGAGATTCTTGGGTTTAACTGGGTATTATCATTAGTTCATTATGTACTTGTCATAGTTGGATTCTCCGAATAATTCACTAACTCGAAAACTAGTAAAATTTTCTCGGGATAAAAAATGTCAGAGTTCTCTTGTTGAGTTGAATTTTTTTTTACTACTACACTAGTGTTTACTCTTCCATAGGATAACCAGGGAAATGTGGTCTTTTATGTTGAATTAGGTTTAGGTTTGGGTTGAATTCTTCTTATGGGTGACCATGTTGTTTCCTATAGCTATTTTTATCTTAGGCCACATGAGATGAACTACTTAAACCATGACATTGAACTCACATTTGTGATTCATGCACTTAATATTTGGCGACAATGCCTTTTTGGAGAAATTTTTATCATGTATTCATATACAAATATCCAGAGTTATATCTTATTTCAAAATTATTTGAATACCTACCAGATATGTTAGGTGTAATACCTATAATATTTTTACATTGAAATCACCCACACAACAGGGAAATTAAATGTTTTCCCATATTCTTTGAGAAAGAATCTTCCAACCTAGTATGTGAATGAATCGTCAGAAGAGTGTAATATTATGTCTCACTTTGAAGGGTTTGGGACTGTGGCGGTGGGAATATGTACTTCACGGGATTCTTCGTTTGGTGGTTCCTAGGGTTTCATCCTCCAATGTCATTTCTCTGCTTCCTCCTAGGTTTTTATCACCCTGATCTATTTATTGTTTACTTACGGTTTCATTACCAGGTCCCCTTATTGTTTATATATTCAATTTGGGTTTCACCCCCACTTCCCTTTACCCCTGGACTTCAAACTATGCTCTGACCTCACATTCCACTGCATCTCTCCAAGTCAGATTTGGAGTGATAGACACCATGACATTTTGGGAATTGTGGTTTGGTGGTCGTGGGGATCCCCTTTAGGATTTCATCATTGGTCTCCTTCTCGGTTTGTTCCCTAATCTTCCCTCGTTCCTAGTTCCTTTCATTCTTATCCCAGGTGATGTTTTAATTTCATTCTGAAGTTCAATGTGTGGGTGCTTCTTCTTGTCAGTTGGAGGGTGATCTATTCTGGAAATCTCATCTTTACAATTTGGATGACTGACGTCTTTGGGTTCTAGTGGTAGACAATGGCGATTTGGATGATGGTGATGATCCACATATACTGAAAAAAATGGTGATGGTTTTATAAGATGAAGATTCTATGCTGATGTGGCGGTGGTAATGGTACTAATAACTGATGCTGGAAAGTGGTCACTCTAGACAGTGACCAACATTGTTGGTGTCAACAACACTTGGAGAGAATGAAAATAGTGATGAGGATTATGGTGATTCTATGATGTATCTGGTGATTCAATGATGGCACTGACAATTAAGATTACACTATGACCTTACACCCATACCTCAATCTGCGTGGTGATCCCGCTTCCATCGTGGAGCTTATTTTTTTGGAATAGAGTAGCACTTTTTTTTTGATTTTTTAGATCTTGTTAGGTTTTCTATTTGAAATCAAGAACCTGTATTGTTGAAATTGGGAACCTCTAACTATGAAATCCTACCATATTTTGGATCATGTATGGTTACCACTAATTGAAAAAGTTTCTTTTATAAAATTCAAAAAATATTTTTTCGGTAGTTCTGTAGCATTAGAGACTCTAATTATGGTGGAGAAATTGTGATAGAATGGTCATTGTCTACTAAGAAATTCTATTCTATCAGAATCTTTTTACTATACCCTTAGAGGTAAGGAAAGCTGTGATGGGTTATTTCCATAATTCCAAGTGGATTGTGCACCCAATAACCATGAATATGTTCTATGATAAGTGGCGTAGATTCAAGTGTCCAGGTGTGAGATTGGACATTGAAGAATATGTATCTCATTGTTATACATGCCATAAGGCCAAGGCTGAGAACCAGAAACCTTTATGTTTTTTAGTCATATTTGTTTCCTACATGGAAGAGAGATTAGATCTCTATTGACTTTGTGGTTGGGTATTTTCATACACAAATAAAGTAGAACGTGATATGAGTTTTTATTGATATTTTGACCAAGTCAGATCACTTTATACCCATTCATGATACAACCCAAGTTTAGGTGTTGGGAAATATCTACATGAAAGAAATTGTTCATTTTCATGGAGTTCAATATGCTATAGTCTCTAATAGGTATCCTTGGTTTAATTAAAAAAATTTAAAATTCCTTTAAGAGGCATTAGGATCTCAGGTTTGTTTGAGTGTGACATACTATCCGTTGGTGTATGGCCAGATAAAATGAGCTTTATAGATTCTTGAGGAGAGGATTCACACATGTGTTCGTGAATTAGGTGGGAATTAGGATGAACATCTACGGATGGTTGAGATTTCTTATAACAATAAATAATAATATTTGATCAGAATGTATTCTTTTAGGACCTTGTATGCTGACCTTGTAGATATTCATTGTGTTGGTCAAATATTGGTGAAAGTTCCTTGGTTAGATCAAGATTGGTTCAAGAGTTGAAAAAAATATCCAGTTGATTCATTGAAGGTTGTTGACAGTACATAGATGATATAAATATTATGTTGATCTCCATGGCAGACCATCGTAATTTTCAATTGGTGACTAGGTTTTCATGAAAGGTCCACCATAGTTGGGTCACCAATAGCTTGAGAGGAAAGGGAAATTTTCTCCACATTTTGTGCGACATTTTGAGGTTTTTGAGAAGGTGGGGAAAGTTACTTACCATTTATCACTTCCACCATAGCTAACTTCGATACATAATGTGTTCTAGGTATATCAACTATGAGATTATCTATCAAATCCATCTCATGTTTTAAACTAAAGTGATCTTGAAGTTGAACTTGATTTATCTGTGATTTAATGTCCAGTCAAGATAATTTATTCTAAAACCAAGGTACTTAGTGGGAGGATTATTCCTTCAATTAAAGTGATACGGAAGCATGGATTCTAATCTCTTGAGAAATTGGAGAAGGAGGCACTGATGAGAGAGTAGTGGCATCATCGTTTTGGCATGAAATCTTCTGAGTAAGTTTTTTAAGGACAAATTCTTTCTATAGTGGGGATGTTGTAACATCATGTTGTTGTTTTATGAAATTCAAATTCCCATATTTTAATCATGATTTTCTAGAGTTTCATTTAGGGTTGTTTTGGGTGAATTTTTGGTAAATTTTGAATGTTTCTAAACAATGCATGATTTTCCCAAACTGTGTGCACTCTTATGAAAAACCGTACAACCCCATATAATGAGGGATTGCATGGCTAGTGCACGGTTTGAAAAACCTTGTTCACATAGAGAAATCATGAACCCCTTCAGAATGGGGTACCCAATTAGGGTGCATGGTTTGTTTAATTTTGCATCCTTTCCTAGGAAACCGTGCATGCAAGATTTTTAATCTGAAAATTAATTCTTAAAATACTAAAACCATACTTTCAGGTACCTGATAGACCTAATTTAACCCATTACGATTTCTTCATCCAAGGGTTCTCTCAAAATGTTCTTTTGGCTCATCTACACCCTTCTGTAAGTGAATCAATGCTAGAAGAATGAAATTGTATCTTCTCCTAGTTAGTTTGATCTTCCCATTCACTTTATCCCTTTTTCTCTCTCTCCTTTCCTGCATAGGGTTTCTTAAATCATGGTGTTGTTTTATAATTCAATATCATGTATTTTATATGTTGAATATAGGGTTGATTCCCAGATCATAATTTTCTATGATCATTGTTGGAGATTCCCACATAGGGCATCATGTTTTTAAATCTTTTGAACTTGAGGTAAGTGGTTCTGTTATGTTGGCCAATTTTGATTAACCCTAAATTTCTTGATTTTAATTCAATTTTTATTTAAACTATATTACATGATATAAATGAAATTAATTTCAATTAGTTTATTTAAAACCCAATTATATTAAATTGGGTATTTGATATAATATTTGGCCTGAATTTGTAATAAACCCACAATTCCATTGAATTGGGGCGTGTATATAGAAATTGATGGAATTTAAGGAATTATATTGTGTGAATTAAATTGTTGAATTTAAATTGTGAACAAAATTTTGAAATTGATTTGTGGAATTTATTTCAAATTTTTATTTCAGAAAAATGGCTTAAAATGGTTCTGGTAGAAACCCATTGGTTTTATCATAGAAAATGAATGTTTTGATTTAATGTCAATTTTGGTTCTTAAATATTAAATAGGAATATTTTAAATTTCATAATGGGAATAATTGTTTATAAGAAGTCTAAAAAAATACCTATCATTTTTTAATTAGAGTACATGAAGACATAAGTAGTTAGTGAGTTATTAGAGACAACACACTATGATTTACAACACTAAAAATACATATGCAGTTGTCACATCCCCGATGGGACTGTTAGAAGTCCTCTTTAACAAGTGCCAATGGTATGTGTGTACACATAATTATGTAAAAATATTTGTGTGAGATAGATTCCCACACCTTGAAACTGCAATACCTTTTTAGAATATTACCATGTTGCTCTCTTATTCTTATATTAAATATATATTTCAATGTTTTTTTAAACTATTTACCATAAGCTAGGAATTTATATAAACTATTTTTTATAAAAAAAATATTGACCCATTTGATTAAAGTATTTACATAATTTTAAATGTAAAGTATTATTTTTTTAAATATTCTTTGAAATTCTATTAGTTCTTATTTAAAATTGAAATATTTATTTGGTTAATTAAATGTTGGATTATTGTCATGAAATCTGTGTTGAGGCTCTAATAGGTTTTTATCTCACACCCTACCAATTCCATAAACTTTTTGTATATTATCTTCTTCCAAGTTAGAGCATGGGTACGGTGTCACTTTGATGTGGTATTATCCATTGATCATTGGGCTTGGAGATTTTCTTCCCTTAAGATGTGGGTGTTTTCCTATTTCCTATTATTTCTTATAGTAATTTGGTAATGTTATGTCTATTTGATTTCTAGTATAGTTCTCATTATTGAGTTTTCCTTGTATGAATACTGAATTTTTAATATACTTCCACAATGTTTGTGGAAGAAACATTCCTTCTTTATTTTTGTATTATTCCACGTTCTTGTTTCCAACACATGGGGACCGGGAACTCTCTTTGGGATATGTCAGAATCATATTGGTTATTAAGTTACTATGGTACCTGATCTAGTTCATGAAA
The DNA here is from genome assembly GCA_963277665.1 of Viscum album. Taxonomy (NCBI): domain Eukaryota; kingdom Viridiplantae; phylum Streptophyta; class Magnoliopsida; order Santalales; family Viscaceae; genus Viscum; species Viscum album. Next base: position 1,359,176,920 of record OY728140.1, read on the forward strand.
AAAAACCATCATGATTTTGTTCATAATAAAAGGTATATGAAGTTTCATTGAATCTCTAGTGGTATGTCACATGGAGGGAAGAAAAAGTTTAAATAATCTACTATCTAAAAATGAAAGAATTACCACTTAAGTGAATTACTAAAAGGAATAAGAAAATGTTTCAAGTGTGGGAAGCCAATCCATCATGAAAAAAACATTAAATTAATTTGAAGAGGATAGTCAATGAAATTAATGGACAAATAAATTAACATAATACACATCTCACACTTTATTTTTATAGATTCCAATAGTTTGGGCATTATGAGAATCAATTCCCAAATACAAGGTCTAATGAAGGTAATAAGCCACAACAACCTATAAAGTCTAAGGAGAATGGGAGAACTTATTTAATCACAATAGTTTATGTGAATAATGATAGTTTGGGAACACTTGTCCTACACTCTATAATTTGGGATTCTATATTTTTATTTGAATAAATATTCCTTATGAAAATATTATCATTTAGTAAAATTTTATATGATTCTAAGAATTGATTATCGCTCCCTACATAGATTCAGTATAAATTTATGGAAAAGGAAATAATATTTGATATTTTTAATTAACATATTCCCATATATCATTTCAAGGATGTACCAGATTCTCCAATGGAAACATTTTTGTCTATGATAATATATTATTTAAGGAATATTGGGTGAATTAGTTTTTTTAGGAATATATGATTTTATTGTGACTTTATTTTTTTGGATGTGAATGGTATAAATTAGAGAATATTTGGTAAAGATATATTCATTTTTTCATGAGACCTTATGAGTGATTAAGATTATTATTATGTTTATCATAGAAACATATGAGATCAAATCATCTTTGTATTTACATCTTGTTAAGACACATTTTGGAGGATTCATAAGATAACTATTTTTGGATTGGATAATATTGAAATTTGGTTGTTATTTTTTGATGTTACTGTATGATTTATCATAATAATTCTCGTTTTGGTAAATATAGAGATATATTGAATTTATTATCATTCTTTTATGGATCTTCTGATCAATTAAAATATAATTTTAGTGCTTTGGTAATAAAAAAAGATTCATAAATTTTCATTTCTTGGAGTATGAGTTGATGTGAAACTTGATAAAAGCACAACTAGAGGATGAAATTGTGATAATGTCATGAAAATAATTCTAGTAAGAATATTTTATCTTGTTCTATATCTTAATCACCCAAAATTAGGAAACTTATTTTGAAAAAAAATGTTATTATTTTACATTAATTTTTAATGATTTAATTACCTTTTCACAAATCACAAATTTATAGTTTTCTGATTATTAAATTTATCTCATACATATGCTTTAGAACTCTTTATTAGTACTTGTGCAATTTTTATTCAATGTCCATTTTTTCAATTCTTACTAATTTTATCCTATTCATAAACAGAGTTTTATATTCTTTCAAATAACCCTCATATTTTCCTTTATTTTTCTAAGAGGATCTTTTATTAACCCGTTTTATGAAATTGTTTCAAAAGGAATTTAAAATGTAAAAAATTTTATTTTCATGAAAAACTACAAATTGATAGGATGAAATTTATTTAAAGGGGTAGAATTTAATACCATGATATTTTAGAAAATATTTCCTATAAAATAATTTTTTTATATGATAAATTGTGTTACCCACAATACCAAGATTAAGTGAACTCTAATATACTCTTCAAATATTTTTATGTGGTTATTATAAACTATCTTTTAAACTTGGTGGGTATGAATATAATTAATAAATATATGAAAAATTATATAAATTTACTGCACAATATACATGTACTTTTGAATTTTTGGTAAATATTCACTCAATCTTTAGTCAAATCATTTTATTTTTCGAAAATATGTATTCTTCAAAAATGTTTTTATTAACATTGTGAGGAAATTTTATAAATAATTTGTGGAAATAATATAAATATTATTTTTTAAAATGGATATCATTTTTCAAATCATCACATCAAAATTATCTTAAGGTGAAATTATGATATTTTTTTGGAAAATATTGATTTTTCAATTAATAGTAAAAAATAATAGTTTTTATTAAAACCTTTATTTACTTTTAAAGTATTTATAAATTAAAATTATATTCTAGAATAGTTTTAAAATTTTATTCATTAATTTTATGAAAAAGTAATCCCATTATAGTCTTTTTATTGAATTTTATACATGAATTTAGTATAAAAACATTTTTGTACATAAAAAGGAATTTTTCTAAAAAGTTATTTTCATTAACTTTTATGAACATATTTTGAAATTAATATCTTATAATAATATGTATTATATTTGAAAAAATAATACCATGTTTTGAATCATTCTGTTCAAATTTTTTTTAGATGACCATTTTATTTTTTCTTAATCTGAATAGTAACTGTGGTAAAATATATCTCCTCTATAAAGGGTAAATCTGGTTATTAAAGGATAAATATAAATGATAAGGTCATAATGTATCATCAAAATTATTGTTGTCTGATGTTTATTTGAATCTTACCAGCTTATTCTCTAAATTTAATTTTTAATGGACATGTGTCCGTAAAAAATACCTATAAAATATTTAAAGCAATGAAAGTTACAAAATGTCATTCTCATAGTTTTAAATATCTATAATATGTTAAAATATGAAAAAATCAAGTTATGAATGAATAAAAATTTATATTTAATGTATAATAAATTTATTTATGTGTTGATACATTACCTCTAATTTTTAGTGACTAAATAATTACATTAATTTCTTATGCAGCACTAATACAAAATTTATTGAATTAATAGAAAAATAAAATTAAGGAATGTAAAAATAATAAATTTTAGACAATTTCAGTGATTTGTAATGCTCAAAGAATTATTCAGATAAATATTAAAAATTAATTAACTTTAAAAGGATTATATTTTAATTTCAACTATGTATTTATGTATTTTATGTCAAATTAAATGAATAGTATAAAAATTTAAATTATTTATATTTTTTCAAAATATAATTTTATTTATTTATTTAAATATAATTTAAATGATTAAAGTGTAAATTGCATATATTATATGGTCTAATATTTAATATATTTTAAATTCATGAGTCATTTTTTACTTTTTATGGAAAATTATAATCCATTAGGAGTTAAAGAGATATTACAACAATTATGGTTAAAATAGGTTATATAAGAGGTCAAACCAAAAAATATGGTTTAGAAAATCTCTTAAACCTATAAATTTTTTATTGATTTATGAGATTAAAAAAATAATTCTGTATATTCTAATGCATTTCTATTTGGAAGTATTTGTTTGAGAATAACTTTATTATAATTTAGTCTTTTAAAAAATCTAAATGTACCACTCACCTAATTTATAAAAGGGCACCCTCCATTCACTTCTTCACTCTAATTTTAGCCTTCTAGATCAAACATACCATAAAAACCCATTATAAACTTCACTATGCACATTATATATTTTATGGTCTTCTCAAAAGACCAAACCCGGATTCATTAAGAGGGGATCTAAAGAAGTTGGTTCAATGTAGAGGTAATCACCTTAACCGACGACCTTATTTTTAATTCTTAATTTACATCTTATAAAAGTATGGTATATATCCTTAATTAATATTAAATTTATCATAAATATACATAAATTTTATTATGATTTTGATACCAACATTATCCACATTTTTTCATCGAATAGGATGTAAACGTATCTTTTGTGAGTACGTACGGCTTACCATCTCCACATAGTGACACAATTATTTTTTCATCAACATCATTAATGGATGAGTATTATGATAATTTTAAAGTATATATATATATATGATATTTATGATATAATTATTAGTATTTAATGATAATTTCATATATAAATTCTTAACTTCCAATATTTTGTAAAATGATAACATCACTCATATGTACATGTGGACTACCACCTCCAAGAAGTGATGCAATTATATTTTCATTCACATATTATTGTAATAGGTGTAGATTTTATGAATATATATGATTCATATTATATTATAAGGATTCATTAAAGTTTAACTGTTATTTAACTACCTTTCGTTTCAGTTTTTGAAAAGTGAAAATAATGTTCTTGTGTATGTACGACCTACCATCTCTATGAACAGGGTAATTAATTTTTCTATTTATAAATTTTATGGAAGAATGTAAATATATATATATATATAATTAATATATTATATATTTATATAATTATAAATAATTTGTATATGACATAACTGTGATAAAAGTATATGAATTGAAAATATTGAATTGAAATTCTCTTAAAAAACGAAACAAGTTAATACCTAGAAATGATGATTTTAATAATTGTTATTTATAAATGGGAATTGAAATGTTATAAAGGGATAATATATGATATTATAAGTATTTTTATATTTCTATTATAGAATTATATAAAATTATGGTTTATTATAATGGATTTATGAGTACTTTCGAATCATGTGGAACTCCAGGTACGAGACTTTCATGTCACTTTTATGATCATGAAACACATGCCATATTCACCACCTATTTTTTTATATGGTATATATAATCTCCATTAATTTATTTTTTGAATATTATTATGAAATTTAGGGTGAGTTATATATCTATATAATGATATTTGTTTCGTGGGGCATTTGATTCAAATGTTACAAAATCCTTAAGGTATCTATATCATAATCTCATTATTTTGTTATATTATTTATGATTAGGTCACCAATGATGAAATGGGATGATCTACCCCTCAAGAAACATATAAATCTAATTAAACTATTTTTTATGAAAATAAATGTTTGAATCCCTTTTTTTCACCTTAAGTACTCAATTGACCAAAAATATTTTTTTGAGGAATATCGACTTTATTACTCTTTTTAGTCGATAAAAATTCTTCTATATACATGTTTTCTAATTTTTTTTTGAAATAATTTTTCTACTATTATTATATGAATTTTAATTTTATTTTTAAAAATACATTAATTTTTAATAAAATAGTATAAAAAGAATATTATTATCATATTCTGAATGAGGTACTTTTTGAAAATTTCTATAAATTTTTGAAGTAAATGTTTTGTTTTTAATGCATATGACGTGAATAAAATTTCTCACAATCATGATAGAACAATTATTTAAAGACCCCATTACAATTTTTAATGGTTATCTTCAAATAAATGTTTTCCCTTTTTATTTTGTAAAAATTTATGTTTTATTTTTTTTAAAGTGAAATGCATATCTTCCTTAGGAAATTTAATAGTGATCCATTAAAGGAATATTTCATCTATGTTGACATACATTGATGTTACTTATTATTTTCTAGGGATATGATTTAATGATACCATTCTTATTATTTATCTGGGAGGTTAATGATTATGATGAAGATATTTTTATGAAACCCGGTTTTTTCCATGGGTTGCATTATGATTTGCAATCTTGCATCGTTTACATGAATGAATTATGATTATGTGATGGTTTGGTATATTATATCCATAAAATGATTTTAGCTAAATATGAATAACTTGTGATTTAAATATGTTATTTTGGAATCAAATTTCATGTTCACAATTTTATGCATGGACATTGATTTTATGTCAACAAGTTTATGTGAGGAGCTACATTTCATATCCACAAGTTTATGCATGGTCCTATATTTTATGTCGATAAGTTTATGAGTGGACCTAGGTTTCATTATTATAAGTTTACTAATAGATCTTGATTTAAATTCAAAAATATTATTCATGGTCCATGTTGCATGTCTAAATTTGTATGAAAGGACCTAATTTCATGTCTTTAACTTAATGAGTGAACCTATTTCTATTTATACATCTTATCCATGTTATTTTATGAATTCCATAAATATATATCTTGTGAGTAGATCTCATGGATCATGTTATATTATTAATTTATGTTTTATGTATTATGAACTATTAATCTTTATTCCATGACTCAATTTTATTAACTATGATACGCACGGTATGGGTTTTAAATATGATTTTTATGTTATCATACCCTTATACTAATTTCTTATTTAAGTGTCAATTTATATATCTCTTATTCTCCCTTTTTAAAAATATGAGCTTACCCTTTCTAATATATCATTTCCCTCTGTTATGAGGAAGTTTTTTTTATGATATGTCTATAAATGGTGTTAGTTATGAAGAAATTTTTGGGAAATTATTTATTTAATTCATATACTGGTTGTTTATGTTTCCATGTTTCCAAAGAAAGTATAGTTTTTTGGTTCTAGGATGTATTGCACTGATATGTGTTGATTATTCATATAAAAAGATGTAATATTTATATATGAAATTTTTTGGTAATTATAATGAATACTATCTCAGGTTGTAGGTTTGTTACTTGCATATATTCCATACTTTAATTAATATATATAACAAGGATTTATATGAAATTTAATCTATATATTTTTTTGGGTGGAGAATTCATTATTATGTCTCTACCCAAACCATTGGTTCATTTCATATTACATCAGAGCCTATAGAAAAGTATTTTTATAGTGAGTAGTGGTTATACATAATTGTTGTGAGGGAAATATGGAAGAATACAGTCTTTTTTCCAAAGGATATCCTAGATATCCATCAATTTTTTATGAATATGGGATCCCTATCACTCAATTGTAAGGATGTATTCCTTAGGTATTCCCTTTGAATCTATTATTTTTCCCCCTTTCAATATTTTTATGGTCCTTTTTCCTTTAATAAAATAATATTTGGGTTAATTAGGGGAATTGAATAAGAAACTCCAAGAGATGTCATATAATTATTTTATATGATCAAGTGATTCACCATGGGGCACACCAGTTCCCTTATTTTTGAAAAATTATGGATCAATATGTATCTCCATTGATTATCATTACCTTAACAAGATCATGGTCAAGAAAATGTATCTTATACCCCATATTAATTACTTGTTCGATCTTGTATGAGGAGATCAATATTTTTCATAGATTTTCTTTTGATATAGATACCATTAATTATGAGTGAAAAGGGAGGACATATCTAAAAAAACCTTCCATAAAAGTTGTGGACACAATGAATTTTTAGAGATTCTATTTAAACTAATTAATTACCTTGTTATCTTTATAAATCAAATTAATTAAAACCACAAATATAACCTTGATAAATTTTTGGTAGTATTTATAACTAGTATTCTCATATATTTTAATACTAAGGTAGATAATGAATATCATCAGAGGATTGTTCTTAAGACCTTGAAATAGGATTAACTATATTCCAAATTCATCATGTGTTAATTCCATATGCATAAACTACCATTCATGGGTTATGTAATCACTATATTGGGTACATATGTGGATCATTAAAAGATAAAGTTAATTAGAAAATGGATCAAACAAACCATCTTAACTAATATTTTTATTTTTCCTTTATTGGAAGTATATTATATATAGGTTCTGATGAATATCACATGATTGTAAAATACACAGACAATGTTAACTCAAAATATAGTTAAGAGAATTTTTTCAGCATATTGTGACTAAAATTTCAAGGTCTATAAGATAATATTGTTCACTACACATTTCATCACCCTATGATATAGTGTAGAAGGTAAAATTTATATACAGAAACATAAAATATGGTATTGTTATGTGTTCTCATTAAAAAATACATGGAAGTCGCATATTCCTCATGTCAATTAGATTTCCATGAGAAAATTTACTCAATGAATGATTTAGATCTAGCAACCGAAATATTTTTGATAAATAGAGGGAGGAATAGTCTCTATAATGAAATGTGTAATATATATACTAGTAAAAAATCGTAATGTATTTGTTCACATAGAAAGAGTTGAACATTCACCAATGTACATGTTTCGAGTTGATCATGGATTATGATTTTTGGATACATGAGAACCTTTTGAAGGAAAACTAGTTGGTTTATTCTCTTTGTGGGAAGGATCATGTTATGATATACATGATGAGAATTAAAATAAACTAAATACTTATGGATTTGAAAATATTTTTAACATAAATCAAAATGGATGTGTGAATCCTATATTTATCAAATTATTTCTCATACATCCATTCATGTGGAGATCAAAAAGGTGATAAAGCAAAATATAAATCTATAGAAGAAGGTAAATTATATTTTAGAGATTAAATTTTACAATGGTGTAATTATAATATTTGGTAAATGAATATGTGTTACATAAAAAATTGAATTGAAGAAGGATTTATTGGAAGATTCACATATCTCATCATTATTTATCCATCCTAAAATAAAAAATATGTACAAAGATATCAAGATTCATTTATTGTGGGAAATTATGAAGACAAATATTGCATAATATATATCTTGATGCTTGGTTTTTTATAATTTAAGGTAAAATTATAGAAGTATAATGGGATATTTAAACCATTAACTATATATGTATATAAATAGTAGAAAATAACTATGGATTTAATTTCAGGTCTTCTCAAGAATTCATAAATCCATAATAGCATTGGGCTTATGGTTGATCACCTTACGAAGTTAATTCATTTCATTAAAATTAAATATTATTTCTATATTTATTAAATCTACATTATATATATAACGTATGTGGTAAGGATGTAATGATTAACACTATAAATAGAACATTAACGAGATCTGAGGTTTACTTAATTATTTTGGACAAGTCGTCAAGAAGAATTTTAATCTCAAGCTAAACTTCAACATTACTTTTCATCCAGGGGATGATAGTATATATAAAGGACCATCTGAAATCCAAGAGATATTTTTGGATCATATTTAATGAAGTTGAATGGATTTGGGGTCATATTCAACGAACATCAAAGGATTTTGGATCAACACCTTCCATTAATAGAAATAACATATAAAATTAATTTTCATTCTATAATTTATATGACATGATATGAGGCTATATATGGGGAGATGTGTTGATCTCCAATATGTTGGGACGAGTTTGAGAGTGTAAGGTTCTATTACCAGATCATGATAATGAAATGTTAAATAATATTGAATCCATTCATCCTAATATTAAAACTATACAAAGTTAATTGAAGAGTTATGTTGATATTCATCACATGAATTTGGTATTTTAAGTTGGATCCAAGGAATTTCTTCAAATATCACCATGGAAGAGGGTTACGTGATTTGTGCTGATAGAAAATTTGGGCCCTAGAAATATTAAAACCTTCAAATTCCTTAGTATTTTGGATATACTATCTTATCATCAATCACTGACATTTAAACTCTCTCTACTGAATGAAGTGTTCCATGTAATGATTTTGATACAGTACATTCCTGATGCATCACATGAACTAAACTTAGAGGTTATACAACTATAAAATTATATCTATTATGAGAAACTACTAGTAGAAATATAGGATTTTATATATAAAGTACTAAAAAACAAGACCAATCACTTGGTTTTGTTCTTTAGAGGAATTATAATTTTGAGGAAGAAACAAGGGAACTTTGGGATGTAATGATGTAGAAGAGCCCACATTTTTTTATTAGAGTAAAGAAATTTCAGTGGAAGAATTATTTTAAGGGTTGTATAATGTTAAACCCCATGAGTTTAGAACATATATCTCCTTAGATAAATTAAATGTGTTTGATGGATTATAATACATGCAATAATATAATAAAACAAACCATGATATAGTTCACAAATATAAAATATTAAAATAAAGATAAATAATAATACATCATGATAATTCAATAGGAAACCTCATAAAAAAATATAAGTATAATAAAATAATAAGTAAATAAAAAGTGAAAAAGCATGAAATTATTGTCCTTGGGGTTTTCATTGAATATAATAGATTCAATTATAACGATATAAAGAAGAAAAAACATTAGAAATATAATAGATATTTTGAGAATAAAAGTGAATCAAGACGATGAATGATTTTAGTGAAGCGTGCATAAATATATTTAGGAATGTAATATGATAATTATAAATATAATGGTTAGAGATATAATTGTTAGACATATATCCATTTTATAAATATCTCCATTATATATGTGGTTGTTTGATATAATTATATAAAAAAATCACATTTTTGTAATGTAATTTTTGGTGACAAATTAAAAATTATATAATTCACATATAACAAATAATTCTACAAATAAATGAAAGGATAAAAATATTTTAAAAACATAAGAATTTTTATTCATTAAAAATAATTTTTAAATATTTATTAATTTTTTCAATGACTTATTATAATACTAATGGGTTGATGAAATATATGGGTTATAAGATAAATAATATGATGTAATTAAATTCATTTAATGTTAAAATTGATAATTTTTAATGAAATTTTCCCTCTATTATGGGTATTTTTGTACTAATAATAAAACTAATCACAATTGAAGAATGATTTTAATGACTTATATTTTTGAAATATATAATAAAAGAAATTATTTTTTATCTGATTATTATTATTTGGCAAGGAATAGTAATAAATATATTTGGGTTCATAAAATTATATATTTCCAAAAACATTTTTAATTCAATATAAAATTATTTTCATAAATTCAATTTTCATCACTTTTTAAAATTACAACCCTATAAATGGATTTCATATTTGGAATCATCAAATCTAAATATGTAAATAAGATCAATTTCATTTTTAGGGATAAAATTGAGTTACCACGGAAAATGTTTGTCACTATTGTAAGAGTTAAAATAAGATGAAAGAGTTTAAGTTAGGGGTAATGATATGAAATATAAAAAAATGAAATATTTAAATTGACAGATTCAAGAGTTATTGAACTCCAATCAACCTTTATAAATTCTTTTTTTACTTATGTATACTTTTATTTTTAAAATGAAAACCTCAAACATTAAGTAATGAGCATTTTTTAAAATTCCACTCTTGCTCCCATGTAAAAGGACCCCTCTTATACCCATATATTCTTAAAATTATCCTTGTAATTAATATTTAATACCAATAAAAATAATATATCTCAAAAAACTAAATCACTTTTTGGAACCTCTTATCAATATAAGGACTCAAAATCCATTATTTCTAAGAATCTCTCAATGAGGATATTCAATTATTCAATGTATGTGTTATCTTCTACTTAACCATTTGTCTATATTTTCTTCATCCACCAATTTTAATATATGATTTATCACATTAAATTTTTTTATTAAAAGTTATTATTTAGTAAAATTTGTATTATTACTATATAATAATATGTTCTTAATCATTCATTCATTAATACAAGTTTTTTTTTGTCATCTTTAACACCTACATGACTAATTTTATAATTTTTATGTCATTAATGAATATAAAAACATAAATAATGTTGATATTATGTAATAAGTACTAATATATATTGTTTTCATAGTTATTATATGGTAATATATATAATTAGTTTCATTAATATAACAATTTTTTATCGAATAAAAAGTTATATGAAAATATTAATTTTTAAATGTTCCTTTTGAAACCCCAACATAGGTTACATTTAATATACAAGGGAATATATATATATATATATATATATATCTAAACCATATACTAAATATTAATAATAATTATAGAGATCATTGAAACATGATAAAAGAATCAAGACCAAAACCACAACCCACATCATTCATGGAAAGTAGAAGAACTGACACTCTAATATAAAGTTTAACTATAATCAATTAATATATTGATAATATTGATTTAGAAATGAATGGTATTAGATAAAATATTTATTAATAAGGTCATTATTAATGTAAATGATAAAACTATGTTTATTATATAGAGATTTATAGAACATCTAACTATGAAGAAGTCTAAGGTAAGGATTTATTTTCCAATCACACTTTAAAATCTAGATTTTCTATCTCTAAATTTGTATTTGTATATTTGTTTTCATTTATCTCTCAAACCAATATATTTTATTATCCTATGGTTATTTTTGGGGTTAACATGCCTTCGTACCATTTCACATAACTTTGGATTTCAAATAATTAGTGGAATGAGACTTATCTCTTCTTTTCATCCATGAATCTTTCTCCTCATCATCCATAATTTTTATATTGTAAAATAACTATTTTTATTTATACATAAATGACTGATTAAGTTAAATTTATATTTTCTTTGATATTATTTACTAAAAAATAATAGAATTTAATAATTTTTTTCCATAGAGTTTATTTTTTGTTAACTTTAACTCTCTTTACAAAAGTGTGAAAGAAATATTTTTTAATGTTTTCTACGTAAACGCATTTTACCACTGCCTTATTTATTTTTGTCAAATAAGATTCCTCTTTAATTTTTCATATTTTCCAAATTATTTTCAATTCCCTTTTATTAAAAATTATTTTCTATTAAAATAAAAATTAAAAATGTAAATTATATTTTATCTTAAATTTTAAAAAAAATTAAATTGTTCTGATAAAAATGTTTTCAAATGAGATAACTTGTAAGGGTTTGTAGAGTGAACCCAATCCATTTTGTAACTCTTTCCATTATGTTTATGAGAATGGAGAGTAAACCCTATTCAAAATGGGACTCTATCTACTATATGCTTATGGTATTTATTGTGACCCTTGATATAAGAAATGATTTTCTTTGCTCATGTATATTGTATACTCTTATTTTTATGTTATGTTTTCATTGGTCATGATCATTGACACATATTTATATACTCTTATCACATATGTTTTAATATATTCCAAAAAATTATTCAAATACTCTTGATTTATAATCTATGTTTTGTGGGTGTGGTTTTCTAATGTTATGTTTATGCACTTTGATTATATTAAAAAACCCATATGGTCATATTATTATCAATTATAACATTTAATTGATATTTTCTATGTTTACCCTACATAAACATTTGATCTCGCCCTTTCAAATATTTATATTTCCCAAGTTATGAAGAATAATGTTATATATGTTATTTCTATAGGGTTATTATATGTGAAGAACTTATATTTGATATTTTATTATGTTTTAAAATAAATTTGTTATTTATTCAATCTCCAAAGACCCTTAAATTATTTGTTCTATGGTGTGATTTATTTTGACTTGTAAATAATATTAATCAATAATGAAGTAATATAAATGTATGTTATGGTTGGGTCATATCAATGGACCTTAAAATTAATCATTATATAAGACCCATAATGTAGTTATTTCAATACCATGATGTTTTTTTTGTCATTTATCTTAAATTTATTATACAGTTATTTAAATTATTAAAATATCTCAAGTTACCAACAACGAAATTAGAACACACTAAATTAGGATGAATGAATCTATTTTTAAAATTAAAATAAATATTAAAAATGTAAAATAATAGAAATCAAATTCACTCAAAAAAAACTATAATTATCCTGAAGTCAAGAAACTCAAAAAGGATCACATAGAAAAAAAATAAAATGGGAAACACTTAATAAGTTTTTCCAATAAAGAATGTTATATAAATAAATTTTTTATGTTCTCACATACATAGCTTTTAAACAACTAATTACCAAAAAATCATAAATTTTTTTAATATTCTCAACCATAATTTAATTCTAAAGATTATGAAAAATATTAATTACCATAATTATTCAGTCAAATTTAAATGTTTACCAATTTAAACTCTAATAAATATAGGATAATTACTCCTACTATTTTAGTATTTTTTCCTTTTTGAAATTGTGTATATTAAATTATTTTTTAAACAATATTATTATTAAGAAAGCTTCATTTAATTAACACCAATAAATAAGTATTTTTAAGGTTTTAACATCATCATAGTTCAAGTTAGAATTATTATCAAGGAATCCAAAATATCCTTGGAAGTTATAAACAAAATTGAACAAAAATACCCTCCATTAATATCCTATTAATAATATTTCAGATAATTATAATAATACATGTGATGGTTCTTGTTATTGGTCATTTTAAGGTAATTTCATTTTTTCTCCATTCTATATTTTATTTTGTTCATTTAAAGTTTTCTTAATTTTCACAAGAATAACTCAAAACATAAATATTTTATCTCAAATTAAAATTACTCTATGAAATCACATTACTTATCATGTTCCAATTTGGAAATTGAAATAAAAATGTTTCAATACATATCGAAACCAATAGATTTGTATCAATTATTGAATAAAATATCACATGTTATGTTAAAATAATAACCCATATAATAATATATTTTACCCTCGTGATTTTGGATCATTTTACTTAGGTAAAAAATATTATATTGGAAAACATCAACTATAGCATAGATTCCTAGACTAATATTCACGTTGATGTCAAATAATAACCTCCCCATACATAAAATGAAAAATTTCACAATGAATTTAAATCAAATTTGAGATATATTGAAATGGTTTTACAATGAAAATAGATAAAAAGGGAAGTGTAAAAAAATTTATAGTACAATTGCCTTAAATATTATTTATCTATACCCCGATTTCATGTAAATTTCAGGGGGTTACTTCTCCTAAAATGTAGTATACCATTGTTTTCCATCTTTAGTAAAAGTACCATGTTATATATCAATGATAGTTAAAAATATTTTTTCAACCTGTTATAGAACTATATGCTAAATATGTTAGGAAAACCACTCATCTATTTAGTCCATTAAATATTTACATGGATAGTATATAAAATTTTATATCTAAAAATTTTAAATTCCAAATTTACAAAAAAAATTAAAAAATCTAGAAAAATTATATTTCTAAATAGGTTATCTGGTTGAAATTCCTCAACATATCCACATTACATATCCTCCTGTGAATTCAAGTATTGTTATAAATCCTATCTTCTTTATCATCTTCATTATTCCAATCAAATATTTCATGATATTTAGTATCAAGGTATGTTTTATGTATAACTTAATGGTCATAAATTCATGATTGCAGAAAGTATTTGGGAATACTCATGTTTTGGAGGATTGAATGATAGGTTTTATTAAATATAGGATGGATTTAATGGGATTTAATACTATATTAAATTCTGGTATTATGTTAGGAGTTTAAATAATTGGATCTAATTCTATTGGTTTCTGGGATATATGGTCCTCAATAGATATATTTTCTTTCCTCCATTTCCTGAAATTGTTCATTACATCCATTTTTTCATTTCAATTTTCAATTATGTTCTTATATGCCACTACTGATTACGTTTTTTGTTCCATATGTATTTATCTTATTCTATCCAAGGCTATGTTTTCCTTGTTAAACATCTGATTCAATTTTTTTCCTTACTATTTAAGAGGATTATTATTAATGGTAAGGGATTGTGTCATTAATGTATTTAGTGGTGATAACATCATATTATATGTGAGAAATGGTTGGGTACTAAATTTATCATATGAAGGATATCAAAATTTGTCAAATAGTACAATCTTGTCATTGGCTAAAACCTATTTTTGAATATATTTCTTAGATTATTAGGGTGATTTAAGACACATTATATGCTCTACTAATACCGTATATATTATAATTCTCATTTATATTTTTTTATTCATGTATATCTATAATGAAATCATCCTTGGTCACTAGTTTTGAAAATATTAAATAAATTATTTTAATAGAGTTTTCATTAGTTTAAGGTAAATGAACATACTAAATAATTACCCTTTAATATCAAATATAATATCATGATATTGATTTTATTAGTTTAGTATTCTAAGGAATCCATCCTTAGGGATATATTAATTTCATACTTTCAGTAGCGTCCCCCATTTTTTATAGAATTTACAATTCAATATGATTAATCATTACTAATAATGTTGATGGTTGGGAGACATGAAAACAATTAAAATGATTTGGTAGACCAGAAATGAAATTTCATCAAATGATTATTTCCAAAAATGAATTTAAATGGTCAATAATCATGATATATTGGTTTACCTCACTTTTTAATGGTATGAATCAAGTAAACGTCCAAAAGACTCATTAACCCATCACTATCACATTTGGGAATTAATCTGGAGGTGATGTACAAATGAATAACTATAATTGTATGGTATTGTTCTCCAAGAACAAAGTAAATAATTTCATAAGAGTGTTAATAACGATATGTATATTCTATTAAAATATCCTTCACCAATAATATTGTTTCACTATTAGTAATAACACATTTATTCCTAAATATAAATATTATTTGATAAATTAATAAAATAGAGGGGAAATGTTTTTACTCTCTTTTACCAGACAAGGCTATATCTAATGAGAATACAAAGGAGATGTGATTATATAAAAAATTCACAAAGAACACTATTGTTTGTTTTAAATTTAGTGTATTCACACTAACTATACAGTTTTATAACCCTCACAATGTAAAGAACTCACTGCTCTCAATAAAATATAATGCTCATAGATCCTTAAATATAAACTACCTCAATATTCTTGATCTAATAATGGGATTAAAATAATAAATATTTTTTCATTAGGTCCCTCTTGATCTACATAATTAAACTCTTTGACATTCCAATGAGATGGAAAACTATATATTCTTCTAATATTTCATTTTCATTCCATAAAAAATATAAAATTATAATTCCTTATAACGGTGATCATCCTTTCTAAACTTTTAATGAAATATACATCTTCAACATTTAGAGAATCACCATACTTCCATTGAAATTATTCTTCAATTATCCATGATTTTGATTGAAAAATCATTCCATAAGTAATCATTAATCTTGATCCCACATTCCATTTTCCATTTCTCATAAAATTAGTAAAAGATATGATATTTTAATTATGGCTAATCTTCTTGACTTGAACCAGTTTTCATGTAACCAATAAAATCAAAAAAAATTATATTCTTCCATCAAAATATAAAAGTTTAAATTATTAAAAATTATGAATCATCATGACATGTTCACATTCATTGTGTTGTAATTAATTTTATTTCAAAATTTCCAATCCACGGATCCTAGATTCATGGAATGGTGAAATAATAAGATAAAATCATTGACTAACCAGTTATGATGAAATATTCACTTCATAGAAGAGTCACCATATTCAAGGTAGATCACAATATATCAATTTTTTATATTAAAATGCATATGTATCCACTGCATCATGATTCTACATTAATATATTTTTCAAGGATACCTAATATTTACAATTTCACTATTTTGGAATAAATATTTTCTTGTCATACTCACCTTGAACCACATATAAACTAATCATAGAAAAATGAATATCATTACAATGTTATTATTTATAATTTATTATTCTATATCATTGGGTTACTTCTATAATCCCTTGAATTATTTTTTCACAGCTCCTAGTTTATTCTATTCAAATTCTTTTGCGACATAATGTAATACCACACAACAAAATGAGTCCTTCATACACAAAATGTCACTTATACATAAAACTCATTGTGGTGTGATCAATAGTGTTATGGAATTGTCTCTATAACATAACAATAAAATATCAAACTACTTAAAAACTTCTTCAAAATCCATCATATAATTTCTTCATGAATTATTTAATGTTATTATAATAATATCCATCATGTTTTTTTATCAATCAAAAATTAAAATTTCATTATGATGATTTAAATTCACAATTTCACATTTGGTTTTTTTGATAATCATTCCGCGTATCTTCATCATAATCCTTAAATGAAAAAAATAATCACAAAATGAAATATTATTTCCTTCATTTACCATTTCAATAATTCACTAATAATATACTTCAAGTTTTCATTAGTAAATATCAGTGTAGAAAATAAGAGATAAATGAAATATTCCTCATGAAAACACTCCATAGAACATCATTTTAATCATATATCATGTTCGACCATAATTTAAATGAATCAACCATTCAATATAAATTCATGTTCTAACCAAGTAATCACCTTTATAGCATATGGTAACTTCTACTTTTATAAGAAGATAAAACAACTATAACTATTTAATAATTTTTTTATAAATCCCCCTTAATTTTCAATTATTTTAAATATAAATTCTTCAAAATATCATAAGAGATAATTATAAATCCAAAAAATTAATCCATAAAAACCATTATAGCTTAATAGGAATAGAAAACTCAGAGGATTGTAGGACCCTTATATAAACTATCCTTTTAGATGGAGATGGTTATACACCAAGAGTAAGCATCTACATTTGAAAAAACTGTTTGGGTAGTGACTCTTCTAATATGTCTCCAAATTAATTTTGATTGTAATTGTACTCTAATATACCTTGACCTTATTTAAATATCTCCTTGATGAATTGATACTTTACCACAATGTAAATTTTTCATGATTCATCCATATAAATTAAGTACATTCTTAGGTACTATGAATATACTAAACTATCATGGTTCTTAATAAACCATAATCTTGCTTATTATTAATCTAATAAATACACAAACATTTGAGATAAAATTCAAATCATAGTGTTAACTTGCAATCATTTTTTTAAAGCTACCTAATTAATATACATAAATCACAATATCATGTACTATAAAATGGGATTATGAAAAAATCCAAAATATATCCTTTCTTTTATATAACATGACATTAATTTTCCAACTACATGTTGATTTATTGGGAATTACTTTGGTATTGTGTCTCATGATAAGTGGAAAATATAATTTCATTCGATGTTGTAGTAAACAATAATAAGTTAAAATTGATTTTCCTATAATAAAACTCACTAACCACTTTTCCATCATTATCTCTTGAAATCTTCATCTGTGTTTTTAACGTGTTTTTTATCACATAGGAATTATCCATTTAAAATAATTTGAGTAATTCCTTACCATATTTCTATCATCAAATAATATTTCAATGAATTTATATTATTACATGTATTCCATGTAAAATTTTAACTCAATAATTATAATCATTTAAAATGCATACCTCATGAATATCAAAGACGTATTTCATAATGTCCCATACACTCCAATAAAAATTATGTCTTCTTCATAAATAATCATTTTCATACTTTCATAATTATAATTTTTGATATATATATATATATATATATTAATGTTTACTCCAACACACAAAAAAATGAGGTTTTTAATATAATTATCATGTTTAGAATATCATTATCTTGATACTTATTTCATTCTGTAAAATTATTTCTTCAACCAAGAAACTTTTCTATCATCATATTGAATAAGAAAACCATCAAACTAATAAATATAAACATGTTTTCAAAATAATACATTATTTAATACATATTTGAATTCCATTAGAAATAAAATTAATCCCATTTGACCTACTAAGGACATGGAAATTTGAATCATCTCTAAATATTCCATAAAACAAACATGTCATCTACTTAAATCCAAAAAAATTAGGATTATCCATTATAAATTTTCCAGGGCTTATTTTAAACTAATTGTCCATATTTTTGTGGATTAAAAAAACAATTAGTTCTAATGAAATTTTTTCATTTCGATCTTAGATCAATTTCTCATCATTGATTCTACTCAATTTGGTAAATGTATTCTTCCATCATGATGATTCATTTTTTTCTTTACTAGTATAGAATAAATTATATGGTTTTACCATATATAAGAATTATATTAGTTGTAGGATCTTTATTATTCATATTTTCATTGAATTAGTATAGTCATCAGTAATTCATGTATCATTAATCTCTATTATACTTATTGATTTCATTATAGTTGTTGAAATTTCTTAATTAACCTCATAATTAGATTCTTATTTAGACTAATATATAACTCATTGTTCTCCTTCTAAGATTATTATTTAAATAAATAACTAATATTAAATCTACCATTTTGTTTTGAAAGCTATTATTGTTTTACCCTATAATGACACCTTGTATTGCAATTATTCTTACTATCCTTTTACTATAGTATTCAGCTGCATTGATATTTGGTGAAAAAACTACATATGATGCTTTTTTTGGATTATGGTTGTTGAAAATTTATTTCATTAATATCATTGGTTACTAATTTATATGAAATCTATCTATAACATATATTATATGTCATAAAGGTGTTGGTTTCATCAAGGGATGCTTTCTATTGGGGTATATTGGAGTTTTTTACATCATAGAAATCCATCACATCATATCTCATCTTAATGCACCTTAATTATCATGTATTATAAATTTCTATGAATTAACACTATGGATTATTCCATACGTTATTTATAAAACAAAAAGTGGTTATTATGAATCCATAGGTTAGGGACATCAAAGAATCTATACACCATAGAGGTAGACGAACAAGCTCAAAGATAGCCACAATAAAATATGTGGCGTAGGTGAACATAAACACTAGATAACACTTGTGTATGTGAAGGAAAGATCATGGATCATGGTAGCATCATGGAAAAGTATAGCCCGTTTAGTGTGGCACATGACCCTATAGTATAGGTAGAGGTATAAGGGATTTGATCAATGTGTTATAGTGGGTCTTGGATTATATTGAATGTAGTGGATCTTTGGGAATTCAAAAGTGGAATTTAAAGAATACATGATATTTTGTAATATAGGTTTCCAATCCCTAGAATATGGGAGTTAAAATTTTAAATTTTTGTTAATACCACTCACTATAGTACACAGTATTATACAGTAAAGTTGATCAACCAATTATAAATGACACTATAATTTTTAGGATCCATAAATCATAAATAATTGAAGAGAATAAATCCCTATTGTATATGTTCTTTCTAAAAAGAGGGTGTGTTTCTTGAAGAGTAAATGCTTGGATATTTCTAGGCCTATATTCGATTATGTAGTAGTATAAAAGGGCTAAACTGTATCCAATTTGGTATTTAAAGAGCTGTATGAAATCATATGACATAGTGGGATATTTAAATGTTGTGGGATTTGTTGATCGAGTCTGAAAGAGGCAAACTTTTAGTGAAGTAGTCCACACTATAACTTTTAATTATGCTCTCATCTTGTATCTTATTAGAAGGTTCTATATAATAATAAAATCATGGAAGAATATAAATACACTTTATTAGAAGAGACTATTCCATAATCAAGAAGTTACATTTGAGATAAAAATTTGAACATGGAAGCTATACTTGGAATTTAATGGATTTAATACTACTTTAATGTTCCTTAATCACTATATTTAAGTTTCTATATAACATGGATAGATAATTGAATGAGAGAGGAAAAAATATTGGATTATAAAAACTGGATTGAAAGAAGTTGGATAAATTCTCTACAACTCTATACATTGGTTTGGGAAAAATAATAGAGGTAGGAAAACAAATTAGTGGATAATAGTGGCTCTTAGAAAATAATTAAAAAAATAATGGAATTTGAGGCATCCAAAAATACGGACATGTTAGAGAGGCAAGTGGATTCTAGGAGACCATTCTAACTATAAACTTATCATGTTATATAGATTAGACACAAAATTTTAGGTTTATGTTCATGCACATATCTTATGAGGAAGAATTATATCATTGATGGAGTAGGGATCACCAATTTGTGAGTAATTTTGATGTGTTTCTAAAATCATGCGAGGAAGTTGAGTTAATAGGGTAAGTGTATCTTCTTAATTATTCAAAAACAAATAGAATCAGTTTGATCTAGTGTCTCAAGTGCATAGAATAATTTACTTACAAGATCTTTATATTATACTTGTTTCTGTGAACTAAGTTAAATCTATTATATACCTTACATACTTTATTTATCATATATAATGTAATGGAGATAAAAAAATGATCATCATATCAACATAAAAATATTGAAATCAATGTCTACTATTTTTAAATTTGCAATGTCGTGATTCACCCCCATACCCCATGGTATTTTCCTTGATAAAGTACACACACTATTAAATGAGTTTACCAAATAATTCCTATATATTAATTTGATTTAGATATCTAAACAGATTCAATCATCCAATGGATTTTTTCAATGTTAAGAATAAAATATTTTCTTTATAAGATTCAAAAGTATTTATCTGTTGGATTCATATCATACCACATTTTATAGTGTGTATTCTCTTATCACATACATTATGATGTCCTATTTATATTGTATTCTGATTTCAATACTGATTTTATCTAATACCCCTTCTATAGTCCCATTTCAATGCGAATTCTCTAGGTCATGGTTTAAATAATCTTTTTTCTCCTCTCAACCATATCATTTCATGAGGAGTATTTATGGTAAACATAGTTCTTAATACTATTTTTTGAGTTAAAATTTTACTTGTCTATTCGTAAACTCTATAAAATTATTGTTTTAGAAGTTTAAAATCATTTTCCTAATAATATTATTTTCTATTTATTAATAATGAGTAATTAAATTAAATACATAAATTTTGTGGTTAATCATGATCAACCTTTCCATATTTTTTAAATAAAAAATAAACAACACAAAATACGCATTCTCTTTAATATACTATAGAGATATAGGTCAACAAAACATAAATATGCACCAATTCACTAAACCACTTCAACTTTATGTCTTTCGTATTGTTTATTTTCCATGTTTTTTTATTTCATGAAAATATATCTCATGAGAGTATGATCAAAATAATTTTTTTATCTCTTAAATAGATTGAAATTAAACTAGTGTGTGGTTTTAGTTATAATAAAAAACCATAATACAAAATTTTATCCCGCTAAAGTATTCAGTTTACCAAAATTTATGAAATTACAATTAACTCAAAAATAAAACTAAGTAAAATAAAGTGGAAATTCAACAATTGGTAAAATAGATGTAAATACAGAAGTTATATAACAAGTAAAAAAATAATTATCTTAGTGGAAATTAATTTAAAAAATGGTGTACAAATTAAAAAACTATGTACTCATATAAATGATATTAATAATGGACAAAATCCTCTAATCATGGAGGAAATTTTATTAACACAAATAAGAAAGGGAATATTTTACCTAACTCTAGGTATCACCATCCTCATAAGTAATTCATTGAAAAAACTATATAAAACACCAATATTCTACCACTAGAAACTTCCCTATATCTGTGATCATTATAAGATTCCTAGCCCTAAAATATCATTATCAACATGATTGAAAAATCCTGATTTCTATACCCAGAATCCCATTGATAAAAATGATCTTAAAACCTAATTCCAAAAACTCAATCTCTATAACACAACATTCAAAAACCTAAAAATAAAAATATAAAAAATTTGATCACATAAAATTAAAACCTCAAAAATAAATTATATATATATAATCATATAGAAAAACCTCTAAAATTTGATGTGCACTCAGTAATAAGGTGTCTAAATATTTTAAATGAATAACAGCTCTCTCAATAATGTTTTGTGTACAATTTTATTCTTCTATGTAAATAATAAGTTTCTATTCATAGAATTTTTCCCAAAAATTAGATTTATCAATCCTCAAGTTTAGTAATAATGATAGGAGAAGAAAAAAAACTCCATCCTATGATGAATTCTACAACACACTACAACTTTTGATGAAATTATTCTACACCACTAAAATAATCTATATAATAATAAATTAAATTTGGAATGAAACATTACTTCATCATAATTTCACAATCTTCAAATAAATCTTAACATCTCCAAATTTACGTTCACTACATTTTCTTCCAACGCAACACAAATAAATAAAATAAATAACAATTTAAATCAAATTCATAATTATTTGTATTGTGATTTTCAAAATAAAGGAGGTAAATTAATCATTAGATTAATAGTATAGAGATATCATGAGATCCGTCATTATTTTTCAAATAATAAATGTATTTTTCTCAATTGGTCATGAATTTAGTGTCATAATATGTTCATATCATCCTAGGATCCAAAAAATGTCCAATTTTCTATTAGTGTGATAATTTTTTACCATTTTGTACTTTTCATGCAAAACAATTTCATTATTTCCTCCTTTGATAATGAATTTTTTCTTGTTAAAATAATTAAATAAACCAAGTAAACTAATTTTCATAAAAATTTCAAATTATGAGCAAAGAATTTGGTAACTATGGTATCAATGTAAATCAAGAATCTGCCTTAATTTTTTTATTCTTAAAGAAAATAATTTTCAGTCCTTCATCATTTTACAAATGGTCTATACTACCTTTATCATACATGATAACGATTAAAAATTTATTAGGTACTATTATATGAGAATTAAATATACTATCAAGGATCCACACTCTAGATTGATTTGTTTCCTTTAAATAAATATTAATGGAATTCACATTCAAGAATCTAACTTCCTTAATCCATATCATTGGATTCACCTCATTAGAAATTGAATATATTTGTCCTTCCTCCATATATGAAGGATAAAAATTATATTATAGTATTGTAAATTCTATATTTATTTTCATCCCACATGATGACGCTTCTAGTTGATATTAATTTCCTCATCGAGTTATACTTTTCACACTTAATTACATTCATGATGGGAAATTCATAGCTTTGTATCCATAACATTCAAACAAAATACAATATCAATTAACAACATACTGAGTATATGATTTTTTTAACATAATTTTTTGTTTATCTTTATCCTTGAATTTATTTTTTTCTATGGATAACACATATTCTGTTTGTCCCAACATTCCTTAATAGTAACCATATAATTTAGGATTATTTACATACATTTTATTCAATATTAAAACAGGTTTATAGGACATATGATGATCACCCATGTAAATATTTCCCTCAGGTTTGTGTTATTATATATTTTCATAAATCATCAATATTTTTTTCCTGATGTCATTCTACATAATATATTTTACTCTATTATTTAAATTTTTCTTTGCGCAAAATCCTACAACTAGTTTATTATAAAATAATGTTTCTCCTCAACATTATTTATATCGTATACAATCTAATTTCAATATTTTAGTCTAGGAACCAAAATCCATTCATGTTATTCAATATTTTACCATAAAATAAAAATTACTCTTCATGAAATTTTATGTGTTACAATGGTTAACATACTATATTACTCATTCAATTTGTGATTTATGGGTTTTTACAATTTTATTCATGTAATCAACTTATTTCCCTTGGTTTTATAGATATTTATATTTGATCCATCAAATTGTTTTCCTTTAAATTGGATTTATCTTATTCTAATTATTTCACATAATGTTTATAATCAAGAAAACGCCATTTAATATAGTTATTTTATCTTTCAAAACATCAAATTTTAGTTCAAAAGTATAATGACATGGATTTTACCAGTTAAGACATAGCCACATTTTGAGTTTTTGGTGTCCCAATAAATTTACATGGGTAAAGTGGAATATTAACATTAGGATACAACCTCAAAAAAATTTATGATCATACAATTGATTATAGGATGTTTTTTCTACCCTTGGACTATGTATGAATCTAATATTATATTATGTTTTATTATATTTTTTATTTTTATAATCTAAATAAAATATATATCAAGATGGTTCATTATGAAAGTATGTAAATATGATCATTTTAAGGAATAAACAATGATATAATAAAAAAATATTATACTATTTCTAATATTTGAACATTTTTTGTTGGAATTTTGTAATTATATCTTAAATAAATTTTCAGATGGAGAAAATAACTCCAATGTTGTGTATGGAATAGTGGGGGGTTATTATTGAGGTAGTCTAATTTTTTGTCACATCAGAGCCCTTGGGTTCAAGTTATCAAGAATAGATTGAATTATTCAATTTAACTAATTAATTTAATTAATATCATTATTATGGTGAACCCCTACAACCCTGTCTATTTAAACCATTTTATGTTTCCTCTGTAGTAATAGCCATTTTTCATTGGAATAACCTAAGGGATGTGTATTTTAATGGGATTAGACAATTAGTGGAAAGAACGTTAGATCAAAGGGCTAGGTCTTGATCTTCGGCAACATCAACGAATGGATCATGAGATGATGAAAAAAAGTATTTAATTGACTATGATTATACATAAGGTAGGTATTATTACTTGATTTTAATACTTTATCATCACTTTTTTCTTAGGGAATCTTCTTATTGTCGATTGGTATCATCATTTGGACTATTATGTTATCATGAATTAATTTTAATTTGTACTTTATTTATAAATTATTCATGGTTTTTTTTCATAGTGGTCCTAATTTCTCTGAGTTGTGTTCTTATTCATGAGAGAATTATTCTAATTTTATGATTATAGTGGTGTATTATGAATGATTATCTGGTGATCAGAACTTTCAAAGCTCAAAATTTCTAATTTTACTTTCTATATATGAATAGTGATCATATTTGGACATCCCATTAGTGGTTCGACCTTATAATGATTTATTTTGTGTGGAGTTGATATTGGATGATGAAATGGATAGTCCAAACAATGTAGTAGCAATGAAAGAACCTAGTCTAGTGTAACAAGGGTTTAGGTTTGGTGGAAGATGTTGGATTTATAGGATATGATAATGAATAGGGATTCTATCCTAGGAAGGACCTATGGTAACCTTGAATATCATTTGATGGTGAAATGGTGCTGTAATAAGTGATCCAGGAAGTGACGGTGAGATAATAGATTGGATATTTCATCTATGTGAATTTTTGGACTACATGAGTGTAGTATAGAAGAACAAACTCCATTTACAGCCTGTCTAAAACACTATGGTATTTAATATTTATAAATATCACATTGTTTATATTGTCATAACACACTCCACGTATTTGGTTTCAATTTATTCCTAGATACATGGTGTATAGTTCAGATACATTCCATTTTGGGGATACAAGGCATTCCCTATGTAACATCCTAGACACTTATAAATGAAAATACATTTTCAATGAATAAATAAATAATTAAGTAATGTAGTTATAGACAACACACGAACTACATTGATTATTTTGGACCCTTATAAAATAAATCACTTCATATTTATAAAACCATTATTCATCTTAAACATTGATAAAATATTTTTTTTCATAATGATTATTAAGATTAGTATATTAAGGGATACGATAAACTTAAATTGACATAGAAGGAAGGAGAAATCGCCTCGACCAGTATTATCATACCCTACAAATCCCATTTATCAGAGCTTATGAGGTATATGGAATTAATAGGAACCTATCCTGACCATTCGGAAGATGAGATTAAATAGATAAAGCTCAATAGAAACTGTTTATAGGATATGTTTAAGTTTATCATTATCATGACCCAAACAATGTCTGTAGAACCACCCCAGGAAAGAACCACCATCGCACACCCTGAACTTTGGTATTATACTAGTGTAATAAGGGGTTATGTATCTACTCCCTAGTAATATTAATTTATATATTTTCTTTTTTAATGAAATATATTTTTTATTGATATCCCTTTTTAGTATTAATTTATAAATGATTATATAACACGGTTGATAAAGATTATATTTTGATACAACGAAATGAAAATTATTTTTTTGGTAAATATATACTGTCAATTAAGAGGCACTTTTTGTAATTCCAATAATTTAAAAAATAAATTTTATTTTAATATAATATTCATATTATATGATATGTATATATTAATGATAATATAATTTAGTTATGTCCAATGTAATTTTTATAAGGGTTATATAGATTTTAGTATTATAAAAATATAATTTTTATTAAATATTGTTTATTATTTAAAAGAGTAAATTATTAAACTAAGATAATTATTTTTGTATAATAAATATAATTTTTAAAACCACTTCATTAAAATTATCCAATGGTGATTTTTTATAATTTTCAAAGGTAGTTGATTTTTTGGGTAAAAAGTTTAATACAATATAAATATATGATATATATTATGACATCATAATAGACAAAAAAATGATGTAATAAACACTCTAAATGGATTCCAACACCCATGATATATTTCAACTTTAAACAAATTATTATATAATTTGTTAGATTGTTTTTCTACACCATTAATGAATCCTCAAAAAAATATATTATATTTTATGTTTCTAAAATAAATTCATTATAAATATGACTTACTTCCAAATAAAAAATGGTTTTATTTTATGGATTTATGTTCTGATCATAATAAAACATTTAAAAACACTCGTACTTGGTACAAACAATGTAAATCAAAAAATATATGTTTTGTGTTTTAGATTATTTTATCATATAATGTCCAAAACCTAGGTTTAGAAATTAATAAATAATACCCATTTAATTTGATAAAAATACTCTCCCAACAATCAAGTGCTCCTTAGTAAAAATTAGTTGATCATGAATTTTATCTTCTTATCCATCTTTAAATCCCTCTCAAGGTGTTCCAAAGATCTTAATAAGCTTCTTCAAATCTTTTTGAATCTCTCTCCCATGGTAATGAATATCTATCTTCTTTTATATTCAAAAATTTTATTTGTTTTTATCGATTTGGATATAAATATATCATGTTTTCGTTCCTTTATAAATATCCATTAACTATCCTATTTTTTTATATTAATTATAGAAAATTTATCCTCACTCGTTATGACCATTAAATAAGCCATGAAAATTTCAATGTTACGGATCTCTCTCCATTATTTTCCATTCAAGAACCTTCTTCATATTTTGAGTTTTTAATCTCAAATGATTATCTATCTTGCCTTTATAAATAACCCTTTACTATAAAATTTATGATTTGTGAATGAAATATCATTTATAGCCTATCATTATAAACCTTACCTAATCTATTATTATACCAATGTTAGATTCTCTTTTCCTTATATTTATTCATGTACCTACTTTGAGTTATGAGTTTTTAATTTTCAAAATTTAATGTGGTAATATGTTTTTTAACACTCCTTTGCTATTATTATTATTCATAAGTAATTATAGATCATATTTCACTCTAATTAATCCCTTATATAACCTTTTATATACACCCATTATTCTGTAAAAATTATACAATGATTTTTCATTCCCAACATTTTTATTGTGTATACTCATCCCCATGTTCACTCAAGGGTAATCAAAACGATATAAAAATGCTTCATTTATTAAAAAAACCCATGTATGTAACAAATAATCCTTATGTATGGGATTGAATGTGGTGAAAACATCTTGATGTTGTATGATTTATGAGGAACATATATGCATGTAAATGATATGAATGTGACAGGTGGCCCTAGAATTTTATCCTTCTCCAAGTCATTGGTAAATGTTTTTAACTCATGAGATATCATTTATGGTTCATGTGAGTTTATTCTAATCTCACTATGCTATTATTTCTCATGGTTAGACATGACTTATTCTTATGATGTCACATTTTATTTTGTTTCCACTTTCATATGTTTCCTTTATTTTATCATATTATTTCATGATTTGATGTTCTTGGTTATTTTTATCACCCCTTTTAGGTCACCTTGATATGAAACATGAATAACTTTTATTACATTCACAATGTTATAGCTCATACATTTCTTATGTACGTCCTCTAGTTATACTTGGAAATTTTAAAAGAGAGATGGAATTTTAAGAGAATGTTATGGTGTTTTAAATAATTATGTTATATCCCTATTTAAATTTATTATATTATCAAAGAAATTTGGACTATTTATCTTTTGGGATTGATTTATTTGAGTCTTTATGTAATAAATTGTGAATTAATGTGTATTAAACACGTGGATTTCAATAGTTGGTATCAGAGGAAGTTCTTGTGATTTTTAGGGATTATGGTTTGAGAATACTAGTGAATGCCTTAGGTATAGGACTAAAACATATTAAAATATCTCCTTGTTATGGTAATGTATAGAGTAAAAGGTTTTGAGAAAATAAAATCCATTTCTGGATACTATAAGTGGATGTGACTCTTGAATCTTGAATAGTTTTACCTATGATTAATAACCCTGAAAAGGTTGCATTGGGAATTGACTTGATTATCAAATGGAAAATGAAAAGGCGGAGTTACTTTTTACCTAGTTTGAAATTAATCAGGGATATTATTTGGTTAATTCCTATGATATTTACAAACCAATACAAAAGGAAAAAAATTCTAATAAAATTTTATGCTAGGAAGAAGACCATGGAAATCATAATTTGAAACATAAAATTCATAGTTTAAAGAATACATATGATTTATGATTTATCCATTAAATTTTCACAGTTTACCTTTTATGGGTTTAATATATTGAAATTTCCCTATCTAAGTATATTTTAGATGAGGTAAATTATTAGAACCAGAATCAAATAGTGAAAGGTGGAATTATATTTCATTCAGGAATTTTAAATATCCTATGTGACTATGGTTCTAAAAATTATTTCATATCATGAATGTTTAGTAGAAAAATTCAACCAACCCCTAAAAATATATAACAGGATATATCGATGAAATCAGGAAATGGGGTAATTATTGAATCCCTACAGTATAACTCCTCCCCAGTCTATATTTGCAGCATAAATTTCTCAATGATCGTTGTGATTCTCACTTTACAAGAATTCTATACTATTCAAGGTATGTATTGGATTTCTTTATATATAATATACTTATATTTTAAGGTGAAGGAAAGTTCACTTTGTGTCATGAATCACCCTCTGATTCTATATAATTTCAAGGAGGATGATGACTCTTCTTTGTTATCATCATCTCAAGCATGAATATTATTTCATTATGAGCAAGCCTATTAAGCTTAAAATGATGAGACTCATGAAAAGGTAATATATGATGACATTCCCATTACAAGGGAATATACCGATGTGTTTCTTGAATAATTAATTGGTCTTCCTCTTAGTAATGAGTTTTATTTCTACTTAGATATTATAGCCAAATATTTTCCAATATCTAAGACTCAATATAGAATCACCATTTTTTATCATAAAGAGAGAAAGAAGCCATTGTATAATAAACATGGTAAATGATTTATATTCACAAGTGATTCACTATAGAGTGATATGGTCATCTTTGTTAATAATAAGGATGGTTAAATATGCCTCTACATTTATTATCATGAGATAAACAAGATAATGATAAAGAATAATTATCCACTACCATGGATTGATGACTTGATCGATTAGATATGTGGAGCCCAGTACTACTCTAAGGTGGATCTATAGTCCTGATATTATCACATAAATGTGAACAAGGAGGATACCCACACGACCTATTTTCATTTAAGTTATGGGAACTACGAGTTCATATTGATTTCATTTGAACTCACTAATGCTCCAACTTTCTTCATAGACTTAATGAATAGTGTCTTAAGTGATTACCTCAATAAATTTATGATAGTATTTATAGATGATATTCTTATTTACTATAAAATAAAAGAGGAACATGCGGATAATTTGAATATTGTACTAAATAACATGTTAAAGGAATT
Organism: Viscum album; assembly: GCA_963277665.1. Lineage (NCBI taxonomy): Eukaryota > Viridiplantae > Streptophyta > Magnoliopsida > Santalales > Viscaceae > Viscum > Viscum album. The sequence goes on from OY728140.1 coordinate 1,359,208,086, forward strand.
GATATACATAAAGTATGGTAAATGTGAGTTTTAAATAGATCATATAACATTATCAGAGCATGTTATCACAAGTAATTTGATATCTTTAGATCCTTTGAAAATAGATGGATTTCAAGGTTGAACCATACCAATATCTATGACGGAGATATATAGTTTCCTTGGACTATCTGTCAACTATCATATATTTTTGAGAAAATTATCATGATTTTATAACCCACTAACCTATATAAACTTTAAAGGGAGTTGTGTTTTTATAAAATGATGAATACAAGGAGAGTTTCAAAGAATTAAATAAGATGATAATAATTAAGTTGGGGTCAAATTACCAACCAGTAAGGAAGGATTTGTGATCAACAATGATGCTTCCAAAAATTGGATTGGGTTTTGTACTCATATATGATGACAAGTTGATATCCTATGCCTGTAAAACAGTTATAATACATTAGTAGAACTACCCAATGCATGATCTATAATTGAATGTAGTGCTCTTTCCATTGAATATTTTTCATCATTTTTTATATAGGTAGAAGAGTGACATAAGTATGTATCATAACATCCACATGTATATATTCAAACAAAAGGATCTTAATATGCACTAATAAAGGTGTTTAGATCTGATCAATGATTATGTTTGTTCAATATATTTCCATACTAGGATGATGAATAACATAGAATATTATCTCCATTTAAAGGATGAAACAACCCTATATATTATTAGGATTAAAAGGGATCTAATATTCTAGGCTATTGAAAGGGTATAATCTGTAATAATAAAAGGATTTTAATCCTAACTTTCTCAAATAAATTCTCAACCATACATTCATCAGAGGATCAATGAGTTCCGTTAAGATAATGAGGAGATATAGAAGAGGTTTGTGAATATTTTGAATTTAAACTCTTATAAAGATGTATTTTTATGGTTTGGAACCCATAAATGTGTAACATAAAAACTTTTAATGAAGAGAGAAATTATGGATGATGTGTATAGATCATCCTTCAATATTAATCCACAAATCACTAAGATGCAAAATGACCTGATGAAAAACATCTTCGTGGGGTAACATAGGGAGGGATACTTTAAAACTTGTATCACGATGCTTCGTACACCAAAAAATCAATACTAAATGTGTAAAGTCTAAGAGTAAGATGTTATCATTTCTCATACTAGAATAGAAATGGGAATACATAACATTATATTTTAGTATATATAACACCCCAAACATTTTTTGGTATGTTGATCTTAAATATATTCTACTCATAGACTATATTCCATAAAGCACTATTTTCCTTTGAAACAACACTTTGTTATTTAGGATATAGTCATACCTAGCCATTAAACAAAAAGTTTTCACTTCTTTATATTAAATTTCAAATGACGGTCATCTAGAGATGTGACCAGTAAGTCATTTGGAGTCTGATAAAACCAACTTGATTATTTTTATGAATAGTAAAACACCCTTACTAATAGTAATATAAATAGTATTATGAACCTTATGGATAGTAAATAATGATAATATTTTATTTTCTTAAGGTAACAAGATAATGAGATCTTAGTTAATTTTTCAATGTGATATAAAACTAATTATACATTCAAAATTGTTATATTTGAATTAACTATGATTTTATTTAAAAATTAAATTGATTATATATAGAAAATTATTTTCAAAAAATTGATTTTATATTTTAATTTTACACATCAATAAACGGTTAAGGTGAATTTTTCTGTTTTTTCTAAAATACATTAATTTTTCGTGAATAGTAAAATACAGTTTTGAGTTTTTAGTTGTTTAAAGACATCATAAGGATGTAGTAATTAAATATAAAAGGCTAGAAAACTTTTTTAAAATAACATATGAAATGAGGAATCCCAAGTGGCTAAAACCATGGGAAAATACCATGTCCATGCCCATGGTTTTGTAAAAAATACTATTGAGATGTCCCTTTTACTTAATAAAAAACTCCCTCTTAATTACTATAAATACCCACTCATACCATTATTTTCATTCATTCCAAATCCATAATCCTAGAATATACTGTATTTTTATCTCCATAGGAATCCTCCCAGGGTGTCCTCAAGCCTCCAAGGTCCCAACCTTCAGGTTTTGGGAATTAATCTTCAAGGTAATGGAATCTACTACCCTTCTATATTCTTAAAGAATTCATTTTATGTTTTATCTTTTATTTTCAGTGGGATTATATTGGGATATGTCATTATTTATTACCCTTACATACCATATTATATATGTGTGATTATATACCACCTTTTTCTCATCAAATTATTATATGAAATTTTATGTGATGTCGTTAGGATGCCAAAATTTTGTGAGAGATTTCTCAATTTATCTTCTATTTTGAGTTCCTTCATTTTATTATTCTTTCCTAATATCACTTCATAAAAATTCTATTATAATTACATAACCATACATGAACTGGAATTATATTTTTCTAATTCAATATTTCTTCGTTATATCTCTTTCCCCCTCCTCTTATACTTAAAATGAAAACATCGTCTGACATGTGTTAATTTTTCACATTCTAGGGTGACAGGTTCTCAATTTTCATTACCATGTTAAATTATGGCCATGAAACCATTTTTATGGTTGAAACAGATTAGAATATATTTCTTTCATCTCATTAATTTTCTGTAATTAGTATAAACTCATAATATAAAATAATAATACCAAACAAGTTCTTTATGAACAAAACCACCAAGTTAATCCAAACGTTTGTAATTAACTTTTAACTAATGATTCACCATCTTGGTATATAACCCAGAATCATTATAATATGACTTATATCTCTGAAATTTACTTAATAAGATATATTAATAATTCTGGATGTTTAACCACACATCAAATAAACTTCTAATCCATAATTCAATTAAACCGATCATGAAAACCAAGGAAGAAAATGCTTCCTAAACAATAAAATTGAACATCTTAAACCCATAAAAAGGGACATGAATAAACCTAATAAGGTTATACTAAATAAATTACATGTATAAGAGGTTCTGCAATTATTAATTAATGAATCTAAATTTTATTATTCATCTCATTAAAAAATGAGAACATAGTTGAGAATAAGGTAAGGGGTTTCTCATCTCACTTCCATTTCTGTGAGATTTCCTTCATTCACCACTTATTTATTGCATGTGGTTTATTGTGTACTAGATTTTGATATATATTATAATTATTATCTTTATATTAATGGTATTTTGTGACTCAATTGGTGGTTATTAGTTTTTTGTCATACAAATCGATTGATTACAACGAGGTAAGGGATTTTGTCTCAAATTCAATTTCAATGTCAATTACATGGTATTGAGAACCTATTATTTCATAAGCGGTATATCCACATACCATTTAAGATCATTTTACATTTTAAATTGTAAATATAATATATATCAATATTATCATCTCTTGGTTATGTGTATTGTCTTAAGCCAAATACCCTTTTACATACGGTATTTATTTAGAACGTTATTTTAACTATGGAAATGTTAATGAATCTGTATTCTCTACACTATATGGATTTTGAGAAGGCATATTGTTCTTTTATTAACTATATGCATAAATAATGATTTGGAATCGAAGTGGTGGGTGGGGCCCGTTATATCCCCTTGATGCATCGACAGGTATGATGAGACAAAGTAGTTGGCGGCAAGCCCTTCGAGTATGTTTCCAAAAATCAGACAGGTTTCTACCCACAGAACTAAACCATTTTAACGGTATTATGGTATCATGTTCCAGTTACATGACATCCAATTACTAAGAATTTTTTTTATTCATTTAAAATTATTACTATCTATGAGGTTTTCACTATGACAAAATCTATGGATGCAGTTTTATTCTCAGTTTGTTAATGCCACGAGTTTTTCATTTATTCACTATGCCATATTGATAATGTCAAATAGTTAATGATTCACTTAATATTTAATTCATGATTACAATATTTGTAACCCTTAATGATCTTTTAAGCTCACCCAATTCATTTTATTATCTTCAACAAGTTATGAAGAGGAGATCATTTATTGAGTTTTTGTGGATGTAGATTTTAGTTTTTGTTATGTATTCTATGCACATGATCCTCAGCCTGATTGGAGAGGACTCCATAAGTGCATCTGAGGGACCTAAGATCAAATCCATGTGGAGGAATATTTCTAGGCTACTGAATCATGTAATATAGTGGGAACTAAACAAGTACTGTAGCAGTACTGTAGAAGGTACTATTTGGAACTATAGTAGCCAGGAATATTCCCCGTTTGGGACTTCAGGCCAACAATTGTGTCCCCGAGTCCTTTAAGGCCTCATATCCACCTAGGAAGTTTGGTCAGTAAGGCATTAAGGCCACCTTAAGGACTTTGAGGAACCTTAAGTGAAGATGAAAACCAGACAACCTATAAGGAATAAGCTTTAGAATAAGTATGAGCAATGAGATTTCTATATAGCAGAAGCTAAATGGATTGCAATAATGAGAGGGCAGGACACTTGCCATTGGGACAATCCTATGCATGCATGGGAAATCCTAGCCGAATAGCCATGTAAAGTAGGAGTGCTGATTTCACGGTGAAGATGCTAGGGATGAGTAGATCCAAGTAGTTAGTGTGGTTTGTATGTAATGTTTGAATCCTACAGGCAATTAATTCCTCTAAGGCCTATGATCCATGTAATACTTACGCCTACGGTCCATGTAAGGGTTCCACCACACCCCTTAAAAGGTGTATTATCAAAAATCATTAAAAAATGAAGGCCTTCGAGAAATTGGAGTTATGTATGGTATTTTGTAACCTTTACCAATGTAATTTGAGTTACTTATATGTATCTATTTTCTTCAAGAATAATAAAATTATCATTCCTTCTGGAATTCATTCCTTAAAACCATGCTAATGTAACAACTAATGCACCATCTCTAGTTTTGAGGATTTGGGGTGTTACAGTTAGCATCCGAGGAATTTTAGTATCAAACATGAAAACTATATTGGAAAATGTAGATAAGGGAACAAATACCTAATGTATTTTTTGAGGAAAAACATAAAAGAAAATTCTAGAGTTTTGGTAAAGAATAAATCATGTGGATCTCTCTAGAAAATACATACATGTATGGATTCAAATAGGTAGAGGTGGCTCTGGCACAGATGTACCTAGGAGTGAAAACTCTGACAAGGAGTTTCAGGCTTGACTCAGGGTATCCTAGTACATAACAATGAGCGTTTATGCACTCTCAATATTGAAACTCTTGGGGGATATGATTAGGATAATTCACATTTTCATTACAAGCCATTATGAACTATTTTAATGTAAATTGTTTCTTAGTGAAGACATGTTTATGAGATTAGTGATGAATGGAATTTCAATCTATGTTAAGTGATTTTCTATTTCAGATTCATAACCTAATATAGTTTATTCTATTATTTATAAATTAAACCTAATGGAATAATGGGAATAAATACTCGTTGGAAAAATAGGGATCTCCCCACTGATCCAGTCAATACAATCAATGTTGGAGAAGATCAAATCAATACCATATTTGGAAAACATACTCAGGTTATGATGAATAACCATGCCACACCTATTTTGGATCATTTCATTCAGCAGAAGCCCCCACATTTTAGTGGGACTACTTATCTAGTTGTTGCTGAGTAGTGGATCAAGTCCCTTGAAATGATATTTGTTGAATTAAGATGCAATGAAAATGAAAAGGTAGTGATGGTAGTATATTTTCTCAAGGGTGATGCTGATCAATGGTGGTCCTTGATCCAGAATAGCATTGAGGAAGAATAAATAGAAGAGATGGAGTAGAGGAATTTTAAGAAAATATTATTTGAAAAATATTTCCCACGTGATAAAAGAACCGAAATGAAGAGGAAATTCCTTAGCTTAAAGAAAAGGGAAGAAGATAGTGTTGTAGAGTATGAGGATACCTTTACAAGACTAGCCAGGTATACCATAGATTATGTACAAGACTCATAAGATAATATTGATCATTTATTTGAAGGTCTTAATCAATGTTTTTGAAAGTCACTGGCTTCTCAAACATTTTTGTCATATGATGAATTTGTATCCTATTCCATCAAAACAGAGAAGGAATTTTTTAGAAACAATTTCATCAAGGGAAACCAAGATAATAAGAATTACTCTAATAACCAAGGAAAAGGTGAAGTGTCAACTATGAAAAAGGTAAATAATAAATTCCCATTATGTGAGAATTGTGGAAGGATTCATCTTAGGAAATGTGTGAAAGGCATCGGAGTCTGCTATAAGGGTGGAGAAAAGGGACATCGATCTAATGAATATAAGGAGAAGAAATAATTTAATGATGTTCAATGCTACAATTGTAGAGATATTGGATAATGTAATAACCCATATATTCTTTTCAGGAATTTATTTCTTTTTTGGTTGTTTTCGAGGAAAAGAAGAATTTCTGGAAATTTCAGGAGTACACGCCATGTACATTTATGTACATGCCATGTACCCAATTGCCGCTGGTGATCGTGTGTTGGACATGTAATTTCTCAGCACATGGCCATGTGTCGTGTGCCTGAGACCGCCTAAGAAGAGGCCGAAAAAGGAAAGTTCACACCGTGTACTTTTAAAAAACATGTTGTGTACTTTTTTTATTAGACAGACCAAGGTCATGTCTAATTGACAGAACTTTTTTTTCATCATCCGTCTCATCCAAGTGCATCCGTACAACCACATATCTTCTCTAATCCCCAGAATCTCTATCTATTCTCCAAATTTCCCACTGGTGATTGTGTTGGAATCACATCACTGAGTTCTCCTTTCTTCCTGAACTTCATCTCCAGATTTCTCCTCTTCCACGAGATATCATCAGTTGAACATTATTATTGTTTTTGTAGATCTATAGCATTATAGGGTGATTAAATGACTGAAGATCATGCATAACGATCTCATGATTCCGAGGTAGGTGGTTTGTGCATTTCCGTAGATAGTCTTTGAATTTTATTTGAAAACATTCCCAATACCCTTTTTTGGGGTATTGCATGTTTATGGGTGTTATCCATGTTATTTCCTGTTATTGCTTGTTTGTTTGGATGGAGGTTAATTGTTGTGAATAGGGTTAACCTTACCATGGTATAGATGTTTTCCCCATGTTTTCTTGTTTTGACCGTTTGGTCTAGCTTTGCCTGTTTGGATGTAGCTTTTTTTTCATGCCTAGTTGTTTCTTCTGGAAATGGGGATGACCTTGTTTGTTTAAGGTTCAAACATTACAATCAGTTTCTAACGGGTTTATTCATAGAACCAGAAACATCCAATGATTATATATCCATTTGGACCTACTTTCAAAATTTAGGTTCTCATTAGTTATGGACCGATGAGGCTTAAGAATTTTCATTGGTTGAGAGGATGGGAGGTCAGACTCATCACACCTTTTTGGGGGGAATTATTGTCTACTCTAGGACTCTCTTTATAGATTTCAGTTATGTTTGTGAATACTTGTTAATTTACCAAGTATGAAAATGATCATTCCTTTAGATCTAACAATCAATGATTGATATGCATGAGATTTAGAGAATCTTGCATATGTATTTGAGGTTCTTCATTGATAGATAATCATCGATATTTAGTAGATATTCTTAGTCAATCGTATCCTTCAACACATTATATAGAAATATCTTGGTCATTATGATAACCATACTAGTTTTAAATCCACTCAGTGGGGCACTTGAAGTTTATTATCGCTCAAAAGGATAGATATTATTTTAGAGTTGGGATTATACTCGCAGATGGGCTACCTACGTATCCTTATTAGAAAAGGAATCAGAACCCACATAGTTTGAGTGACGAATTATGAGGTTCATGTTTGATTAATGGCTCAAAGAGATATGCCATAACTACTTTTACACTCTAAGCTCATGTGAGTCATGCTTGGTATGAGAAACAAGAGGAATTAGTAAAACCTGATGATTGTTCCATGAAAGATGAAATCATAAGAAATGATGTGGGGCTTTCGTATGTATGACATACATAGTAAATTAGGATTAGGGATTCGTTTTGGAAAGAATCCCATGAACAAGTTCCATAAAGATATATGTGCCTTATGGAGATTTAAATACTTAACTTCGGGCTTACTCCTTAGAAGGATGCCCAAATTAGGGAGGGACTAATGATTGGGGTTTATTCCTGAGACGGAAGCCCAAGTCAAAAGAAAATAATCCTGGGGCTGGCTCTTGAAAAGGAGTTCCAGGTTAAGGGGACTTGAGATCTGGGGCTTACTCCTGAGAAGGAGGCCCAAGTTAAGTGAAATTATGATGGGGGATTACTCCTAAGGAGGATGCCCAGATTAGGGAACTTGGGGATTACTACTATGGAGGATGCCCATATTAAAGATCTTCTCATCTTAAAGGATGAGGATGAATGAATTAGATCTCTAACCTCAGTGACATAATGTTGTGTAAATCATGAGGTTTTTAGAGATGTTCCATAGAATTCCTTTCAGATAAGGATGCCAACAAATGAACCATGACATAAATGTATTTGAAGAGGGTTTTGAAGGCTGTACTTGAAGAGGAAAGGTGGATTTGAGGAAGGAAGTGAATCGGAAGGAGGCCCACAAGTATTAGTCTGGCACGCATGTCTTGGTCGCACATGTATATTTGCGCGACATGAGTTCACTTGGGTGATGAAGAACATATGAAGTGATACATGGGAAAATTTGGGTTGGATCCCTTAGTATCATCCCTATAGTCTCTCAGATAGGTGGTGCACAAGTTTCCTTGAGAGGGAAAAGTAGCACACAAGTGTCTTCAATTCCCTTAAGGGTTAGACACCTAAGAACGCAAGTATTTGTGAGTTTCAACACTTAGGCCTTATTTTTCCTCTTTAAAACTTCAATTCTAGGTAAATGATTACCTTAGAAGTGTTCGAAAGACTTCAAATGGAGACTTGGGCAACCAGAGCTTGAATCTGAGTTTCTGATTTTTTTTTGTCCTCGAAATGGGGGCCCACAGGGGGTATTTATAGACTATTGAGGTCCTTGGGTGAAAAGAGAATAGGGCATGCAAGTAACTTGAGCAACCCATATGTGGCGTGAAAATATACTTTCATGACCATAATGAAACTTGCGTGACCTATACTTAGTGGGTTCTTTGTTCATGCCTTTGTAAATTTTTGATGTTCTTCAAAGGATGACTCTTTTTGTGCTTATGGTATTCCCATTTTTCAATTGTTAGATTTTAAGATGGAAAGGAGAATCTACAAAAGTCCCCCACAGAGTTGGATCCAAAAAAGGAAAGAGGATTTGACTCTGAGGAAAACGAGAAATAAGGTATTGCGGCGCGCAAGTAGTAGGCATGCAGGTATGCATCTGGCACGCAGGGTTCGGCGCGCAGGGGTATGGACTCACCTATAAATATGCAGAACCACTTCACGCAAAGCACTCAGTTTCAAACGTTTCTGAGCTCTCAGTGTGCAAGTAGCTCTCATTCATGCATCTGACTTGGCTTTCCGCTTGTTCGTGCTTCTGTTCGTGTTGCGCCTCTGTAGTGAGTTTCTGACTTGTGCGCCAGTACTAGAACAGTAAAACCTGTGTGACCAACTTGGACTTGCGCACCAATATGGGACTTGGGCCCCTTAATGCCTTAGCCATTTTTTTCGAATTTCATCACAAATTTTATGAAAAATAAAATTACTTAAATGTTAATCATCTGATGTTTGTGCAAATTCAAAGGCTCCCAGAAGAATTGGAACGGTTGATGAGCTGTCTAGAAAGGAGATTGATTACATAATGAACGTCGTTGCCATGATTATTACAATATCTGCGATAGCACCCTCCCAGATTTGTCCACGTAATTGAATAAATAGCATCTTAATTTCCAACAAAGTATTTACCTACCTCTGTATGGGCATGGTCATCTACAAGGAGTCAACGTTCTAGAGCCAAAGAACAATCTTCTGCATTCATGTTTTCAAACATACACCAAATTTTATTGAGAAAATTTCTCAGTTGGAGGAACATTTTTTAATGATGGAATAGTGGAGAAGGCCTACATAATGCATCATAGCCCTGGTTCCCTATATCTGAAACCTCACAAGCCTGAGCTGCAACCACATTGTTATCCCTCAATCTTCCAAAATTCTAAGATGGATCAATCCAAAAGCTGGAAGAAGAGTTGGGACTTTCATCCTGGAGGAGGTGTGAATCCAACTTGGATGTGGGCATATTGGGTGCGACAAACCTGTGCAAAGTTTTTCGAGGATCTGAAAGGAGCTACAATATATGAAGTCGTCTAGGCTGGGAAGACATATGTCTATAGGAATGATAACTTTGTGCCGGAACTAATCAGCCGTTGGAGCCCAGAAACCAATTCTTTCCATCTGTCTCAGGGGGAAGTAGGAATCAGTTTTTGGGATGACTACAAGATCTCAGGGGATCCAATTTTAGATGATATGTATGATGAATTCATCCCCCCTAGGACACTTGGAATGATTCGAAGAGGACTCCGGCTTTGGCTCGAGAATTATGGAAAATTTTCCACAAGATCAAGAATTCAAAGACCTCGAAAACACATTCTAGAAAGAATATTCATCTAGAGGAGTGGATGGATGTGTTTCTTACTAAGAATAAGGAAAAGGGTCCCACCTGTACTCTTCCTACTAGTTGCCCCAGAACAGAGAAGAGGGGTGGTCTTGGCACATTCTGGCTGACTCTAGAAGTGGGAGAGTTTGAAAACTGGGGCTATGAAGTGAATCAGAGAATCCCAGAGAATACTCGTCTGGCAGGATTCTTATCCTTGTGGCTCAGTGTTTATCTTCTTCCAGTTAGGAATTCAAAATTAGGCCTCTGGCTAGGGACCTTCGTTGTTGTAGCAAAGTTGGATAAGAGGAAAATGGTTGGGTTGGCCACCACCATTTTGGAAAAGATTCACAGGAGCTTAATCCATGTTTATATGAGTAAGTAACCTTTGAGAATAGTGGGACCATTCCACATTTTCTGGGGATTGATTTCAACTCATTTCAGGACATATGCAGTGTAGAGTGGAGTACAGGTTCCTGGAAGTCTTTTCAGGCCATCAGTGCAGGCGTATTCTAGAATTTTTTCCTTATCCCTCAACTCATATGATATGAAGGTGAGGCCATGCATGTTAAAAGAATTCCATTTCTTTCCTTATGGAAACCTTCAAACCAGGTGGTTCTTTGATGATGGAACAACCAGCCTGGAATTGAGGTCATACATTTTGGCTTGCAGAGATGGTGTAGTGGCCCCCAGAATTGATAGATAGATTTTAGGCGAGGCATATGCTCCATACAGATTTGCACGCCAAATCAAGTGTCTGCAGTAGATTGTTGTATCCCCTCCTCTGCATGGATGATCAGAGAAACATCTAATGGTTTCCTGACAGCTATGGTTGCTGACTGCTATGGAGAAGACCGGGGAAGTGTTTGATCTACCAGTTGCTGGAGCGGTGAGTAACTTGAATACTTGGTATGCCGAGAACTAGGTAGCATCATACCCTAAAGGGGTACCGAATCATCCGGTTCCTTGGGTGGGGAAAAAATAAGAGAACTGTCGAGAAATAAACCCTTCATCTGGATGGTCACTCTTCCACACCTGGATCTGATTTAGCAGGTTCCTCACCTGGGGCTGATTCCCCAGATTCCCAGGATGGGGATGATGAGGCACAACATGCGTCAAAGAGGCCTCGTGCCAGATATAATCCTCCTGTCATAATTAAGAGACCTAATCCATAGACTCCTGGTGAGTTATATCATTAAGGCAATTTAATCACCATTACATTATATAGTAACAATATTTATTTTCATATCCTTTATCTGTGATTGCAGGAACTGGGAAGAAGTTGAAGTCCAATATTGTAGAACCCTCCTTATAGCCTTCTGGTACACATGATAAATACCTATGACTAGAGGTTATGCAGACATGGTGGAGTTTATATTGTGATGATGAAACCACCTGGATGGACCTATGCGAAGGGCTACACATCCTTGGAGTAGGGAATCTTCAGACTTCTATTGATATCCATTTCGAGGATAACCCCGATTAAGTGTTAGAATACATTAGAGAGCTGGAGATACTCATATATGCAACTGATGATTCCATTCCTATCATGAAGTGGGTGAAGGAAATTATGGATCGTGGCACCACTGAGGGGACTGGTGCTTCCAGAGATGAGGAGTTCTACGATTACACAGCTTCTGAAGATGTAAGTCTCCTTCCTTATTTTCTTGGCAACATGATTTCAGTTAAAGCATTATTACTCAAGGAAATTACATTCTTCATCCTACAGCTTGCAAATAAAGGAACTGTTGAGGTTCCTTTACCACAATATATCCTTGGTGGTACTGCCATCAGAGCTACTGAATCTCCTCACGAGCCGGGCGAGGTATCTCTAGGCCGGAAAGCCATGGACGAGAAGATAGGATGGGATTTTCAATCTCCAATACCCGTCTTTGGATATGATGATGTCAACACACCCGAAAATCCAAATAAGCAAATACATTGAAGAAAAAAGTCTACAGACAAATGCTTCATCAGTAGTGGTAAGTCCTTCAGATAGTCATGAATCTTAAATCATGAAAATGTTGCTCATAATTCTTGGGATTGCAGGGGCTTCTTAAATTTCCCCATTGAGGGAGTGGACTGACCCTCCTCTGAGGATGAAGGAGGGTGCTGGTGAACAATCGCAAATTCATGCTGACTTGGCTGCTCTTAAAGAAGTGCCATCGTCTGTTCCCAGTACTGCTCCTATTGCTGCTACAAGGAGAGAAGAGCCTACTTCTGGTAAACTAACAATACTTCATAAAATGTTGAACGAAAAAATCAACTAACTTCCATTCTGTGATACTTTAGGTTCAAAACCTGCACCATAACATTTGGCGGCCACTGCAACTGACTCCGCAATTTTATCTGAAGAAGTTGTTCGGGGTCAGAGGCCATAGGATGAGGGTCGTCAAGAAGACATATCGAATACTCCCACTGGTGAGAGTAACCAGAAATCTGTGATATCACTGGTTTAAATGATGATACTTCGCATATCTTTTGAAGATATTTTAGATCAGGTTAAATTACCATGTGATTTATAAGATTTTGGACATGAGTGTTATCCTTCATCCTGTTAAAATATTTCTTATTACATATCTGGCCATGATTGGTTGAAATGTGCAGTTCTATCTGAGCAAGCTGTTGACCTGACAATGCTTGAAGGGGATAGAGATAACACTATTATTGTAGAGACATTAGCTCAAGTGGAGCTTAACCTGGCAGAGCTTCCTGAAACCCATCCAGAAAATACTGTTGAAGCTAGGAAAGATGGGGAGGAGCCTTCTCCTGTTTCTGATCAACCATTGGGTAAGAGATAATAATATTTGTGGTTTCAGTTAATTTTCAGGACAACATAATCAATTTTTGTTATCCTTTGAAACTAACCAAATCATTCAATTGACTATGTAGGGCTGTCAATTTTACTGGCCAGATCTGGAGGTGCAGCCTCCACCCCAACAGGAGTAGAAAGTGAAGTAAAGAGGGTTAGGGGGGATGCAGAAGAACATGGAACTTCTCTATGTGCATTAATCCCAGACTATATTCCCCCTGTGATATTAACGCTGAATCAGACCTGGAGGTATATAAGGTTCTCCAATTCTCACGCTGCAAGGCATGGCAGAACATATGGAAGATCATATCTAAAGTGCCTCTTGAAGAGCTGTCTTCGAAGATCCTGTGCCTGTCATCCCTATTCGTCATGTTGGTACATGGCTATTTTGAATTTCAAGAGATCCATATCGCGGTGAAACAAGTCATTTTTAGAAGGGAGAAGGTGAAAAGGTACCATCAAGACTTAACTAGAGAGAGACTATTGACCAATATCAGAAAATTCGAGGTTGCGGTGCTCCGAGCTGAGGTTGATCATGCGGAAAAGTTTAAGGAGCTGAAGCATAATATCAAGGAGAATGTTTTCCAGAAGATGCACCTTCAGAAATATTTAGATTCTGTTACTGGGGAACTTTACTAGCTTAACAATTCATTGGATGGGGTTCAAACAAATGGAATTAAAGCCATCACTAATTCTAATAAAGAACTTCATCAAGCTGAAAATAGTGAATCTGGTTGAGTGCATGAACTTCAAGTGGCTTCTGATGAAGCTCAGGATGTCGTAAATCAAATGAAGAGTTATATTAAAAGCCTCTTGTAATACCTAGAAAATAGAAGAGACTCCAGCCTGTGAATGTCCTTCTAACTCATGTGCATCAATGACAAACACTTTCATCATTAATCATTTGTGCCTGCATTTTCTTGCTACCTGCTTTAAATTATTTTTTCTAAGCCAATGGGACTAGTAAGCATAGTTTGATTTTTTATAAGGTGATACAAACAACCCCACAAACTTTGCATCTTTTAATTTCTCAATATTACCTAAATAATACAAAAAGTATGTTTAGTGAGTTGGGACTTGACTTTTGTTCAGATTTCCCTTGTCTTTTGTGGGTAGTTTAATGTCATGCATGCCGGACATAAAAAGGATAATGTTTATGGTCAAAATATCTTTGACCAAATGGATTAAAAATGACTCAATTCCATGATAATTTATCTGGAAACATATTACCACATTCAAGTATGATGGAAAACATGTAAACTATGACTTAAGAAATTTTGAATCTGAGGAATGATATGAAAAAAATGCTAAATGGAATTAGAGGAATTATTTCCTAAGAGTGAAGTTACCATTATTTAACCAACCTGTTAGGGGGTTGAATTATACAGGGCCACTTAAGGGCATTGGCTTCATAGTAAAGTAACAACATCTTTTGGCTGAAAGATCCATTATGTAGACTACATATGCAAGGCCACCTAAGGGCATGTGCTACAAAGTCAGGAAAAATAACTCTCAGAAATATTACTTTTCTATTGTGAAAAAGCCAATGAAAGAATATGGAAATTCAAATTTTCCAAAGCATAGAGTTTGTTGTATGGAGAGAGGTATTTGAATATGGATAGGATATTCCTAATCATGTTTTTCAATGAATTGGATGAATTTTAATCCTGCGAAGGTCTGACCCAAACATAGGGAATGGAAATATAAACCATAGACTTGAATACATTCATATCATGAAAATTAGTATGGGATAAATATGTTAATGATGGATATTTTTTTTCATATCCCTACATATTTTCATTAATACAAACAAGGACACAAGATGTTTTCCTCCCAAGAATTAAGTTACCACTATTTGAAAAACCCGTTAGGGGGTTGAACTATTCAGGGCCACTTAAGGGCATTCGATACATAGTCAAATAATAGCATATTTTGGCTAACAGGTATGTTATGTAGACTACTTATGCAAGGCCACCTAAGGGAACATGCTGCATAGTCAGGAAAAATAATTCCCAGGTTTCAAAAATTTTGTGACCCGAGGTCAAGAAAAGGGTTATGGAGATCTGGAAGTATTTAAGGTTAGGAGTATGACACATGTAAATGAGTATTCTCCAATGCATAAGAGATACATAGACCAATGCTGACCATAATCATGTTGTGGCTGGGTCCTAAATTGAGATGTTGGACTTCACTACATATCTCATTAGAATGAGAATCAAGCCAAATGTAGTTCTTGAAATACAGTTTAACGTCAAGTGGGATGATGGATGTATGAGATCTTATTTTAGTTTCATAGAGATCAGATTATAATAAGGAATACAAATTTTTTGTTTTATAAATCGGAGGTGAATGAAGACCAGGGTTTCCATACCACATTCATGTTTTCACAGGGGGACTTTTCAGCCAAGGGACTGAAAGTGGAATTTGGGGTTAGGCCCAAAGTCTTGGGGCTGGATTCGAGGGATTCTCGAACGTTCCTACGTATCCCATAAGGATGGGAATCAAGCCATACATAGTTCTAGAAATACCCTACGTACAGATTTGGTTCATACAAGTGAAGGGTTAAAGGGGACTTTAGTGCAATGATGGTTTGACCCAAGATTAAAGGTTCGGGAATTACCATGTATGCACATAGTATTTGAAATATGACAAGATTGGAGATCAAAGTCAATGACGATTCCCTCTCAGGAGAGGGAAAATGGGGGACTGTATTTTTTAACGTCGTATAGAAAGGACGATGGTGCTTCACAATTTAGTGTCACATAGCGGGGACAAAAGTGATGTACCCAGTTTAACGTCTTGTGGGACGGAGGTGAACCGACATGAAGTGATTGGTTTTGGGATGCTTCACGGATCAACATCATATGAGACGTAGGTGAACTGACATGAAGAGATTGGATTTGTGTTTGTATGGGATGTAGGTGAGCCAATGTGAAAATGTTGGTTTTGGGATTGAATCTCGGGAGGTTGCCTATGTACCCAGCCTAGATGGCAAGGATCAAGGTCTGTGTTGTTTGATTAAGAATTAATTGGTGATCAAGTTGTACTTGAGGACAACCCGAAGATGGTTTTGGGACAGACACATGGTTAGCGGTCCAGAGAGGGTGTTATGGTTGAAGTTTACTCTAAGCTCTCATGAGTCATACTCGGTGTGAGAAACAAGAGGTAGAAACAACCCTAACGATGCACAGCTTAACGTTATGTTGGACGAAAGAGGGACTGTGCAGTTATAAGTATTGTAGTAAGGACTTTGGCGACTGTGCAGTTTAATGTCATGTAGTAAGGAAAAAAGAGGGGATGTATAGTTTAATGCCATATATCATGGACAAAATATGGGACTATGTAGTTTAATGTCATGCAGTAAGGACAACACAGTTTAACGTCATGTTGGATAATGGAGGGGAAACACAGTTTAACACCATGTTGGTCAAAAGGGTGTTGTACAGTTTAGCGTCATGTAACTAGAACATATTGTATTTTTGTTACACAAAATACATCTTCAAGAATATTGCATTGGTTGGAGTTTTAATGAGTTCTCCATCCATTGAGATTAAAGAATAAGCCCTATTGGAGTAAACCTTATCTATTGAATAAGGTCCTTCCCACTTTGGCTCAAGCATGGGAGGTTTCTTTCCTGGTATCATTTGAGTTCTGAGAACCAATACCAATTCTCCTTGAATGAATGAACAAAGAAGAAATTTTTTGTTGAAATCCCACTCTATTCATTTCTGATAGATTTCTAAGTGGTGTAGGGTGCACAATATTTTTTCATATAAGCGTTCCAATTCATCCAATCGCTTTTGAGATTGTTCATCAGTAGATGACCAATCAAAAATGGATAATCTAAGTGAAGGTAATTGAACCTCTATGGGAAATACTTCTTCTGTTCCATATACCAATGAATATGGAGTTGACCACGTAGTACTGTGGGTAGTGGTTCGATAAGCCCATAAAGCATGAAAAAGTTTATCAGTCCATTCTTTCTTATCTTTATCCACCATCTTTTGCAGTATGTTTGAAAGATTCTTACTAAAGGCTTCTATTTAGGAATTGGCCACTACATGATACCGATATGAATGGTTGGATTTGATTTTGTATGGTTGATACAACTTCCTTATCTCAGATGAACAGAAGTTGGTGCCATTATCCGTCAATATGGTATGAGAGACACAAAATCTAGTAAATATGATAGACTTGATAAATCTAACAATGCTTTTAGAAAAAACTTCTTTGAGAGGTATTTCCTCTACCCATTTGGAAAATAAATCAGTAGCAGTAAGAATATACTTAATCTTCTTGGATGTAGCTGAAGGGTAAGGTCCTACTACATCCATTCCCCATGTGGAAAATGGCCATGATTATTTAACTGTATGAAGAAACTCTGGGGGTTGATGAATGAAGTTGGAACATACTTGGAAAGAATGACACTTCTTAGTGAAATCAACAGAATATTGTATTATTGAAGGACAAAAGTATCCAAGCCTTCGAATTTGATCTGACCGTCTATGTCCAGACTGGTGGGCACCACAGACTCCTGCATGTACTTCTTTAATGATAGCCATTGTCTCTTCACCAACAATACATCTGAAGAGAATTGCATCAAAACCTCTTTTTTAGAGAATTTTTTCTAGATGATCTGGGATATCATAAAGAGTAAAATTGACCACATGTCGCTGGACTTGTTTTTTCTCGGCTCTATCAGGTGGGAGTGTTCCATTCTGAAGGTATTCTCTGATAGGTGTCATCCAACCTATAGTATAACCATATGGTTCAGGAATGGGACTAATTTCATTGATTTCCTCTGTTCATATTTGAACATAAGGTGAAACTGTACGATGGTGGGAAATACTAATGATTGTTTCATCCCGATTTGGATATTCCAGAGTTTTCGCTACATTATCCAATGCATCAGCTTGGGCATTTTGTGATTGTGGGACATAAGAAAATGTCTTTTCTGAAGTAAATTCCACCATTAACTCTTTGGCGTAATCATACAATGGGATTAACTCTTATCTAATGGCATACTCCCCATTGACTTGTTTGATTACCCAGTCTGAATCACTTTTCACCTTTAAGTGATTCACCTATGCCAGAAGCTCCAACTCCAATCATGTGATGAGAGCTTGCTATTTTGCTTCATTTTTTGTACCGCCTTCCAACAATAAGAGGAATATGGTAGCATTACCTTTTTAGGGGAAATAAGTACAATTACCAACCCAACTTTTTTGAATTTAGAATCTTCCATTTTCTTCCCTGCTAGACTTCTAGAAGCACCATCAAATTACATTTCAGATGTTTGAAGATTATCTTGAATAGAGAAGACTTCCTCATCGGGAATTTCAATATCTAAAGACGCAACTTCAACTGAAGGGTGTGCAGTAAGGAAATAATCCACAGCTTGGCCCTTTATTTCCTTTTGAGACACATACTAGATATCACACTGCTGCAAAATAACTTCCTACCTTGCCAGACGTCCTATAATCATTGGACAACTAAGGATAAATTGGAGCGGGTTATTGCGATATACCAATTGGACCTTATGATGTTGCGGGTAGTGTCTCAATTTTTGAACTGCAAAGATTAACGCTAGTCAGCACTTTTCAATACATGAATATCAAGTTTCTACCTCAAGAATAGTTCAACTAAGATAGTAAAGGTTGTTTTCACTCCCAGCATCATTCTTTTGATCAAGGAAGGCACCCAATGATCGCTCTAAAGCTGTCACATAGAGAATAAGTGGTCTTCCTTCAACAGGTGGAATTAATACCGGTGGACTCAAAATATATTTCTTGAGAATATTTAATGACTCTTGACATTCTTCAGTTTACTGGTAAGTGACTCCCTTCTTCATCAATTTGGTGATGGGTAAACATTTTCCTGCCATATTGGCAATGAAACGCCGAATATAATACAAGTGTCCTTGAATTCCTCTTAATTATTTAAAATTTCGAGGAGGTGGCATACCAAGGATTGATTTTTTCTTCCCAGGATCGACATCGATACCACGATGGAGTACAAAAAATCCGAGATATTTTCCTAAGGTTACCCCAAAAGCACATTTTATGGGGTTCATCTTCAAATTGTGTTGTCGTAGTTTGTGGAATATGATTTCCAAATCAGCCAAGTGATTATAAATTTTCCTTTATTTGACCACCAAATCTTCCACATAACATTCAAAAAATTTCCCAATAAAGGGTTTGAAGATATGGTGCATGGCACATTGATATGCTGCACATGCATTTTTCAGGCCAAAGGGCATTACTCGATAGAAAAAAACACCCTGAGGAACTCTGAAGGCTGTAGATTCTTCTGCTTATAGAGCCATTCGGATTTGATTATACCCAGAATATCCATCCCTGAAGGAAAGTTCTTTATAGCCAATTGTTTCATCAATTAAGAGTTTTGTGATTGGAACTAGAAAATTATCCTTCGGACGATGCTGATTAAGATCTCTGAAATCAATGCAAACTCTAATTTGTCAATTCTTCTTTTTCACAAGGACAATATTTTCCATCCATTTGGGATATTGAACTTCTCTGAAGATGTTAGCCTTGATATGATTATACACCTTAGCTTCAATTTTGGAGGCATTAGTTGGGTGTGTTCTTCTTGCGGCTTTCTTGAATCCTTGATGTTCTTCTGGAAAACCCAAATGAATGGTAGCAACATCAGGATCAACCCCTGGAATTTCTATATAATTCCAAGAAAATATATCTCTATTTTTCTTTAAAAATGAAATTTATATTTCTTTCTCTTCGAGAGTCATGGCCACACTAATTAAAGTGGGGTGTGGATCATCTTTTGTACCTAGATTTATTTCTCTGAGTTCATCCACAGGGGTAGAGATACCTTCTTCAAATGATGGAAGAGAATCTCTGAGATCTTTTTCTTCTTCCTCAATATGTGTTACTTCTTTTGTTTCTACATGCATAGTAGATGATGAAGCAAAATTTCCATGATCATGAGAGATGTTAAAATTTGAACATCTTGATGAAGTGGTTACCATTTTTGACCCTATTTACGATGAAGGGTCTTCCTTGGGTAATAAAGAGGAGATGATGGATTGAGAATCAACATCATTGTTTATCTCTGGCATTGCTATAACTTCTTCTGGACTGGTTGATGAATCATAGAATTGCTGGATTTCATCGGATGAAATGAAGATATCTCTATTTGAGCATTCATCATTTCCTGGTGAATCAATAACTTCTACCATGCTATCTGGCTTTATTTTCATAATTGACATTATGGAAGTTTCTATAAGAGTATTGGGATTTGGGTCTATCCTATCAATTTGACTGATATGAAACACATAATTTGTACTCACATGTATGAATGGGTTTACTGGAATATTTTCCAAACCATATGAAGCATTAATTTTGGTAACCTCCTTTGTCATAGAAACATATTTTCCCTTCATGTGATAGAATTATGCCTCAATTTATTGAGATTCCCATGTTTTGAATGGGGATTTATCACCATACAATGTCCCATTTTGACCATTGGAACAATATTTGAGGCATTGATGGTATGATGATGGAATAGCCGCGTGTTGATGTAGCCAAGGTCTTCCAAGAAAAATGTTGAAGGATGTGTCATGAAGAACAACCATGAAATATAAATTGGATACAAGATCCCCAAACTGCGTTCTGAGTGTAATCTTTCCCATAGGTTCTTGTACATTTTTATCATATCCTTGCAACATAAAAGTAGAAGAAGATAAATCAGACTCAGTGAGGGCCAATCGACGAAGTGTACGAATAAGGATGAGGTAGACTCCTGAACCATTATCAATTAATGCTCTTCAGATGTCTACATCATTGAACTTTCCAGATAAATACAAATGTCTAATATATCCATGCACAACATCATCTTCATCTTCATCTGTAAAAGAAATCACTACATGGAATTCTACAAGATGATTTTCTACATGGTAGACTTCTGCCGTAGCAATTTCAGTTTTGAATTCTTGAGGACTTGACAAAGCCTCAATGAGTGCCCCCCGAATATCCTTTGATAGGTTTAAGGCATCCATAATTGATAAATTGGCCGGTACCTGGGACAAATGTTTCAAGACATCGTACTTTTGATCCAAGGGGTTGCGTTTCCCAACAGGAACATGTGGTTTTGCAGGTACCTTATAAGTTGATGCTTTGGAAGTAGATGCATCTTGTATCTGGGTAGGAGTTGGAAATACTCCTGGATTTGGAAGATTAGACCGACTAGGTATATTTATTTGCTGAGAGGAATAAGCTGTAACTTTTAACCGATCTTCCAAAATAACTAAGCCAAGACTGAATCTTCCATGTGTGTAAGAAAATTCTTGTTCTTGTTGAGTCCACTAAAGGGGTTTTCCACGAGTTTCTGCTGCATATACAGTTCTAGCATGGGTAGGATTGAAATAGTGGATTCTGAAATATCTACATCTTCGTCTATATCCTAGACCTCTAGAACTCCCTCTAATTCCTTTGTTCGATACATGGAAATCAGGCTCATCAAGATCAAAACTATGACTAGCATAAGGACCTGTTAATAGAATCATGTTAATAGAACCAAATATCAACTCTTCATCTGATGAAGATTTTTTCTGATTAGCCGGTTTAGGCTGTACCGTTTGGTGGGGCGGTTCCCATGGCTTTGAAGTAGATGTTATAAAATCTTTGAGAGGCAAAGACAACTTGGGCATTGACAAGAGCTCATCTTCTTCTGACTTCTCTTATTTCTTCAAATTATGTCGTTTTTTTGAGGATTTTCCTTTTGATGAAGGGGGTTTTTATGTGGCATTCATAGTAGAAGACACAATTGGTTTCTTCAATTGCATTCGTAAAATGTAATGAGTTGGAATGATCGTATTCCTGACCATCCAATCATCATATTTCTGCACATTTTTTCTTTTGAATTCATGCCAGTCAACTTATCCCTTTAGATCTGTAGTAGTAACACATGTTACCTTGGATGAAAAACCTTTAACTTTTACCTGTCACAAATCTAACATTTTTTGTAGGAGTTCTTTTAAGACAAAACATACTTTAATGGGATGCCCCAACATTTGATGAAAGGGGAAATAGTTTGAAAGGTCTTAATCTCATTCCTTGTTTGGAATTTTAGGCCTTGGCAACTGAACCAAATTATTTTCCAGAGCTGAAATGAAATAACTAGGAAGTTGTTCATTTAGGAAAGAATAAACTTTGTTCTTTAACGCCTCAAATTGTTTCCATATTTGATCTCTTTTATCATCTTGACAAAACGACCTCTATTATTGATACTCAGGAGGTGGATCCCTTCGATAAGATGAAGGTTTTGAATTGGAAGTTGGTATATGTGCTTGTTTAAGTTTAACTATAGCAGTCTCTACTCTCCCAATTCTCCTTCCTAGAACTGATGGAATTACATGGGTTTTATCCTTAGTCTTTGTAAGAGAGTCTTCAATCTGTTGAGCTATTGAAGTAAGGTCTCGAAACCCTCCTATGTATTTCACAGGGATCAACGGTGCGTGTAATTCATCACGGAAATTTTCCACACAGATTGGGAACAATTATTTTTTAGGGAGTGCTATGTTTAAGGAATATTTTAATCCCGTCTAGTGAGAAATGAAATCTTAAACTCTTTCCTTCTCCCTTTTATTAAAATTTGTAATATCAAAAACTTTTTTATTTTGCAATGTTGAGCTGAAGGGAAGAAGGAATCGTTTGCGGAGACCTTCCTACCCAGTAATTGACCGGGATTGCATGTTTGTATACTAGAAAAAGGCAGGCCCTTGTAATGACTGTACAAAACACCTGATCTTAACTACTTCTTGTTGTTGAGGAGTTCCCATCATCGGATCACAAAAAGAAACAAAATGTGTTAAGTGTTGCTCTGGATCTCCCGAACCATTGAAAATTGAGAATGTGGTACTTGCAAAATTTTATGGGGGAGTAATTTCATCCACCCATTCAGGGTATTGTCACTTTTCTGGTTGAATTTGTGCATGTCTCTCTCATAGCTTCCAACTGATCAGTTAATAACTAAATGTTAGTCATTTACTTTGTAGAAACATCTGGTTGAACTTGGACCTGAGCAGGTGCAATAAATGGAGTTTGGACATGTGTGATGACTGGTACTACAACTGATGGTAGCACTATCGGTTGTTGTTGTTGTGCATGACCCATAAGATTAGACCTGTGGGGGGTGTACTAGTAAAAGAGGATATTCTTGATCCATCTCAGTAGCTACAACAAATTCCCTTGACTGACTGACTCCAACACGCTTAGGAGGAAGACTACCTTGATGTAGTTCTGCATTCAACCTCCTTAATTCCTTAATTTCATCCTCTTATTGTGCGAACCTTTTCTCTAGTGAGAGTGATTGGCATTATCCATAGGAAGGGTTGAATGTAACCTGATTTTTTCCTTTCCCCTTGTTAGGACACTTTTCAAAGAGGGGGTGTCGGTTATTTGAAAGAACACCAAGATTCTGGGTAAGCCTTCGATTTCGTATACACACACCATCTTCATTTACTTCTGTGTGCACAACCATTTAAATAGGAACTTCTTCATCTGAACCCTCTGAGTGAGCCTCATGTTCTAGGGGATAAGTAACAACAAAATTGATGACATTTATCGATGCATAATGCATTGCATCCCTTCTATCGGCATTTTTGCGATATTGTCTTCATCCATGTTCATTATGAGACATTTCCTTTTGTTGAGTTGATCCTTTAAGAACTTCTTGATGAACCGTAACTTGAATGGAATCTCCTGATAATTCGGCTCTGTGTTCCTCTTGTTGTTTCATACCTAATCAAGAAAAGGCTTAATTTCACTGAGGAAGAGATTGAGGATTTGAAAAAAGTCCCCAATTCGGTAGACTGGGGATGTTCCTGTTGTTCCTACTCAACTCCTCGAATCCTATTTGTTGATTTTGAGGGTTGAGCTAAAAGCGTCCCTAGTCTGGCAAGCTGAGGTGGCTCTTAAGCTGCTACATTTGAGACTTTCTTAAAATCTCTCCTGATTTTGCGGACATTAGTCCAAAAATTGGTTGGATGAATTAAAATACATCCACTCAAAATCACCTAGCTCAAATGATCATTGGATGATTTATGACACTTCTGTCACCTGATGATGTGCATGCTCTAAACGAGAAGCATGTTGGATATTCTCATTTTCTTAATGCAAGAGTAATTAGACAACTTGTTCTTTGTATGCCTGACTTTGGGAAGAACTAGCTGAGGCATGTTTCTGAGCAATCCTTTGATTTCAAACAAAACCAATTGGTTCTGGCTGGCCATGGGAAATAACATTTCATGAGACCATTTTTGACGGGCTTTGTTGACTGGAGAGTATAGTGAAATATTGTTCTCCATGAACACCACATACCCTGATATGAATACCAAATGGGGCATTGGAAATTAACTAGCGCAATCATTTTAGTGCACCAAGGGATGAATGCTGAAGGGCTCTCCGCTTCTTTTCAACCTTTGGATATCGGGAAACTGAGAGAGATGCCAAATCAATTTGGCATTGTAACACTTTTATTATCTTGACATGATTTTCATATTCATTATAAGATAATATTTTCTTTTTCAAGTGACAAAGAGTTTTCCACATGTCGAGACGAATATCATGAATACAATCTTCTGTCAACATTTCCAGAATATCAGACTGAGAGTCAGCCAATGGCCAAAACATGACTGGTACTTCACCCATCGCCTATTTTTTTCTCATATTAAGCACTTCCTCCTTATCATTCAATGAAGATTATTCTACAAGATTAGACCAAATCCAGTGGTTCTTTGTTGCCTCATCATATTCAACAAGATTGGTAGATAAATAATTTATCAAACTAGAAGATGAGTGACCTAGGGGTGGTTTTGAGAATGACCTACACCCCGAGCTATCTCATGATTGAGAATGTATTTCAACTACTAGTGGTAAATCATCAGATATGACTGGATTCACATTTTCAAGTGCCTCAAGATAAGAGGGATTTCACATTACTGCATTTTCCTTTAAAGAATTGTCCAGGAAATGCGTATTACTACCATAGAGAGGACTCTCGTAGCTAAATTCATCATCATGGGGAGGACTACCATGGTGGGTTATAGAAAAAGATGAAACCTTTTGGTCCTTGATATTCTAGCCACGCAGAGGTTTATCATGGCTCTCATATGAAGAAGATACTTCGAGATCGACTGAACTACCATGAAGCAAGGATTCATGAGGAAGTTTCTGATGAAGTCCTTCGAAATTATCGTTCCCACTATTGGGAAATGAGAGAGTAGAATCTTGAGTTGCAGAATATAATTGTCTGAGGGCTTTAAGAACCCCAGCATCGGGAAAGTCCTTATTACAGATCAACTCTTTATTTCTTGATTGTGATAAATGGGCCTTCTTCTTAGAAGCCTTCTTAATCATTTTTGGAACCACTTGTGGATGAAAGTGGTTATTATGGGTAGGTTTATGTGCCTGCTCATGAGAAATAGTCATGTTAGACAGATTATCTCCATTCAAATCAGGTGTATGTGCCTGACATGATTGTCCATATGACATGGGGGAGAATGCCCCACAACCCTCTTGGACTAGAACAGAGGTGTGTATCTGTTCCAGAGTGATATGTTGATGAGTCACTCCACTGGTAGGGAAAGATTTATATTTCTTTCCTTATGATGCTGATGAAGTTGTTCTAATATTTTGACAGGAATCCAGAATATGGGCAGGGATTTTCTTCTTCTCTTTCAACATTATCAGAATGTTCTTGGGGACATCAGCTACCAGAACGGGAATATAAGTCCATTCTGTGCTTGGAGTAGGTGTTTATTCTTTCCCCTATCCTCCTTTTCATGTTAGTGAATTCTGAAAGTACTCATGTGTGGGGGTAGAGAGTTGAGTCTGCTCCAAATTTGTTGTCAGAGCTTTCCGACTAACCACTTCGGGTGCTACAAAAGGAGACTGTTGGCAGGCTTGATGAACATTGGAAGGTTTATGTGCCTACTGTGTATTTTTCATCAAGTATGGTTGACGAATTTCCTTCAATACTTGTAGATGAGACTGCTGACAGATTTTTTTATTGCAAACAGGTGTATGTCCCTGCTTATCAGTTGCAACCATATTAGATTGGAGAGCTTCATTGGGTGTATTCAGACGAGCATGCAGACTAGATGATGAGTTATAAACAGGTGTATATTCCTTCCTATAATACTCCACTATAATTCCTTGGCTGGATTGGCGTGTTACTGCCAAATGAGTCTGTTGGGCAGTAACATCAGGATGGATGGGTGTATATTCCTGCTCGTTGTTTGACATCACGTTGGCTTGACCGAATTCTCAGGAGGGGTCAGAAGTAAGAACCTGCTCCCTATTGACTATATTTTCACTTTGATGGTTCACATTCCATGCTTGGGTTTGAGGAACCTGAGTCGAACCCCTAAAGGCGGTACCCTCGTCATGTTGAGGGCGCACTACCGCACGAGTCTGGCGAGGATTTTTGATGGGAGACCTTAGGAAGTACTCATGTCTTCTTCAATTAAGGCCTTGGGTGAACTTCTCGTTCACCACCCCATAATATGGGAGGGACTGTTGATTGAGTTCTGGGGATAATGAACCAAAACGGTTTGGATACGGTGGTTGGCATCACCTGATTCTCAATCACTGGTTGTCGTTTTCCAGACAACCAGGGTGAATTATTGATGTGGAGGGCTTGTCGAGCGGCTTCCAGAGTAATAATGCTACCGAGTTGACGGTATTCCTTAACCAGTGCTTTTGAGACGCAGCGTTGAAGACGCTGAGTAGGTGATGTCATCCTCAGAGCGGATGAGGATCTAATAGGAGTAGAGGTTGAGGAATTCACATGTGGGAACTTTATAGAAGCCATTTCTGTAACGCAGAGTGAACTTGGAAAAGAGTGTATGTTTGATATAACAGAACTAATCAAGAAAAGTTTGGACACTACATCTTTTGGATGATCACATATGTTATTGATTGATTTTTTGTCCCACTCATTGAGTTAAATAGGGGCCTAACAAATAGGTAAAACGTCATTTAATTTGGTTAAGGATTCACGTTGGGTTCACCATTTTCGTTTCTTTTGGAAATGGGGATGACCTTGTTTATTTAAGGTTTAAACATTCCAATCGGGTTCTAACGGCTTTATTCGTAGTACTAGAAACATCCAATGATTCTATATCCATTTTCACCTACTTTCCAAAGGTACGTGCTCATTAGTTATGGACCAATGAGGCTTAAGAAATTTCATTGGTCGAGAGGATGGGAGGTGAGACTCATCACACATTTTTGGGGGGAATTATTTAATACTTTGGGACTCTCTTTATAGATTTGAGTTAACTTCATGAATCCTTATTAATTTACCAATTATGAAAATGATCTTTCCTTTAGATTTGACAATCAATGATTGATATGTATGAGATTTAGAGAATCTTGCATATGTTTTTTAGGTTCTCCATCGATAGAGAATCATCCGTATTTATTAGAGATTCTTAGTAAACGGTATCCTTCAACACATTATATATAAATCTCTTGGTCATTATGACAACCATACTGGTTTTAAGGCCACTCAGTGGGGCACTTGAAGTTTATTATCGTTTAGAAGGACATGGATTATTTTAGAGTGGGGATCATACCTACAGATGGGCTATCTACGTATCCTTGTTAGAAAATGAATCAGAAATCACATAGTTCGAGTGACGAAGTATGAGGTTTATTCATGATTAATGGATCAGAGAGAGATTTCATAATTACTTTTACACTCTAAGCTCACGGGAGTCATGCTCGGTGTGAGAAACAAAAGGTATTAGTAAAACCTGACGCTTGTGCCATGAAAGATGAAATCATAAGAAATGATGTGGGGATTACGTATGTATGATATCCCAAGTAAATGAGGATTTGGACTTAGTTTAGGAATGAATCCGTGGAACAATTTCCATAAAGTTATATGTTATTTATGGAGATTTAAATACTTCACTTCGGGATTACTCCTGAGAAGGATTCCCAAATTAGTGAGGGACTAATGATTGGGTTTCATTCCTTAGAATGAATCCCAAGTAAACAGAAAATAAGCATGGGGCTTACTCCTGAAAAGGAGGCCCAGGTTAAGGGGACTTGAGATCTCGGGATTACTCCTAATAAAGACGCCCAAGTTAAGGTAAATTATGATTGGGTCTTACTTTTAAGGAGGATTCCCAGATTAGGGAACTTGGGGCTTACTCCTAATGAGGATGCCCAAATTAAGGATCTTCTCATCTTAAAGGATGAGGTTGAATGAATGAAATATAAAACCTTAGTGAGATAAGGTTATGTAAATCAAGAGGTTTTGAAAGATGTTCCAAAGAATTCCATTTGGATAAGGAAGCCAACAAAGGAACCATGCCATAAATGGATTTGAAGAGGGTTTTGAAGGCTATCCTTGAAGAGGAATGGTGGATTTGAGGAAAGGAAGTGAATTGGAAGGAGGCGCTCAAGTATTAGTCTGGAATGCAAGTCCTGGTCACGCAAGTATACTTGCGTGACATGAGTTCACTTGAGCGAGGAAGAACATGTGAAGTGATACTTGTGTGACTTTGGATTGGAGCCCTTTGTATCATCCCTAGAGGCTCTCAGATAGGTGGCACGCAAGATTCCTTGAGAGGGAAAAGCGTCGTGCATGTGTCTTCATTTCCCTTAAGGGTTGGACACTTAGGCGCGCAAGTATTGATGAGTTACAACACTTAGGCATTATTCTTCCTCTTTAGAACTTACATTCTAAGTAAATAATTACCATAGAAGTGTTTGGAAGACTTCAAATGGAGACTTGGGTGACCAGAGCTTGAATCTGAGTTTCTGATTTTTTTCGTCCCCAAAATGGGGGGCCCACAGGGGATATTTATAGGCCATTAAGTACCGTGGCCGAAAAAAGAATAGGGTGCGAACGTAACTTTCACGACCCATATGTGGCGTGCAAGTATACTTGCACGACCATAATGAAACATGCGCGAACTATGCTTAAGGGGTTCTTTGTTCATGAATTTATAAAATTTTGATGTTCTTCAAAGGATGACTCTCTTTGTTCTTATGGTATTCCACTTTTTCATTCGTTAGATTCTGTGACGTAAAGGAGAGTCAACACAAGTATTGTTAGGATGGAGTTATTTTATTTTGCATGCTTTGGGATACTATAGACTATTAAGTTGAGTTGTTCTTGAGGATTAATTTGGCTTCCGCATATCGTTTGTCAATGATTAACTTACACAGGGCTGTTGGAACATGGTGTAGTAGACCATAGGGAGATAAGACACTGAGGGATTCTCCCAAGTGTCTACTTTACTATTACGTTGCATGAAATAGGGGGGAAGACTTTGTGCTCCCTCAGAGTGTTTGTAGTTTTCTCGATATGGGCCACTAGGGGAATTATACGTTGAGTGCTTCCTCATAGTGCCAATTTGTTATCAATACGAGACCACTGAGGGAATTGAAGGTGAGTGTTTCCTCAGTGTGTCTTTACTAAAGCTGAACTAGAGGGTTTAGGCTTTGTGTACTTCCCAGATGGTTTCATATGGTTGTTTTGTTGAACTGGAGGGGTTAGGTTGTGAGTACTTCCCATAGGGTTACCTTCTTTTGATTGTTTTCTCTTGATATAAAAAAATTAATGAAATTAATATTGTAAGATTTTTACTATGTGTACTTACTTGTTTACAGCTTCATTTTGTTTATTTCCTGCCATATATATTCACTGACTGTTAGCCATAGATCTTGGGGTGGTTGCCTACTGGGATTCGTCTCGCACCCTATTTGGGTCATGATTTTGGGACCAAATAGATAATATTGTTGCATGTATTGATAAGGGAAAGTTCCCTTCTACATTAGGTATTTGACTGTTGTGGAGTTGGAGAGCATGGGACCAAGCTGAGGGTTGAGATGTTGTGGATCTATTTACCAGCTTTTATTTGTACATTATTTTAGTGATGTATTCCTACACTTTGACTTGTTTGGAATCTTTTCTAGACATATGTATCATGCATCATATATATTTATATATGCTCCGTTGTTATCACTTCCAGTCTTCCATTGTTTACTGTTTTATGGAATTATTTCAGATTCCTCTATTACTATATGTTTTACTTCTGCTATGTCAGTCTTCCAATGAGGGCATAGTTTCCCCACTATCAAACCCAAGGCCCTTGCTGCTAGTTGACAGCCTATGGCATTTGGGGAAATGCGTCTGAGGCCTTGTGAACAACTGGGTACGGGGTGCCTCTGGGTGGCTTCTGAAACCGTGACATTAAAAAGTGGTATCAGATGATTTTTTTTGAATTACTATTTGGAGCCTATATCCAAGGATAAGAAGGAATAATTACTTGGTAATAAACTGTTCCTGGGAGTATCTAACCTGTGTACATGGAAAATTCAATTTACCTCGTATACTGGGATTATTCTAGTTTTTCAATTTTACAGTTGATTTTATTTCACCATTAGGTGATTCACATGTATTGTGTTGTTATTATTGATTTTATTGAGGTTCTATTTCTGTTGAATCCCGATGAGATTAGGGTATTCCATATCTTGCATCATATATGCACTTTCTATAGATCACACGTCATGAATTCTTTCCATTCCATTTAGGGTGCATTAGTGATTTCATGGTGTTGTGATAGATGTTGTGCTAGATATGCATGCTGTTGTGATAGATGCCTTGATAGAATTCCTAATTTTTATAAGGTATTAGTTTTTCTATGGTTTTGTTTTAATGGATTCCAAACTTTGGTTCTTGAGGTGTTATGGGCCCTTGTGGATTGAAATTCAGTGGATCATTTCTCTATTATGTTTATATATAACATGTATAAGATTCCATGCTTTGATTCATGGGGAGTATGGGCCCTCACAGATCTAAATTTGGAACTTTATTGTTGGTTTCAGTGTTTTTCTAGGTTACAGAGTAGTTTCTGAGGCTTACTATTAAAAGAACCCATAATACACAATGTATAATGATAAATACTTTCCATGTGTTCTTCTGTTCGGGAAGGAACAATTTTTCTTAAGTACTTTCCATGTACTATATGTACAATCCATGTAGTCTCTAACCGTGTCACTGGATGTGTGGGTAGAGACAAGGGGTTGGGAATATTTCCTGGAACATGATGTGTTTCTAATGTACATGTTGTGTTGTGACGACCATATGTCCACCTGTATGACTAATGACATGGATGGATAAAACATAGGTTATACATGATGTGTCAATCTTGAACATGACGTTTAGTGTAACCCATGTATCTGATCATGTAGAGAACAATACGGGTTGGTGAATTCTTTCTAGAACACACCGTGTCTGGCATAAACACACAGTGTAGAGTGAGTCGTGTAACCGACAATGTAACTAACAACACGGGTTGGTGCACATCAACTAGAATACATTATGTCTGGAACTAACACACTATGTAGTATTGTTCTAGGGAAACCGTATGGCCTAGCCATGTAGAAGAACTCAGGCATGGAAATTGGATTCAAGTACACATCATGTGTTAGGATAACATGCCGTGTGTTTGGGGTTTTACATGACCTGGGTTGGCTAATGTACACGCCCATGTGAAGGCTTAAGGGAACATGTCATGTAGGCATTCTACATGTCATGTATCCATGTTTTAAAAAATATTAATTCTTTCTTTATCTTGTTCCCTTCATAAACATATATTTTTCATTCCCCGTTAATCTTGATCTAATTTGCAGGCTTGACCTTGTGGAGTCCTGCTACCAAGACGTACTCCGGTTGTCCACTAGTAACAAGGCAGTGATCAGACAACATATATGGCTGATCAAGGGATTCTAGTAGATCCTCCAGTTGTGCCAGTCTTGGCACCAGCCATCATTCCTGAAAAAGGTGTTGACGCATAGTTTCAAGAGGGAGTCATTTGTTTTATGCATACCATCTGAGGAGTACCACATCATGCCCCTTCTATGGAAAAGTTGACAAGAGTTTTCCAACAGTATCATCCTCCCCCCTTTATAGAGGAAGGAGGACCTCATGTTGAAAAGTCAATGTTAAAATACATGCTTTCTATCTTTTAGCATCTGGAGACACCTATAGAGATGAGAGTGAAGACCACTATGTATATGCTTTGAAATTCCGCAAAGAGATGGTAGGATGTGTTCTCATAGGCAGGATTCTAGTAGGTTATGGCTTGGGATGAGTCCTAGTGTTCCCCTTATGACTAATTCAACCTAGATAATTTGAGGTTCGATCGAGCATGAGAGGTCATGAGTCTAGAGTAAGGTACTCTTTCAGTTATGGATTATTCTTCTTGATTCACAGAGCTGCAGCGCTTCACACCAATTCCAGGAGGTGATGAGTTATTCGTGGAAAGGTAGTTTGAGGATAGTCTCAAGCATGAAATGCGATATCAGGTAAAAATCTTCAGGTTGACTTCTGTCACTTCTATACATAACTAGGATCTTATCACATAGTGCAATCTGAGGGATTTTGGAGTGGTGGGACTGGGCGGTTTGACATTCGGAGTTAGTATCCCTCCTACTGACAGCAGGAAACAATATTGGGAGTCTATGTATGGAGATCCGAGGAGATGAGAGACATATTATGGTAGCTAGGTGGGGTGACACCAGTGTGGGATGAGCGGGAATACGAGGCCACATATGCCGAGAGACCTAGTGTAGTGGAGATCATGTGCCAAGATTGGACATCTTTATCATATCTATCAGTTTTTCTCACCAACAGTAGGTGATATGATTTATTCTATGACTCCACGTTCAGGATCAGTGCCACCAGTTTCTCATCAATCAGGGAACTAGAGTTATTCAGGCCATTCGGGCCGATGTGGAGGTCGTGGCTATGGTAGCCAGTCACCGGGCTTTCAGAAACAACAGGGTGGATTAGCTCAGGGTGGTCAGGAAAGGTCATAGGGCCATAGTGCAGGTCCAACTTTTGTAGTGGAGCAGACTCCCCAGGAGCAGGATCCCACACCATCTACAGTTCAAGGTACGATCCTAGTTTCCTCAGTAATATCTTCTTCTCTTTTCGATATAGGGGCTTCTCATAGCTTTATATTTGTTTCTATTGTGGAGAGCATTGGGCTCTATATCATTTCTTCTGATGATATCTTTACACTAGACTCACCGTTGGTGACAACAAATACTTATATACATCAGGTCAAGGAGTGCCCTCTCGTGGTTGGTGCGTGTCACTACCTATGGGACCTTTATTTCCTAGAGATGACAGGCTATGATTTCATTCTCAGAATGGACTGGTTAGTTCCCTTCTTGGTAGTTATTGATTGATATCACTGTAAGGTGAGTTTTACATCACGAGAGGGTAGATCTTTTCTTCATAAGGGTGAGTGGGATGTCAAGGCTAGCAGAGCAGGACCCGAGCATCATGGGTTAGGAGGAGCTTCAGTCCAGATTTCTAGTATATATCTGGATGACCAGGGGACTTCACATATGGACTTTCCTCTAGTGGTGCATCGTTTTAGGTATGTCTTTCTAGAAGACTTTTTAGGTTTGACACTAGAGCGATAGGTGGACTTTTCTATTCTGCTCGTGCCATGAGTGGTATCAGTGTCCATTCCTCCTTATAGGATGGCTACACCATAGTTTCAAGAGCTCAAGAAGTAGTTGGAGGAGTTGTAGGCAAAGGTTTTCATCCGACCAAGTACTTATCAGTTGGGTTTTCCTGTCCTATTTGCGAAAAAGGTTGATAGTACCCTCAGAAATTGTGTGGATTATCGGATGATGAACTTTTTGATGGTCAAGAACTGATATCCCTTACTGAGGATTGATAATCTCTATGATCAACTTCGAGTAGCTCGAGTGTTATCGAAGATTGAATTGACATCTGGTTATCATCAGTTTTATATTAGACCTTCAGACGTACCACTTAAAGCCTTTCAGTGTAGGTATGGTCTATATGAGTACATGGTTATGTCGTTCGGTCTCACAAACAACCAAGCTATTTTCATGGTGCTGATGAACTAAGTGTTCCATCCATTCTTTGATTCATTCATGGTAGTCTTCGTTGATGATATCATTGTGTACTCTCACACTCGACACAACCATGCTACCCATATTTAGAACAGTTTGAGTACACTGAGAGAGCATCAGTTATATGCCATGCTCTCAAAATTGAACTTTTGGATGTATTTAATTCACTTCATGGGTCATGTTATCATAGAGATAGGAGTATATGTAGACCCAAATAAAGTGAGAGTAGTAGTTTATTAGGATAAACTGAGAATGTATTTGAGGTATGAAGTTTTCTAGGGATGGCTAGTTACTACAGACGTTTTATACATGACTTCTTACACTTAGAAATTCCACTGACGATCCTGACATAGAAGGGTGCAAAGTAGATGTGGTTAGATTCTTGTGACTCGTCCATTCCTGAGTTGAAATGTAGGTTGAATTCCACACCGATACTAGTATTTCTATAGCCAGGAAAGAGCTATACTATTTATTGTGATGCATCAGGTATCAGTTTGGGAGCAGTGCCTATGCAGGGAGAAGGGGTTATTGTGTATGGGTCTCGACAGTTGAGGCCACATGAGATAAATTGCATGACGCATGATGTCGAGTTGGATGAAGTTGTTCATGCTTTACACTGTTGGAGACACTACATGTTGGGAGAGCATTTTGTGGTTTTCACCGAACAAAAAAGTCTCAAGTATATCTTCACTCATCATGACTTGAAATTGAGATAGCGAAGGTGGGTTGATTACCTTAAGTCTTTTGATGTTGATCTTGCCTACATGCCTAGGAAGGGAAAATGGTGGCTAATGCGTTGAGAAGGAGGATTCAGATATAGGAAGTTTAGAAGGCCAGCAGTGACTGGAAGCTTATGGATCTGTTCTATGAGATGCATTTGGAGGTGTATGATAGTCAGGGGAAGATGTTTCTTTCTATTGTGGTTGTTACCTCTACCTTACTTGATTGAGTTTGAATGAGGCAACTATTAGATTTAGAAGGCCTAGTCATATGGGAGAGTGTGTCTGGAGAGGACCCTATTCTTGGACAGGATGTAGGTGAGGATGAGATCTTGCATTTTCATGGATGTGTGTGGGTGTCATCCGACATACGTGAGGAGCCAATGTGAGACATTAATTCTACAGTTTGGGAAGTCCATCCTATTGTCACAAAGATGTATCGTGATCCACACCCTCAGTATTGGTGGACAGGTATGAAGAGAGATGTTTGTGGGATTTTAATGAGATGGTCCACCTGTCAGTAGGTGAAGGTGGAGCATCAGCGACAAACAAGGCTTTCTCAGTAGTTAATAATTTCTGAGTGGAAGTGGAACAATGTCGTGATGGACTTTGTTATGGGTTTATCGGGGTCTCCTCGAGGTAATGATGCAGTATGGGTTTTCATTCATAGACTCATGAAGGTTTGTCACTTCTTGCTGACCAAGGAGGCTTTCAGTGCTGTTGAGATTGGTAGGTTTTTCATTCGATAGATTGTACATTTACATGGGGTTCAACACTCCATTATGTCAGACTGGGATGCACAGTTTACTTCTTGGGTCTGGAAGGGACTTTAGAGGGCTTTGGGTACACAGGTTCTTCCAAGTACAAATTACCATCCTCAAACATATGGCCAGTCTGAGCATACAATTTAGGTGATTGAGGACATGATTCAAGCTTGCATCCATAATTTTAGAGGTTCTTTGGATAATAATATACCTCTTGTGGAGTTTTCCTATAATAATAGTTTTCAAGAAACTATTCTGATGGAACCTTTTGAGGCTTTGTATGCTAGGCCATGACGATCACCCATATGATGGATAGAGGTAGAAGGGAGAGCTTTGCTGGGACATCGTCTTGTCCAGGAGACCACAAAGCAGAAAGAGTTGATTCTGAAGAGGATGGCTAATGCACAGTCATGATAGAAGTCTTATACTTATTGACGGAGATGACCTCTAGAGTTTGAGGTTGGAGTTAAGGTTTTTCTACGTGACTCACCGAGGTTGGGACACCAGATGATTAGAAGATAGGGAAAGATTTATTCCAGAGGTGTTGGACTATTCGATGTTTTGGAGAGAGTCGGTCCGGTTTCATATTGGTTGGAGTTACCTCAGAGGTATCGATCTATGCAAGACGTCTTTCACGTTTCTCACCATCAGCATTACTTCTCGGACTCGTATCATGTTTTTCAACTGAATGAGATTGATCTTGATGTGGACTTCTTGTTCGAGGAGCGTCCTATCAAGATTGTTGATCGAAGTATGAATTCTCTATGGCTGGTCTTCTCCTCTAGTACCAGTGCTATGGAAGCACGCACAAGTACAAGACGAGGCTTGGGAGACGGAGCCTATGTATGATCACAGTGGCTGGAACTGTTTTATCATTCTTCTTCTACATAGCTTTTCTAGGGAAATTTGGTGATGAATTTTTTTAAGGGGGGAAGTTTGTGAAAACCCGAATCTTATTTTCAGGTATTTTTTTATTTTATGGTTGTTTTGGAGGAAAAGAGGAATTTCATGAGATTTCAGGTGTACATGCCATGTACTTTTAAGTACACATCCTGTACCCAGTTTCTACTATTGACCATGTGCTAGCCGTGTAACATCCAAGAACATGGCCATGCATGGTATCCTGAAGACCAACTAATGTGGATGCTAGAAAAGGAAGGTACACGCCGTGTACTTTTAAAGAACACGCAGTGTACTTTTTTTCATTAAGAGGACCAAGGTAAAATTTAATTGACAGAACATTATTATTATTTTTCAATATTATCCAGGAGAATTCGTACGGCCATAGATATTCGCTATGCCCCTAACTCTGTGTCCGTTTTCTGAATCAACTGTCATTGATTGCATTGGAATCACATCGGCAAGTACTCTTTTCTTCTTGAACTTCATCTTCTGATTTCTCCTCTTCCATGAGAAAACCTCGGTTGAGAATTTTTAGTATTTTTGTTGATGTAAATAGTTATAGGGTGATTCAAGGCCTGAGGTTCATGTATCATTATATCACAATGCTATGTTAGGTGGTTTGTGGCTTTCCGAAGATAGTCATTGAATTTTATGTGCTAAAGTGCCCAATACCCTTGTTGGTGGTATTGCCTGTTTATAGGAGTTAGCCATGTTATTGCCTATTATGCCTGTTTGTTTGGATAGAGGTTAATTGTTGTGAATAGGGTTAAGATTTCCATGCTATGGATGTTTTCCCATGTTTGGTTGTTTTGACCATTTGGTCTAGCTTATCCTATTTGGTTGTTACTTTCTTATCCAAGCCTAGTATTGTTATGATGGAGTAATTTTATCTGACATGTTGTGAGATACTATATAATGTTTAGCCAAGTGGTTATTGAGGTTTACATTTTCGACAAAAAAAATTTGAGCATGATTAATTTACATAGGGCTGTGGGAACCTGGTCTAGTATACCATAGGGAGAATGGACACTGAGGGCATCTCCAGTGTGTCTGTTTAACTATTACTTTGCTAGACCATAATGGGGATGGACATTATGCTCCCTCAGAGTGTCTATAGTTTCATTGATATGGGTCGCAGGGGGAATTGGGCTTTGAGTGCTTCCTTAGAGTGCCTATTAGATACTGATACAAGACCATAAGGGGAATTGACGGTGAGTGCTTCCTCACAGTGTCTCTTCTAAAGCTGGACTAGAAGGGTTAGACTATATGTACTTCTTAGAGAGTTCCTTGTGGTTGTTTGGTTGAACCAGAGGGGTTAGGCTGTGAGTAATTCTTAGAGGGTTAGTTTCTTTTTATTGGTTTCTCTTGATATATAAAAATGAATGCAATTGAAATTATAGGACTATTACTATGTATACTTCCTTATTTACTTCTTCATTTTGTTTATTGCATGCCACATATATTCATTGACTATTAGGCACAGATCATTGGGTGGTTGGATACTGGGATTTGTCTCACACCCTGTTTGGGTCATGCTTTTGGGCTCAAATGTATTATATTGCTACAGGTATAGATTAGGGAATTCACCCTTCTACTTCTAGTATTTTATAGCTGTGGAGATGTGGAGCATGGGAACAGGCTGAGGCTTGTGATGTTGTGGAGCTATTTATTTTATTTTCTTTGTACATTAGTTTAGTATTGTGTTCCAATATTGTGACTTGTTTGGATGATTTTTAGACATATATATCATTCATCATATATATTTATATGTGCTCAGTTGTTATTAATTCCATTCTTCTGATGTTTACTATTTTATGGTATTATTACTACTTCTTCTATTACTATCTATTTTACTTCCACTGTGTTACTCAGCCAATGAGGGCATAGTTTCTACACTATCACACCCTAGGCCCTTGCTACTATTCAGTGCCCTATGGCATTTTGGTAAATTTTCTTGAGGCCATGTGACCAACCAAGTACAGGGGACCTCTGGGCGACTTCCTGAACTGGGATGTTATAGATAGTATGAAAATGAGTGTCTTAAGAGCCAAGGAAACATGCATCAGAAAAGGCCATGAGAGAAAGGGAAATCAAATGTGATTACAACTGTGGAGGTTGAAGTTCCTAATGATGTGGTGTCAGGTACATTAATTGTTTCCTCAAACATAGCCAACACATTATTTGATTCTGGATCATCAAATTCATTTATATCATCCCAGTTTTCCAATAAAAATAGACATGCCCAATTTGATTTAATAAATGAGTTTTCATTAAAAAATCCTAAGGGTGTATCGTAACAACAAAGGAATGTTGATTAGTCCCCCGCATGACACATAAACTATCTTTAGTTGTAAGGAATCTCATCATACCAATGGATGACTTTGATATAATTCTCGGTATGAATTGGATCTAAAACTATGATGTGAAGATTTATTACAAGAAAAAGGAAGTTACAATTTTTGATAATGGTGTAGAATCCCTTATCTTTAGAGTAGAAACCACTTTATGTGATTCTTGTCTAGATCCTCCCCTTATAGATCTAAAGAATGAAATTCTGGGAGAGGAACAGATCCCAATATATTTAGGTGAGGAAAGAAATATTCAAATTGATGATATGCATATTGTGCAGGAACACATTGACGTATTTCAAGAGAATTTAGCTGGACATCCTCTTGAGTGGTAAGTTGAGTTCTATATTGATTCAATTCCTAGTTCAAGACCTATATCAAAGACTCCCTATATAATGGACACTGTTGAATTGGTGGAGCTAAAGAAACAACTAGTGGAATTGAGTGACAAAATATTTATTCGACCTAATGTTTCTGCATGGGGATCCCCTGTTCTCTTTGTCATAATGAAAGATAAATCCATG
Organism: Viscum album; assembly: GCA_963277665.1. NCBI lineage: Eukaryota > Viridiplantae > Streptophyta > Magnoliopsida > Santalales > Viscaceae > Viscum > Viscum album. The sequence continues at coordinate 1,359,247,649 of OY728140.1, forward strand.
AGGCTATGCATTGATTACAGGGAAATCCATTCTATTATAATAAATAATAAGTATCATATACCATAAATTGATGATTTATTTGATCAACTTTAGGGAGACCAATAATTTTTTGAAGATTTACCTTCGATCTAGAAATCATCAGTTGCGTGTGAGGATAGAAGATATTCATAAGACTGCATTTCGAACCATGTATGGCATTACGAGTTTACAGTGATGCCTTTTGGGATGTCTAATACACCCTTTGTTTTTATGGATTTAATTAATCGAGTTTTGAAGGAATGTCATGATGACTTTGTTGTGGTATTTATCGATGATATCCTGTTATACTCTAAATCTATAATGACTAGGAAAATAACTTTCATATTATTAAGAAAAATCTTAAAAGAAATGAATTATATTGGATGTTTAGCCAGTGTAATTTCTGGTATCAATCAGTTTATTTTCTTGGCCATATTGTCCCTAAGGATGGAAGTTTAGTTGATCCTGCTAAGACCAATGCAATCCAATAATGGGCAAAGCCAATGAACATAACTTAGGTACGTAGTTTTATTTTCTTAGTAGGTTATTATCAGTGTTTCATTCAGAATTTTTCCCAACTGGATAACCCACTAACCAAGATCACACGTAATGGGGTTATGTTTGTATGGAAAAGAGAATGTAAATAATGTTTTGAATAATTGATAAGAAGGATGTTCAATGCTCCAATTTTGACTCTTCCATCATGAATTAATGGATTTTTGATATACATTGATGCATCAAAGAATGGACTGGGTTGCGTCCATATTCAAAATGATAATGTTATTTCTTATTCATCAAGGCAATTGAATATTCATGAGAAAAATAACCTGACACATGATCTTGAGTTAGCAGCCGTAATATTTTCTCTAAAAATATGGAGACATTTCCTTTACAGTGAAAATGTGAGATATACATGGATCAAAATAGTTTGAAATAAATTTTTACACAAAAAGAAATCAACATGAACAAAATTAGATGGATCAAGTTACTGAAATATTATTATTGTTCAATACACTACCACCATGGAAAAACAAATAAGGTGGCAGATGCTTTGAGTAGACAATACCACAGAATTCTGAACAAGATGAGAGTTGAAAGGGATCCTATGTTTATGGATCTAGTAAATATGGATATGGGAATTATCATGGAAGGTAACCAATCACTACTATTTTAAATCGTTTCTAAACCTTCATTACTAGAAAATATAAAAATTTCTCTGATTGATGATGTGGAGTTTCAAAAGAAAATTAAAGCAGTAAATGATGGGATGTTGATCGAAATCATATATAAAGGTGGAATTTTGAAATTTGTAAAGAGGCTTTGTGTTCCTTCTATTCATGAGCTAAAGAGAGAACTATTGGATGATTCTCGTAGCTCTAATTTTTCTATACAACCAGGTAGCACAAAGATGTATAGGGATCTAATGGAACATTTTTGGTGGGACAACATGAAGAGGGACAATGCTAATTATGTGTTGAGATGTTTGGTTTGTCGATAGGTGAAGACTGGGATACAACATCCTGGAGTAGTCATGCAACCCTTCCTATACCTATGTGTAAATGGGATGATATTATGATGGAATTTATTATGGGGATACCAAAGACACCAAGAAGGAATGATGTGATACGGGACATTTTTTATCATCTTACAAAATTAGCACATTTTCTTGCAATAATAGAAGATTTACCACTTGAACGTTTAACAATACTATATATTAATGATGTTGTAACACTTAATGGTGTATAACTATCAATTATTTCTGATTTTGATCCCCATTTTACCTCAATATTATAGAAAAGTGTCAAGAATGCTTTGAATACAGAGCTTCATATGAGTACTGCTTATCTCCGCCAACCTGAAGGACAGTATGAAAGGACTATTCAAACTCTAGAAGACATGTTGGGAACATGATCTCTTGAATTTCAAGGTATGTGGGATCAATAATTTTTTTTGGTGGAATTTCCCTACTATATTAGTTTCCATCCTAGTATTCAAATGGCTCCATATGAGGCATTATATAGAAAGTGATGTTGAACTTCAACTTGTTGGGGTGAAGTTTGTGAGAGGAAACTTATAGGAACCGAACTTATTAATGAGACCTTGGAAAAGGTGAAGACAATCTAAGCCCATATTAAAGCATCCCAAAGTAGGAAGAAGAGTTATTATGTCAACTAGAGAAAGGATTTTGAATTCCCAATGGGAGATCATGTCTTTCTAATTATATCTCCAAGTAAGGGTGTCTTAAGGTTTGGTATGAAAGGGAAACTGAGACCCAGGTACATCAGACCATTTGAAATTCTAGAAAGAATCGGAGGTTTAGATTGCAGTTCAGCAATGCCGCCAAGTCTCTCCAAATTTCATTATGTGTTCCATGTGTCATTTTTGAAGAAATACATGCCAGACCTAATACATGTACTCACCTATGATGAAATGGATCTGGAACCTGATTTTTCATACTTTGAAGAGCCTATCGGGAATCTTGACACAAGGGGAGAAGGTTTTGAGAAATCTAAAAACGTGCCTAGTAATGGGTCTTTGGAGAAACTAGAATATGGAGAAAGTGACATGGGAACCTAAAGGTGTTATGAATAAGAACCACCCACATCTTTTTGGTGGGCTTTATACCTAAAATTTTGAGGATTATATTTCTGAAGGAGAGAATAAAATAACACTCCAAACATTTTATAGTATGCTTCTCTTAAATATATTCTATTCATAGCCTGTTTTTCAAAAATAACTTTGTTCCTTTGAAAAAAAAACATGGTTATTAAGGAGATAGTCATATCCTAGCAATTAAACAAAAAATTTCCACTTCTAGGTTTTGAATTAAAAAAACGGTTATCTAGAGTTGTGAGGAGTAAGTCATTTAGAGTCTGATATTACCTAATTGATTTTTTTATGAATAGTTCCATACCCATTTGAATAGTAATATGAATTGTAATATTAACCTTAGGTATTGTAAATAATGATAATATTTTATTTTCTTAAGGTAACAAGATAATAAGATCTAAATTAATTTTTCCATGTGATATAAAACTAATTATACATTTAATTTTTTTTAAATTAACAATGATTTTATTTAAAAATTAAATTAATAGTATTTAGAAAATTATTTTCAAAGAATGGAGTTCATTTTTGAATTCTACACATTGAAAAATGGTTAAGTTGAATTTCTGGTATTTTCATAAAATACATGAATTTTTGTGAATAGTAAAAATTCTGTTTTGGGATTTCTGTAGTTTAATGACATCATAATGATGTAATAATTAAATATAAAAGTATGGGCGGATTTTTTATAGTAAAATATTACATAAGGTGTCCCAATTGGCTAAATCCATTAGAAAATACCATGGATATGCCCATGGTTTCTCAAAACCCACTAATGGCCTGTCTCTTTAAATTAATAAAAAACTCCCTCTTAATTACTATAAATACCCACTCATACCTTATTTTTTCTTCATTTAATATACATAATCCTATAATATATGGTATTTTTACCTCCCTATAAATCCTCCCAATGTGTCCTCAAGCCCACAATTTCCCAACCTTAATGTTTTCGGAATTACTCTTCAAGGTAAGGGAATCTACCACCCTTCTCTTCTCTTAAATCATTCATTTTATGTTTTTTCTTTTATTTTAAATTGTATTATGTTTGGATATGTAATTAAATATTCCCCATACTTCCCATATTATTTAATAGGTATGAGATACCCCCTATTCTCTTCAAACTATTTTTTGAAATTTTAAGTGACGAAGTTATGCTGCCGAAATTTCATGAGAGATTTCTCAATTTTTCTTCTATTTTGAGTTCCTTTATTTTATAATTATTTCCTCATTTCCCATAATCAAAATGATATGATAATTACACTAAGGTAAATAAACTTTAATTATATTATTCTAATGGAATATTTCAGAATTATCTCACTTTCCCCATTCTCTTATACTAAATATGAAAACTCCGTCCGAGATGTGTTAATTTATCACATTCAAGGTCGACAGGTTCTCAATTTTCATTACCATGTCCAATTCTGGTCATGAAACCATTTTTATGGCTGAAAAATATCATAATATACGTATTTAGTCTCATTAATGTTATGTAATCTTTACACAATCATAATTAAAAATAACAATACAAAACACGTTCATTATGAACCAAACTGCCAAGTTAATCCAAATGTTTGTAATTAACTTTTAACTAATTATTCATCATCATGGTATATTACCCAAAACAATTATAATATTATTTATATATCTGAAATTTAATTAATAAGATATATTAATATTTGTGTATTTTTAACCGCACATCAAATGAACTTCCATTCATGAATACAAGTAAACTGGTAATGAAAACCAAGGAAGAAAATGATTCCAAAACAATCAAATTGAACATCTTAAACCCTTAAAAAGAGCCATGAATGAACATAATAAGGTTGTAATAAATCAATTAAATTTATATTACTTTATGGAATTATTTACTAATGAAGATAAATCTGATTTTTCAGGTCATTAAAACAAACGAAGAACACACTAGGGCATAAAGTTAGCGGTTTCTCATCTCACTTTCATTTCTATGAGATTTCCATTGTTCGCCACTTATTTATTGCATTTGGTGTATTTTGTACTGACTTTTAATATATATTATAATCATTCCCTTTATATTAATGGTATTTTGTGACTCAATTTTTTGTTATTAGTTTTTGGTCATACGAATCGATTGATTACAACGGGGTAAGGGATTTTGTCTCAAATTCCATTTTATTGCTAGTTACTTGGTATTGTGCACATAATATTTTATTATGTGGTGTATGGAGTACCCATTTCAGATAATGATTCATTTTAAATTGTAAATATATTATATATCCATATTCTGTATTTGTGGATATGGGTATTTTCATAGTCCATATACCATTTTACATACAATATTTATTTGGAATGTTATTTTGACTATGGAAATATTGATGAATCCATATTGTCAACTCTGTATGGATATTAAGAAGGCATATTGTACTTGTATTAATTCCAAGTATAAAGAATTATTTGTACATTCAGCAGTAGCTAGTGACCCATATATCCCCTTGATGCATCGACAGGTCTCATGAGACAAATCAGTAGGCGATAAACCCTTCAAGTTTGTTTCCAAAAATCAAATGGGTTTCTACCCGCATAACTAATTCGTTTTAACGGTATTATGGTATCAGGTGAAAAAATACATGATCCAATATTAATAGTCATTCACATTGTTTATTATCAGTTATTAATATCTATAAGTTTTTCTATATAAAAAATCAATGGATAGAGTTTCATTCTCATTTTGTTAATGGTTTGAGTTATTCATTTATTCACTACGCCATATTGATTATGTCAAATTGTTAATGATTCAATTATTATTGAATTCATGCTTCAAATATTTGTAACCCATACTGAGAGTTTGATCTCACCCCATTCATTTTTTTACCTTCAACATGTTATGAATATGAGATCATTTATTTTGTTTTGGTGGATGCAGTTTTTAGTTTTTGTTATGTATTGAATTTTTTAACATTTTTCTATGTAATTTGAGTTACATCTATATATATATTTTCTTCAAGACTACTAAACTGATAATTCCTTCAGGATTTCATTACTTCTAACCATGCTAATGTAACAATTAATGCACTGACTCTGGTCTAGAGGATTCAAGGTGTTACAGTATAGGAATTCCCATGATATTTAATGGAAATAACATAGTTTGGGTTGTAGTCAATTGCCATAAACATACAACACATCTCATTGCAATCAAGGAATATTTCTCTCTTGAAAAACTCGTTAAGATATTTATAATAAAAGTGGTAATACTCTAAAGGCTATCACCCTCCATTTTATTTGATATATATATATATGAGTTTTACCATGAGGTTTTGGAGAAGGCATTAGTAAGAAAATGATAAAAAACTATGTTTTAGTATTACCTATCACCCTTAGATGGATATTCATTCTGAGAGAACCATTATAACTCTATAGGAAATGATGATATCATAATCAATGGATTTAAAGGATATTGGGACTATCTCTATCCCCGAATTAATCTCTAATATAACATCAGTTACAATTTTAACCTTAAAATGGAACCTTTTGTGGCTCTTTGTGGAAAGCGGTGTTGGAATCCAACTTGTTGGGATGAACATAGAGAGAAGAATATTATGAGACCTGATTTTATCCATATTATTATAGATAATGTCTAAATCACTCAACATCATATGAAATAAAAAAATAGATAGGAATGTTATTCATAAAGTCTTCAATGAGACTTGGAATTTTTGGTTGGAGATAGAGCATTCCTTTATATATCACCAAAGAAAAAATTCATATAGTTTGGGGAGAAGTGAATTCTTAGTCATAAATACATCGTCGACTTTCAGATTCTTGATCACATTATAGTGGTGGAAAAATTACTATAACTCAAACCAATAATATCTCAATTACATGAATTTTTCCATGAATCCCTCGTGAGGAAGTAGAAACCACGCCCTCACAAGTAACGAATCTTTAAATTTTACCCATGTAGAATGATCCTTCATATGAGGAGTATTTTGTGAAAACCTTAGATCATAAAGACAGTGTTTTTTTTGAAACAAGACAAATCACCTTGTAAAATTACTACGGTGGAACCACAAGTTTGTAGAAGTAACCTGGAAACTAGAAGATGTGATGATATAGAATTACCCTTATCTGTTTTATGGTATGATATTAAAGTTCTAGGGTTAAATTTCTGAAGGGGGAGAGATTAAATGACCCAAAATTATATAAATAAAAGACCATTTTTAATGAATTAATTCCTTATTAATTAATTTTGTTATATAAAATTCATGTACTACATTATTTATGTTCAAGCTTTATAAAATATCTCATGTAAGATTTAAAACACCATTATGCATCTTAATAATTGATAATATAGTCATGAAATAATGATCATTAATATTAGTATATTTAGGTTTATGATAAAGTCCAATTTACAAAGATAGAAGAAGGGATGACCTCTACCAGTAGAATCATACACTATAAATATCATTCATTATATCTTCTAAGGGGTATGCCATTATAGGGTTTTGTCCATGACCAATACCAAGTCTAGATTCAACAACTAAAGTTTGAGAGAAACTTTTTATAGAAGAAGTTCCACATCATCGAGATCACAGACCAAATAATTTTTGTCAAACCACCCCCATGAAACCACCACAAAAGCATACCTTACTCTAGGGAATATGCCAATGTAATAAGGGGTTATTAATCTATACCCTAGAAATATGAATTTATATATTTTAATTTTTAATAAAATATTGACTATATTTACCCTTTTCTATTATAACATTATCAATTCATATACAATGACTTTGAAAAAAAATAGATTTTGATTAGAAGAAATAAAAATTGTATTTATGGGAAATATATACTCTCAATTAAGATACACTTTTGGTAAATATACAAATTTTTAAAATAATTATCATTTTAATAAAATATTGTAACTAAATACTATTTATTTGAATATAAATGATAATAATATTTAGTGATGACCAATGTAATTTTTATAGGGTTCAGAAAGTTATTATTATCATAGAAAAAAATATTTTTTTAGTAACTATGGTTTTTATTTATACATGTAAATTTCTATTATTAGAAAATTATTTTCTAAAAATAAATAGAATTTTTAAAATCATCACATCGAATGAATCTAATGGTGAATATTTCAAAAAAAAATTACATATACTAGGTAAAAATTAAGTAGGATATAAATATATGGTATGTATAATGATATCATAATTTCCAAAAAGTGATTTGATAAATACTATAAGGTAAATCCCTGACCCAAAATATATATCTTATTTGATATAATTCATTTTTTATTTATTTGATTAATTTTATAAATCATTAATTAATCCTCCAAACCCTATAATATATTTTAAGTTTTAAAAATCAATTCTGTATGAAGATGACCCACTTTCAAATAAGATTTTTTATTATTTTTAGTATTTTAGTTACCATCCTAACAAAATATTTAAATCCACTATAATTTGGTAGAAACAAACGGAAATTCCCATGGAAAATGTTCTGGTTCTCAGTTTATTATCCTTTGTAGTAAAAATCCTATACTAAAAAATTGATATGGAATTCACATCTCTTTTTATATAAATACCCACCCAACCCCTAACTACTATTCCCAATAAACCCATTGATAATTTATTTCCTCTCTCTTTTTCCCAGTCTCTAAATCCGTCCCATGGTTTTCTCAATCTCTTAACAATCTCTTCCCAAGCTTTTAGAAGGACATCTCGTGGTAAGGGGTATATGTCTTCTTTTAATTCAAGAACCTTATTTTTTTTATACATTTGAACATCAATTTATTTTGTATTCATGCTTTTATAAATATCCCTTTACCATCCAGTTTATTTTCTAATAATTTGCTATCATTTATTCACTCTCATTATAACTATTACCTAAGTTATAACTATGTGGAAATAAGGGATATCCCTATCTCTTATTTTCTATTCAAGAACATTATTTGTATTTTGTAACACCCCTGGTAAATACAGAATATGAAATTTTCATATTTATCCACTTTTTTTGAATAAAATATTAATATTAAATTAAAGGGAACGATATGACCAATGGCGTACCCAATACGCAACAACGAGTTTCTTTGAAATCTTATGTTGCACTCTAATAATAAAATAATATTATTTTAAATAGTAGTTAATGCCTAGCCGTTATAATGGAGGGAATGAACAGACATAACTAAAAAAGGATTATAGATGTTTGTCAAATATTTTTACTTTTATCCAATAAATGTTAGAGGCTTAAAATGCAAATGAATATGATTTTAAGCGTAAATCTTCTAATATTCTTTAAAATGTTGATTAACCGCCTTTTGATAGAGAAACCATTTTAAATATACTTTTTACAATTTTATATGTTGTATTTGACAAAATAAAATCCTTCTTTATAATCTGGACATCAAAATTTACTTTTTGTAAATTTTTGTTATTTTTCCGATAAAGATCATTTTTAGTGGAAATGTTGCATTTTAATTCAAAACCTCATTTTAGTATGATTTATTTATAAGGATATATTATATTTTTAATTTATATTAAAGTTTATTTAGAATATATTTTTATCATTTAATCCAATGGTGGTCATTGGAATTAATTTCACTTTGAAATTGGACTTAAACTAGTGTCAATCTTTTAATAGATATTGTTTCTTAAAAACACGCTATTTGTTTTGATAGTGGTAATGAATTTTTAAATTAATTAATGAAACTTATGTATTTTGAATTTATAAGATATACATCATTTTTGAATTAGGAATATCAAATATATCTTAGGGTGAATTTTTGGTATTTTTCTGAAAAACTTCAATTTTTGAAGAATAGTGAAACCACTAAGTGGTAGTTAAAGAAACTGATTTTTTGTTTAAATGAAACTTTTACACTTCTGTGATTTTATTTTCAAAAATAAAACATACATGGTTTTCATTATGAAGTAAAATTTGGTTCAATTGGATTAAAATAATTTTTTTGGTGAATTGTAACTTTTAAGTTTTATTAATCACGATTATAGGTAATTAGTGTACTTTAAGGTATAGTTAATTTTATAATAATATGAAATGACCTTTAAACATGTCCTACCCTTATTTTATGAGTCATGGACGACCAATAAAATCCATGGGTCAACTTGGGGACCCCATGGAGACACTTTATTTGGAAAATGACATTAATAACATTTTATTTAAAGTTAAATTTAAAATGTCACAAACATGTATCATTTTACTAAACCAATTTTTACATGGGGTTATACAAGTAATATATTTTACTAAAAATATTAATTATAAATATAAAATGATTTCCTATATCATGATATTTTTTTATTATTTTTATACACTAAATAAATTAATTTATTTATGACACCATGATGATGCAGTGATTACCTCATAAATGAATGATTTAAATAAAATTAGAAGAGAGGGTAACATATAAGTCTTACACTTTTCAAAAACCTATTGGATGAGTGGATTTAGAAACCGTATCACCTTATCCTCTAAATATATCCTTTTGGGACCTTTAAAATCCGAAAATAATTTTATAATAAAGTAATATTTTATAACATTCCAAGAGTGCCCCTCCCCTTCACTTATAAAAGGCCCCCACCTCTACCAACATACCCACACCTCTCAAGCCTTTGTCTCTGCCAAAACCTTCTGATTTCATCTCTCCACATCCCTCTCTTCATCATTGAATCCTCACCTTTAGTAGAATGCTCTTAAAGAAACCCTTTTGGTTCAAACCTAAAGGAGTTACCCGATTTAAAGGTAATGTCTTCACTTGTGTTCTTTTGTTTTATTTTGCTTCTACAAACCCCTAAACTCTTTTTATTACTTTATTTTATAACAACACCAGTATATTAAATATACTTTTATGTTTTTATGTAAATTATTCTAGCTATACTAACACACACCTCCGTCTAATGGTTAAAGAACATACTGTTTCTGTGGATGGCGAATTACTACCTCACGAAACGATGATTGTTCAATCTTCTATTAACACCTTTCATGGTGGTCATTATGATGTCACTGTATTTTATATATGATATATATGGTATTTATGTTTTCCATATTCTTTTTTATTTTATATTTAAATCATACCTTTATGATTTTCATGTTATGAAAATGCGATAATTTCATACGAGGAAGTGTGGACTACCGCCCCCTCAAGTGATGTGACTCGTTCATGCAATACATTGAATGTATAAAGAATGAAATTAATGAACTTATGTGACATATATAACATATATATGATACTGTAATTATAATATATATCTCTCTCAATTATCTTTAATTCCATTAATATGAGAAATAAATGAAAGTAGCGTTCATGCCTACGTACGGCCTACCGTCTCCCTGAACATTGCATTTCATTTCTTTTTATCTTCAAATGTTATGTAATAGTATAAAATGAATATGTACATGATATATATGATATTTAAATCATTAACACTATTCTGGAGATTATTTACTTATAACTACATGCACAATCATTTTCAAACAAGTTTATTTTTGACTCATGTTCCAAACATCGACAAAAAATTCTGATATGAACTCACATTATTATCCAATTATTATAAAATTATAACATGTGATATTAACTGAATAATAATATTTAAATTAGTAAATTAATAAATTATAAATTTACCAAAGTTTATTATTCAGGAATATAAAGAAACGAACAAGACAAGTCAGACTTGAGGTAAGGGATCCGACCTCTCTCTTTCTTTTCAAGTAATCTCTTTTATGTCATTTCTTTTATGCTCCATATTCTTATGTTGGAGGATGTTATTTTATATTAACCATAATGTAATTTTTATTTTCATATGATGAGAGACCCCTCTTACTCTCATCAATTAATTTTAATAATGTTTAAGTGGCGTCGTTAGGCTGGTGAGTTTTCGTAAGGGATTTTTCATTTCACTTTTATTCTCGTGAGATCTATGGTACATTTTCCACTATTTAATTTGAGTGGTATATGTAATGACCATTATTATACTATTTATTTAATATACTTTATTGGGTATTTACATATTCATTGTATGACCCTTCTTCCATGGGGTGTACGTTTCGATAGTTACCCAAATCATTAAGGGAACCTTTCACCATCCAAATTTTAAAAGACTTCTTTTGTTAGGTCTTTTAATATTATTATGATGGGATATGTTCTTATATATCCTTATTGTTGTAAATTTTATTTCCAAGTGATGAGATACCATTTTCTCTCTCATCAACAAATTTTATGAATTTTAAGGTGACACCGTTATGCTGTCGAATTCAACCAAAGGAACTTCTTAACCCAATTTCGATTTCTTTGGGTTCAACTTGTAGTTATTGAATATGTCATCCTATGAATATGTGTTAATGACCTATGGTTGTTTTACACATAATATCCACTTATATTGGGTGTATTTATATTTTTTTACACATAAATATGAGATTGATTTATCCCTAATTTAAGGATACCTTCTTTATAAGGGATTTCATCTCATTTTACATTTCTAGTGAGTCTTCATTGTTGTTATGCACCAATTCACTCTTATATGGTGTATATACTATCCTTTGGAATATTATATCATGAATGTAGAGACTCAAAGCTTAACTTACATAGAAATTACATTACTTTTTTGGAATACTTAGTACATAAAAAACACACACACACAAGGACCGTAATAGTTTAGTGTCTTTGGAAACTCGGAATATAATCTTCTAATCGTGGCGAATGATCTTCAACATCTCCCATAAAGATCTTCCTTTTTTTACCTAAAACCTTTCTTTATATCCTGGGGAAAATAAAACATAAAAAGGTGAGCTCAAATGCTCAGTAAGGGTAAACAAAAGAAATATAAATCACATCATATTCATAAGAACATAACTTTTGGAAATCTTAACCTGCAAAAGAGAGAATAATTTCATAACATGGGATAAATCATAGTTGTGAAATGTAATCCCAATAATCATAACATAAAACATGAAACTTTGTGGCATACACACATAATTATAGAGAATCATATCTTATTAGTCCAGACTTATTGCCAAGACTATCTTAGTGGACAAAGTCCATTTCTGAACCGAGTCACCCTCGTTTCAGTCCTGTTTCACTGAACCGGTATAACCTACCATTATAGCCATGTCTATCTCATGAGATATAAAATATTTACCCAATGAATTGGAGGGAGATATATGTCCCACCCATCTCATAATGATACCATTCTTATGTGTGCCACAAAATCATTAATCATACATCATTGCATAACCCATGTAATAAAAATGGGAATCTTAAACATCGTGACATCATAAAAAAATTCATATAAGATAAATGAATTTATAAAAATATTTCCATCACAACATAATAAAATCAATGTAATAATAGGTATAGAAACAGAACAATATATTATCTTAGATGGATATTAATTTTGATAAAACACTTGAACTCCATTCTTGTGGAAAATATCCTTTCTACTTCAAAAACACTTTTCCTTTCTTAACATGTCGTACAATTCTAAACTAAAAGAAGTTGATAAAAAATAAACTTGAAAACTTGTAAAGGAAGCCTCTTGTAAATAATGTCTTAAAAATACATTCATGCCGTATAAGTTAAAAAAACATTCTTCTCGTACTTTTGTCAGAAAAGTCAAAAAGTACCTCGTACGAGAAACGACAAAAGATTCCTTTCATATCTTTTACTAAAAACTCATCGAAGGTTAAAATTGGATTTAAACAGTTGTAGGTGGATGTAAACAATATTAAATATTGAGGAAACATGTATGTGGATGATAAAATACACCCCAGTAAATACCAAAGTATAAACAATCTCAAATAAAAATGAGATTGTGATATTTTCCCTTACCTTATGTTCGATATGCTTCGTAAGTGTCCGAACCTCCTGTATAATGATTTAAATAATGTTATTGACTTTTTCAAAAATCATACTCATTGTTATGATATCATATATGGTTCACTTATGACTTTATATTACCCGTTCTTTTGTAAATTCCATGTTAATGAAGCATTTTGGGTAAAATCGTTTCATTTATCGTAGGTGTTTGGACTTGTTGTTCTTGACATTATTATTACTTATATCATGATTTACTTACTTCCAGAATATAAAACATTATTTACATATCATATATATTCAGTATATATATATATATATATAATAGCTAGATAAATGAAATGAAACACACCGTTCATGGAGATGGTAGTCCGTACGTACGCATGAACGCTGTTTTCCTTTCCTTATTGTCATGAATGGAAGTAAGTAGATGACATAAATATATATATATACATAAATCCAGTAGTTTTAACATGTCATATATTTCATTTTTATTCATTATATATACTTTATAATCATTCTGGAATGGTTAACATGGATAATGAATCTCATCGCATCGTGGAGACGGTAGTCCGTACGTACGCACGAGCGATGATATCGTTCCCATGGTCGTGGAATTGTGTTGAAGTGTATGTATACTATTTAAGTATTAATATAACATTATAATAATCATATATAGTTACTCATTACACCATTATACCCATCCAATTAAGGTGGTGGTGGAAAATAGATTACACCACGGCGTGGAGACGGTATTCCGTACGTACGCACGCGCGGTGATTTCCTTTTTCTGTAGGATGGATAGAAGGTTAATTAGAGTTGTTTCATATTTATAATAACATATCAGTATATAATAAATACTTATTTAATTACTTTATCATGAAACAAATAAATAAGAAGAAGTTGAAGAAGAAAGAAATTGAAAAAGATCGGTAATGGATATTACCTCTTTTTGACGCGCCTTCACTTAACCTCCACTTAAATAACTAAGGATGGTATTTGAAGAATACCAGGACCTCTAGGATGATACTAAGAAAGTGGAGAAGAGATTTTTTCAGCGGTTGGCCGAGCTTGAATTCTCAAATTGGTTTGAGGAGGAGAGGGAGGAGGTGCCCTTTTATAAGGGAGGAGAGTGGCACCTTAGGAAAATCTCAAAATATTATTTTATTTTAAGGTCAAATTCTGTTTATAATGGTTCCAAAGGGTCTTATTTAGAAGATAAAGTGGGGATGGGTCTAAATAATTTCATCCAATATGATTTAGACAAGTTTAGGTTATTATTTTAACCTTATCAATTAGATTTAACTCTAAGTTAAATAATTTAACTTTTACCGTGTCTTTTTTTTTCTTACACTATATGGTTAATAAACTTACCATAACAAGCCAAACGAACCCCAAGTTGTTTATTATTAATATATCTATCTTTATCTAAGTCATTTTGCCGAACCTTATATTTTTAGGAATAAAATAACAATTAATAATATAATATTTGTTTTAAAAACTAATTTATGTCAATTTGGACACTATTTGGTACATGATTTTTATGAAATTTATAAAAGAATGATAATTTCGAACAAAGTTACTTAAATCGACAATAACATGTCATATTAACCTATAAAATTAGTTTAAGTCATAAAAAGTCTCAAATTACATTTATTTGGGCATTTATAACATCAATTATGTCAATATTTTATTAATAAGACAATTACTGCATCATCTTTGTGTCATAATAAATGATAATTATTTAATCCCTAAAAATTCTAAATAAATTCCTATGATGTATATAATTGTATTATAGTTCTGTAGGCTATTCATGTTCTAAGTTTCATGAAGTTTATCACTAGATTACAATTATTATACTTATAAGATTTAAGAAAGTGACATGTTGTCACATTCTTTGGTTTTAATAATAATTAAATTATTTTCATTGAAAAAATTTAATTAAAAGAATCTAATCTTACCCTTAAGTGATATGGGTCGACTTTTAGTCATCCAATAGGATTTTGACATTTTTTTGGGTAATTTTAAAATATTATATTTACCCTTAATTACCCGATTTACCTTTAACTATAGTAAATAAAATTTACCGTAGTTACTATTCATAATTCCCAAAAATAAAAAGTAGCTTATTAACATAATTTGGATCCAATGATTCCAAATATGGAATCCATTTTTCCAAATTCAATACACAAAAGTTACAGATATTAAATTAAAATTAATCCTGTTGTCGAAAGAAAATGGGTTTTTCTTTAAAACATTGCAAAAGATTGAATTGATTTAACCTACGAATTCAAGGTAAAATCAATGCTAATGACATACATTATATTAAATGGTAAAAATATATTATATTTATATTTTAAAACCATTCAATATTATAATTTAACCACATAAGATATTAAGATGAAAAAAGTTGTTTTTTAATTAAAATATAGCGTGTTTTTACTATTCATTAAAATATGAAAGTTATCAGAAAAATATCAAAACTGTATCTAATGTAAAATTTTATATACTGATTCAGAAGAAGAATTTTATTTTGTCAAATTGAACATATAAACATGTCAAAAACTAGATTTAAAGTGGGTGCGCCATCAAAAGGCGGAAAAAATGCATTTTTTTAAAAATACTTATTTTACCCGAAAAATTTATTTTGTTCTTATAACATGTTCTAGAAAATGTGTAAGATGAATAATAATGTTATAAAATTAAAAATTTAGTTAATAATATTCATAACGGCTAGTTCATAATAATATTATAATAATATATCATTGTTTAGTAAACCCCAGTATTGCGTACAACACAGGTTATCGATGAAGGTCGTGATTGCGTGTAATGCAAGCCAAGTCAGGGTTGCGTGCTGTGCAAGAATCCTTCGTTGTTTCGTATAACAGAATCCAACCATATTTCATTTATACACTGAATATATATATATATATATATACTCAATGTTGTGTAGAATAACTATTATCAAAATTGTGTGTAACACGATCCAAGAATAGTGTTGCGTATACTGCAAGCTAATACGGTGTTGCGTATAGCGCAAGGTAATCTTGGTGTAGCACAAGAAATTAATGAAATTAAATGAATATTTTTCATAAAATCTCGGGGTGTTACATTCTACCCCCCTTAAAATGAATTTCTCCCTCGAAATTCGTCGGGGTTATAAATGGTTTACTACTCGAATATTTGTTTAATAGAAACCCACATCGTAAAAAGGAATACCAAAACATGGCTTTAAAAACTAAAGTATGAAATGTAACGGTTACCCAAATTAACTCATCACTGGGTTTCCATATAGGAGAAAATATGGACATGGAAGAGAAATATAACCGTCATGTTCTGATGGAGAGTGGTAGAGAACATGGTTATCAAAAATCCAACAATCACAACGCTATTGATTTGTGGTGATCTAATGTACCATCCGATTCATCGGATATAAGGGCAGTAGGACAACATTTTTGGTTTTTTCAAGATCATTTCCCTAAAGTTGATGAATTAAAAGAAATACTTGCATGATTTTGGTACAATCTCCCTGCTGTTCATGAATTGAACAATTTCCACTTCATCCCTTAAAGAAATGAAGTTGAATTAGTTATTCGTGATGTGTTAGCAGATCATGTGATTGAATGATGGTTCATTCCATCTCTTTCAAACAAAAGGTTGGCAAAAGGTATAAGTCCATCTTATGGTTAGATTAATCGTATATGGTTCCAAAAATGAACTTATACTTCATATATCATACCGCTTAATAAAATAAAACTAGTTTATACTAACCAGGGACTTCCTGTAGGACAGTGGTAAGCGATAAATGCCGGTCGCACTTCCGTTGTGGGTTCGATTCCCACAGCCTTGTCCGACGCGATGGGCTGTCGCCCATCCTGCAGGTTGTCCTTTTTCTAAAACTACATTACTATATCATCCCATCAATAATATCGAAAAAAGGTTCTATCCTTAAACAATACTAACTTATGTCCAACATAATCCATTCCAATCTTTAGTCTTATCCAAAATACTTCGGTCCAAGCTCATAGTATAGAGAAAATGATCACGTGAATGCCATCATTTATCCCTCATATATCTTGTTCGTCACATTCCAGTCATGTGAATACCATAATCATGTAATCTCTTGAAAAATGAATACCCATTAAATCTTAGTAAAAACATGAGTGCTGTCAAAAGTTAACGCATTCCACATACCAAAAACCCAAAATTCTATATACTCAAACCATGATATAACTATTTCCTTATATCAGTAATGAGCTCATGAATACTATCAAACATTTAATTTTCTCCTTATCCCTTCATTATGTGCATATCATCTACATTCCAAAAATATCTGAATAATCTTTCATGGATACTGGTACCATTAATCATACAATTTCAAAACTCAAGGAAAGACAACAGTGTAACAATCCTTAGATGTCTCTTTATTCCATAGTACCATGAGATTACTTATACAACATTACACATGATAAACATGTAATCATTCCACTACATTCTTAAACCATTGACCGAGCATCAACAATTCTTTCATCTCAGATATCATTTGTAGTCTTTACATCACCATCAACATGAATACTACCCATACGACCATACTGATTCTCTTCATGAGACTTTACCTTAGGGCATTTATTTTCATAATGCCCGTACATTCCACATTTAAAACATTTAACCATTATTGATGTCGTAGAAATACCATTATACTCATCCCTGGTGTTAACTGAACCTTTTCCTTTGCACTTACTGGCTTTGTGTCCTTCTTTTCCACACCCAAAGCATCTTCCAGTTCCTTTGAAACATTCTCCTTGATTCCTCTTTCCACATGATTTACATAGGGGAAATTGAACTTTCTTTCCTCTATGATCATCATGAAACTCCATCTTTCTCTTATTATCCAAGTCAGGAAACTTACCAAATTTTACTTTATTGATCATATTATGAGATTGCTGATTCGGCATAATAATGATGGCTGGACTTCCAAATCCCATTTAATTTGGTTTTTCTTGAAGAATATCATTCCATTGTCCATCAAATCCTCCATTATCGTGAATCATCTTGTTTCCAGCCATTTTCTAAAACCCAAAAAGAATAGTGTGAGAGGAAAAAATAATGCTAGGGAAAACAACATAGTAAAGGGGGAGTACCCTTAATATCTAACATCTTAGGTTAAATTCTAAGATCGTTACCATAGTTCTAGGACTATATCCTATACGTATACTTATCCTTAGGGACATCCCAAGACATACCTTAGAAATATCTTTAGGGATCTCACTAAAGTTCTCGCATCCTAGTTTCCAAAGGTTGACTAAACCTTTCCTCTAATACCAACTGTAGAGACCTGAAGCTTAACGTACATAGAAATTACATTACTTTTGCGGAATACTTAGTACATAAAAAAAACACACACACAAGGACTGTAATAGTTTAGTGTCTTTGGAAACTCGGAATATAATCTTCTAATCGTGGCGAAAGATCTTCAAAATCTCCCATAAAGATCTACCTTTTTTACCTAAAACCTTTCTTTATATCCTGGGGAAAATAAAACATAAAAAGGGTGAGCTCAAATGCTCAGTAAGGGTAAACAAAATAAATATCAATCACATCATATTCATAAGAACATAACTTTTGGAAATCTTAACCTGCAAAAGAGATCATAATTTCATAACATGGGATAAATCATAGTAGTGAAATGTAATCCAAATAATCATTACATAAAACATGAAACATTGTGTCATACACACATAATCATAGAAAATCATATCTTATTAGTCCAGACTTATTGCAAAGACTATCTTAGTGGACAAAGTCCATTTCTGAACCGAGTCACCCTCGTTTCAGTCCATTTTTCACTGAACCGCTATAACCTACCATTCCAGCCATGTTTATCTCATGAGATATAAAATCTTTACCCAATTCATTGGAGGGAGATATAGGTCCCACCCATCTCATAATGATACCATTATTATGTGTTCCACAAAATCATAAATCATGCATCATTGCATAACCCATGTAATAAAAATGGGAATCTTAATAATCGTGACATCATAAAAAAAAATCATATAAGATAATGGATTTCATAAAAATATGTCCATCACAACATAATAAAATCCATGTAATAATAGGGATAGAAACAGAACAATATATTATCTTGTATGGAAAATAATTTTGATAAAACACTTGAACTCCATTCTTGTGGAAAATATCCTTTCTGCTTCAAAAACACTTTTCCTTTCTTAACATGTCGTACAATTCTAAACTAAAAAAAGTTGATTAAAAATAAACATGAAAACTTGTAAAGGAAGCCTCTTGGAAATAATGTTTTAAAAATCAATTCATGCCGTATAAGTTAAAAAACATTCTTCTTGTACTTTTGTCGGAAAAGTCAAAAAGTACCTCGTACGAAAAACGACAAAAGATTCTTTTCATATCTTTTAATAAAAACTAAACAAAAGATAAAATTGGATTTAAGCAGTTGTAGGTGGATTTAAACAATATTACATATTGAGGAAACATGGATGTGGATGATAAAATACACCCCAGTAAATACCAAAGTATAAACAATCTCGGATAAAAATGAGATTGTGATATTTTCCCTTACCTTAGGTCCGATATGCTTCATAAGTGTCTGAACCTCCTGTATAATGATTTAAATAATGTTATTGACTTATTAAAAAATCATAAATATTGTTATGATATCATATATGGTTCACATATGGCTTTATATTACCCATTCTTTTGTAAATTCCATGTTAAAGAAGCGTTTTGGGTAAAATCGTTTCATTTATCGTAGATGTTTGGACTTGTCGTTCTTGACATTATTATAACTTATATCATGATTTACTTACTTCCATAATATAAAACATGATTTATATATCATATATATTAAGTATATGTATATATATATAATAGATAGATAAATGAAATGAAACACACCGTTCATGGAGACGGTAGTCCGTACGTACGCATGAACACTGTTTTCCTTTCCTTATTGTCTTGAATGGAAGTAAGTAGATGAAAAACATATATATATATACATAAATACAGTAGATTTAACATGTCATATATTTAATTATTATTCATTATATATACTTTATAATCATTCTGGAATGGTTAACATGGATAATGAATCTCATCGCGTCATGGAGACGGTAGTCCGTACGTACGCACGAGCGATGATATTGTTCCCATGGTCGTGGAATTGTGTTGAAGTGTATGTACACTATTTCAGTATTAATATAACTTTATAATAATCATATATAGTTACTCATTACACCATTATACCCATCCAATTAAGGTGGTGGTGGAAAATAGATTACACCACGGCGTGGAGACGGTATTCCGTATGTACGCACGCGCGGTTTATTTCCTTTTTCCGTAGGATGGATAGAAGGTTAATTATAGTTGTTTCATATTTATAATAACATATCAGTATATAAGAAATACTTATGTTATTACTTTATCATGAAACAACTAAATAAGAAGAAGTTGAAGAAGAACGAAATTGAAAAAGATCGGTAATGGATATTACCTCTTTTTGACGCGCCTTCACTTAACCTCCACTTAAAAAACTAAGGATGGTCTTCGAAGAAGACCAGGGCCTCTAGGATGATACTAGGAAAGTGGAGAAGAGATTTTGGCAGGGGTTTTCCGAGCTTGAATGCCCAAATTGGTGTGAGGAGGAGAGGGAGGAGGTGCCCTTTTATAAGGGAGGAGAGGGGCACCTTAGGAAAATCTCAAAATATTATTTTATTTTAAGGTAAAATTCGGTTTATAATGGTTCCAAAGGGTCTTATTTCGAATATAAAGTGGGGATGGGTCGAAATACTCTCATCCAATAGTATTTAGACAAGTTTAGGTTATTATTTTAACCTTATCAATTAGATTTAACTCTAAGTTAAATAATTTAACTTTTACAGTGTCTTTTTGTTTTCATATACTATATGGTTAATAAACTTACCATAACAAGACAAACGAACCCCAAGTTGTTTATTATTAATATATATATCCTTATCTAAGTCATTTGGCTGATCCTTAGATTTTTAGGAATAAAATAACAATTAATAATATAATATTTGTTTTAAAAACTAATTTATGTCAATTTTGACACTATTTGGTACATGCTTTTTATGAAATTCATAACAGAATTATAAGATCGAACCAAGTTACATAAATCAATAATAAAATGTCATATTAACCTATAAAATTAGTGTAAGTCATACAAAGTCTCAAATTACATTTATTTGGGCATTTATAACATCAATTATGTCAATATTTCATTAATAAGACAATTACTGCATCATCTTTGTGTCATAATAAATGATAATTATTTAATCCCTAAAAATTCTAAATAAATTCCTATGATCTAGATAATTGTATTACCTTTCTGGAGACTATTCATGTTTGAAGTTTCATGAAGTTTATCACTGGATTAAAATTATTATACTTATAAGATTTAAGAAAGTGACATGTTGTCACATTCTTTGGTTTTAATAATAATTAAATTATTTTCATTGAAAAAATTTAATTAAATGAATATAATCCGACCCTTAGATTATATGGGACGGCTTTTAGTCATCCAATAGGATTTTGACATTTTCTAGGGTAATTTTAAACTATTATATTTACCCTTAATAACCCGATTTACCTTTAACTATGGTAAATAAAATTTACCGTAGTTACTATTCATAATTCTCAAAAGTAAAAAGTAGCTTATTAACATAATTTGGATCCCATGATTCCAAATATAGAATAAAATTTTCCAAATTCAATACACAAAAGTTGCAGAAATTAAATTAAAATTAATCCCGTTGTCGAAAGAAAACGGTTTTTTTTAAAACATTGCAAAAGATTGAATTGATTTAACCTACAAATTCAAGGTAAAATCAATGATAATGACATACATTATATTAAATGGTAAAAATATATTCTATTTATACTTTAAAACCATTCAATATTATAATTTAACCACATAAGATATTACAATGAAAAAAGTTGTTTTTAATTAAAATATAGCGTGTTTTTACTATTCATTAAAATATGAAAGTTATCTGAAAAATATCAAAATTTTATCTAATGTAAATTTTTATATCCTGATTCAAAATAAGAATTTTATTTTGTCAAATTGAACATATAATCATTTCAAAAACTAGATTTAAAGTGGGTGCGCCATCAAAAGGCGGCAAAACTGCATTTTTTTAAAAATACTTATTTTACCCGAAATATTTATTTTGTTCTTATAACATGTTCTAGAAAATGTGTAAGATGAATAATAATGTTATAAAATTAAAAATTGAGTTAATACTATTCATAACGGCTAGTTCATAATAATATTATAATAATATATCGTTGTTTAGTAAAACCCAGTATTGCGTACAACACATGCTATCGAGGAAGGTCGTGATTGCGTGTAATGCAAGCCAAGTCAGGGTTGCGTGCTGTGCAAGAATCCTTCATTGTTTTGTATAACAGAATCCAACCATATTTCATTTATACATTTAATATATATATATATATACTCAATGTTGCGTAGAATAACAATTATCAAAATTGTGTGTAACACGATCCAAGAATAGTGTTGCGTATACTGCAAGCTAATACGGTGTTGCGTATAGCGCAAGGTAATCTTGGTGTAGCACAAGACATTAATGAAATTAAAAGAATATTTTTCATAAAATCTCGGGGTGTTACATTCTACCCCCCTTAAAATGAATTTTGCCCTCGCAATTCATCGGGGTTATAAATGGTTTACTTCTCGAAAGTTTGTTTAATAGAAACCCACATCGTAAAAAGGGATACCAAAACATGGATTTAAAAACTAAAGTATGAAATGTAACGGTTACCCAAATTAACTCATAACTGAGATTCCATATAGGAGAAAATATGGACATGGAAGAGAAATCTAACCATCATGTTCTGATGGAGATTGGTAGAGAACATGGCTATGAAAAATCCAACAATCACAAAGCTATTGATTTGTGGTCATCTAAGGTACCATCTGATTCATCGGATATAAGGGCAGTAGGACAACATTTTTGGGTTTTTCAAGATCATTTCCCTAAAGATGATGAATTAAAAGAAATATTTGCATGATTTTGGTACAATATCACGGTTGTTCATGAATTGAACAATTTCCACTTCATCCCTTAAAGAAATGAAGTTGAATTTGTTATTCATGATGTGATAGCAGATCATGTGATAGAATGATGGGTCATTCCATATCTTCCAAACAAAAGGTTAGCAAAAGTTATAAGTCCATCTTATGGTTAGATTAATCGTATATGGTTACAAAAATGAACTTATACTTCATATATCATACCACATAATAAAATAAAACTAGTTTATACTAACCAGGGACTTCCTGTAGGCCAGTGGTAGGCGATAAAGGCCAGTCGCACTTCGGTTGTGGGTTCGATTCCCACAGCCTTGTCTGACGCGATGGGTTGTCGCCCGTCCAGCAGGTTGTCCTTTTTCTAAAACTATATTACTATATCATCCCATCAATAATATCAAAAAAAGGTTCTATCCTTAAACAATACTAACTTATGTCCAACATAATCCATTCCAATCTTTAGGCTTATCCAAAATACTTCGGTCCAAGCTCATATTATAGAGAAAATGATCACGTGAATGCCATCATTTGTCCCTCATATATCTTGTTCATCACATTCCAGTCATGTGAATACCATAATCATGTAATCTCTTGAAAAATGAATACCCATTGAATCTTAGTAAAAACATGATTGTTGTCAAAAGTTAATGCATTCCACATACCAAAAACCCAAAATTCTATATACTCAAACCATGATATAACTATTTCCTTATATCAGTCATGAGCTCATGAATACTATCAAACATTTAATTTTCTCCTTATCCCTTCATTATTCGCATATCAGCTACATTCCAAAAATATCTGAATAATCTTTCATGGATACTGGTACCTTTAATCATACACTTTCAAAACTCAAGGAAAGACAACAGTGTAACAATCCTTAGATGTCTCTTTATTCCATAGTACCATAAGATTACTTATACAACATTACACATGATAAACATGTAATCATTCCACTACATTCTTAAACCATTGACCGAGCTTCAACAATTATTTCATCTCACATATCATTTGTAGTCACTTCATCATCATCACCATAAATACTACCCATACGACCATACTGATTCTCTTCATGAGACTTTACCTTAGGGAATTGGTTTGCATAATTCCCGTACATTCCACATTTAAAACATTTAACCATTGTTGATGTCGTAGCAATACCATTATCCTCATCCCTGGTGTTAACTGAACCTTTTCCTTTGCACTTACTGGCTTTGTGTCCTTCTTTTCCACACCCAAAGCATCTTCCAGTTCCTTTTAAACATTCACCTTGATGCCTCTTCCCACATGATTTACATAGGGTAAATTGAACTTTCTTTCCTCTATGATCATCATAAAACTCCATCTTTCTCTTATTATCCGAGTTAGAAAACTTACCAAATTTTACTTTATTGATCATATTATGAGATTGATGATTCGTCATAATAATGATGTTTGGACTTCCAAATCCCATTTCATTTGGCTGCTCATGAAGAATATCATTCCATTGTCCATCATATCCTCCATTATCGTGAATCATCTTGTTTCCAGCCATTTTCTAAAACCCAAAAAGAATAGTGTGAGAGGCAAAAATAATGCTAGGGAAAACAACATAGTAAAGGGGGAGTACCCTTAATATCTAACATCTTAGGTTAAATTCTAAGATCGTTACCATAGTTCTTGGACTATATCCTATACATATACTTATCCTTAGGTACATCCCTAGACATACCTTAGAAATATCTCTAGGTATCTCACTAAAGTTATCGCATCCTAGTTTCCAAAGGTTGACTAAACATTTCCTCTGATACCAACTGTAGAGACCCGAAGCTTAACATACATAGACATTACATTACTTTTGAGGAATACTTAGTACATAACAAAAACACACACACAAGGACCGTAATAGTTTAGTGTCTTTGGAAACTCGGAATATAATCTTCTAATTGTGGCGAAAGATCTTCAACATCTCCCATAAAGATCTTCCTTTTTTTTACCTAAAATATTTCTTTATATCCTGGGGAAAATAAAACATAAAAAGGGTGAGCTCAAATGCTCAGTAAGGGTAAACTAAAGAAATATCAATCACATCATATTCATAAGAACATAACTTTTGGAAATCTTAACCTGCAAAAGAGAGCATAATTTCATAACATGGGATAAATTATAGTAGTGAAATGTAATCCCAATAATCATAACATAAAACATGAAACTTTTTGGAATAAACACATAATCACAGAGAATCATATCTTATTAGTTCAGACTTATTGCCAAGACTATCTTAGTGGACAAAGTCCAATT
This sequence comes from Viscum album, assembly GCA_963277665.1. Classification (NCBI taxonomy): domain Eukaryota; kingdom Viridiplantae; phylum Streptophyta; class Magnoliopsida; order Santalales; family Viscaceae; genus Viscum; species Viscum album. Next base: position 1,359,273,460 of record OY728140.1, read on the forward strand.
CTGAACCGAGTCACCCTCGTTTCAGTCCTGTTTCACTGAACCGGTATAACCTACCATTCAAGCCATGTATATCTCATGAGATATAAATTCATTACCCAATGAATTGGAAGGAGATATAGGTCCCACCCATCTCATAATGATACCATTCTTATGTGTTCTACAAAATCATAAATCATACATCATTGCATAACCCATGTAAAAAAATGGGAATCTTAAACATCGGGACATCATAAAAAAATTCATATAAGATAAAGAAATTCATAAAAATATTTCAATCAGAACATAATAAAATCCATGTAATAATTGGGATATAAATAGAACAATATATTATCTTATATGGAAAATAATTTTGATAAAACACTTGAACTCCATTCATGTGGAAAATATCCTTTCTGCTTCAAAAAAACTTTTCCTTTCTTAACATGTCGTACAATTATAAACTAAAATAAGTTGATTAAAAATAAACTTGAAAACTTGTAAAGGAAGCCTCTTGGAAATAATGTTTTAAAAATCCATTCATTCCGTATAAGTTAAAAAAAATATTCTTCTCATACTTTTGTCAGAAAAGTCAAAAATTACCTCGTACAAAAAACGACAAAAGATTCCTTTCATATCTTTTACTAAAAACTCACCGAAGGGTAAAATTGGTTTTAAACAGTTGTAGGTGGATGTAAAAAATATTACATATTGAGGAAACCTGGATGTGGATGATAAAATACACCCCAGTAAATACCAAAGTATAAACATTCTCGGATAAAAATGAGATTGTGATATTTTCCCTTACCTTAGGTCTGATATGCTTCGTAAGTGTCTGAACCTCCTGTATAATGATTTAAATAATGTTATTGAATTATTCCCAAATCATACTCATTGTTATGATATCATATATGGTTCACTTATGACTTTATATTACCCATTCTTTTGTAAATTCCATGTTAAAAAAGCGTTTTGGGTAAAATCGTTTCATTTATCGTAGGTGTTTGGACTTGTTGTTATTAACATTATTATTACTTATATCATTATTTACTTACTTCCAGAATATAAAACATGATTTATATTTCATATATATTCAGTATATATATATATATAATAGATAGATAAATGAAATGAAACACACCGTTCATGGAGACGGTAGTCCATATGTACGCATGAACGTTGTTTTCCTTTCCTTATTGTGTTGAATGGAAGTAAGTAGATGACATACATATATATATATATATATATATACATAAATACAGAAGATTTAACATGTCATATATTTCATTATTATTCATTATATATGTAACACCCCAGGTAAATAAAGAATATGAAATTTTCTTATTTATCCATATTTGTGAATAAAATATTGATATGACTTTAAAGGGGACGCTATGCTCGATGGCGTACCCAACACGCAACAACGAGTTTCTTGGGAATCTTACGTTGCACTCTAATAATAAAATAATATTATTTTAAATGGCAGTTAACATGTAGCCGTTGTATTGGCGGTAATGGATAGAAATAACTAAAATATGAATATATATGTTTTTTTTAAATGTTTTTACATCTATCCAAAGGCTTAAAATACGGAAAGAATTCAATTTTAGGCTTTTATAACCTAATTTTCACTAAAGGTTCACTTATCGCCTTATGATGCCGAACTGTCATTAAATATAGTTTTTATCACTCTTACACATTCTTTTGGACCAAATAAAACTCTTCTTTAGAATCGGGACATCAAATTTTACGTTGTGTAAATTTTTGGTATTTTTCCGATAAAGTTCATTTTTTAATGAATAGTGTAAAATGTTGTATTTTAATTCAAAACCTCTTTTTAATCTAATTTATTTATATGATTAGATTATCATTTGAATTGTTTTTAAAGTGAAATTAGAAAATATTTTTACCATTAAATCCAATAGTGGTTGTTGGAATTTATTTCACTTTGAAATCAGACTTAAACTAGTGTCAATCTTTTGATACTTATTGTTTCATAAAAACACGCTATTGCTCTGACAGCGAGAATAAATTATTAAATTAATTAATGTGACTTATATGTTTTGAATTTTGTGAAATAGAATTCATTTTAGAATTCGGAATATCAAATATAGCTCAGGGTGAATTTTTGGGATTTTTCTGAAAAACTTCAATTTTTGATGAATAGTGAAACCACTAAGTGGTACTTATAAAAACTGATTTTTCCATTTAAATGAAATTTTTCCATCTTTGTGTCTTGAATTTCAAAAATCCGACATACATGGTTGTCATTAAGAAGTAAAATGTGGTTCAATGGGATAAAAATAATTTTTTGGTGAATAGTAACTTATTAAGTTTTTAATCGCGATTAGTGGTAATTAGTGTAGTTTAAGGTAAAAATAATGCTTTAATAAAATAAGATGAGCTTGAAACATGTCCTACCCTCATTGGTTGTGTCATGGCCGACCAAGACAAGCCATGGGTCAACTTGGGGACCCCATAGAGACACTTTGGTTGGGAAATGACATAAATAACTTTTTATTTAATGTAAAAGTCAAAATGACACAAACATCATATGTTTTACGAAAACAATTTTTACATGGGGTTATAATGATCAGATTTTTGATTATAAATAGTAATTGGAAAGCTAAAAAGATTTCTTACATCATAGTAATTGTTTTATAATTTTTAGACATTAAATAAATTAAATTATTTATGACATAATAATGATGCAGCGATGACATCATTATTTGAAGATTTAAATAAAATGGAAAGATAATGTAAAATCTATGAACTACACATGTCCAAAACCTATTGTATGGGTGTATTGCGAACACTTATCACCTTATCCACGAATTATATCAATATGGGACCTTTTAAAACCGAAACACAGTTTCAAATAAAGTAATATTTCTTTACTTTCCAAAAGTGCCCCTCCTCTCCTCTTATAAAAGGCCCCACCTCTACATGATTTCACACACTCCTCAAGACTATGGCTCGGCCAAACCCTTCCCATTTACTCTCTCCACATCCCTCTCCTCATCCTAGAGGATTAACGTTGGGCAGAATCCTTTCAAAGGAAGCCTTTAGGCTCAAATCAAAAGGAGATGCACTTTTAAAGGTAATTCGTTCTCTCATGTTCATTTTTTTTATTTTGCTTCTCCAGCCCCCTAAACTCTTTTTATTTAATTCTTTTGTAAATACAACAGTATCTTCAATATAATAGGATGTTGTTATAAGATTTATTCGAGCTACACTCTCACACAACTACATCAAATGGTTAAAGAACATACAGTTTCCGTGGATGGCGAAATTCTGCCTCCCGAAACGATGATTGTTCAATACTCATTTAACACCTTCAATGGTGGCCATTATGATGTAACTATTTTTATATATGATATATAATATGTTTATGTTTTCCTTAAGCTTATGTTTTTTTTCATTTTGGTCATACCTTTATGGTTTCCATTATGGGTAAACGCGATATCTTCATTTAAGGAAGTGCAGACTACCGCCCCCTCAAAGTGATTTGATTCGTTAAATACCATATGTGGGACGTATAATGGATAGAACTATGATATTATATATTATATTATACTTTAATTATAATATACCTTTATATCATTATTATTCCATTCTATAAAATATGAAATAGAAATGAAAGTAGCGTTCATGCGTACGTACGGCTTACCGTCTCCATGAACGGTGCATTTCATTTCTTACCTCTAAATGATTTTGTAATGTTATAAATGCATGCATGTAAAGGATATATATGAAATATATGATATACAAATCATGAATATAATTCTGGATATAATAAACATTTGACCACATGAACAACATGTAATTGTAAGAAGTCCACTTTTGACTTAAGAACCAAATATCAACAAAACAAACATTATTAACATAAATGTTTAAATAATGTTTATAACATGGAAATAAGTGATCTAATAGGAATAATTAACTAGAAAAAGGTTCTTAATAAATTGGAAATTAACTCAAGTTTATTATTCAGGACGTTAAGGAACGATCGAGTCAAGTCGGACCTGAGGTAAGGGATCCTACTCCTCTCTTTCTTTTTAAGTACACACTTTTATGTCGTTCCTTTTAAAGCTCATATTTCTTGTTATTGGTATGATATTTTATATTACATTTACTATAATTATTATTTTCATGTGATGATAGACCCTATTCTCTCTCATCAATCTATTTTGGAAGTTTTAAGTGGCGCCGATAGGCTGCCGAATTTTCGTAAGAGATCTAACCTCTCTCTTTCTCTTTAAGTACTCCCCTTTATGTCACTTCTTTTACGCTCCTATTTGTTATGATGGGGGATGTTATTTCATATTCCTCTTTCTGTAAATTTTGTTGTAATGTGATGAGATACCCTATTTGATCTCATCAATCCATTTTTGGAAGTTTTATGTGGCGCCGTTAGGATGCCGAGTTTTCGTAAGGGATTTCTCATCTCACATTTATTCCCATTAGATTTATGCTACATTTGCCAAAATTTCATTGAGTGGTGTATGTACTGCCATTATTCTACACTTTGTGTAATATACTTTCCTTTATGAGTATTTACATCAATTATTTATTGTCCTTCTTTCATGGGGTGTATGTTTTGAAAGATACCCAAGTCGGTAAGGGAACCTTTCACCATCCTCTTCTTAAAAGACTTCTTTGTTGGGTCTTTTAATTTACATATTGTTTTGTTGGGATATGTTCTCATATATCCTTATTGATGTAAATTTTATGTCCAAGTGATGAGATACACTTTTTTATCTCTCATCAACTCATTTTGATGTGATGCCGTTAGGCTGTCAAAGGAACTTTTTAATCCAATTTCGATTTCATTGGGTTCAACATGTAGTCATCGAATATGTCATCCATTGAATATGTGTGAATGACCTTTTATTGTTTTACACTTAATATCCACTTATATTGGGTGTATTTATATTTGTCACACATATTTTTGAGATTGATTTGTTCTTAATTTAAGGATACCTTCTTTATAAGGGATTTCATCACATTTGACATTTCTATTGAGGGTTCATTGTTGTTATGCACCAATTCACTCTTATATGGTGTATATACTGTCCTTTGGAGTATTATACCATGAATCCATATATTCTCATGATATTATAAAGTTCTGACTAAATGTTATTCCTCAATTATTGTATTCAAGTGCCACTAAAATTGGTAAACCCCCTCTAACCAAAATATCATTTTAAATGTTTTAATTATTTGTTCTTATTAATATCCATGTTTTCAAAATGGTTTTAAGGATTTATTTATATGGATATTAATGGTTTAAAATTTTAAGCTTCAAGGTGGTATGGGGAACATTGATTAAAAAATCTCTTTTAAATGTTTTAAATGGTTTGGAAAATGGTTTTTTTTATGGATTCATTATTTCAATATCCTAAAATGTTATATTGTGATTGAAATGTGGAAATGTTATATTTCCTTTATGCATGTTTTATGTGATACATTTATGTTATGGTCCTTGGGAATTGTTATGAAAACGGGTGGTTCCGTGATAAACTAAGGGCGGGTGATCCCGATATAGCTCTCCAATGCATTGGGTAACGCGAAGGAGTGAAACGATAAGGTTTCTCCGAAGGGATTTAGGGAATATACTGTGATGGGTATTCCAAACGTAACCAAGAGGGTTACTCCCTATGTAAGAATGTTATGAATGCCTCAAGTTACCTTTATGTCTTATGATTTCTATGATTTATTCATGATTTGATGAGGTATTTTAAAGTGCCTAAGTTTTATGGGTAAAGTATGATTTAATTCTTATGTATATATGAACTCATGTTTCCTTTCCATATTTTTATAACCCTTACTGAGCTTTTTATGCTCATCCCAAGTTTTTGAAATGTTTTTCACAGGTCAAGGGAAAGGTACATGATGTGATGATAGTGTCAAGGATGTGTCAAGAAAGAATCTGTGTTTTATTATAAATAGGTTTTCGTTGATGGGAATAATGAATATTGTCTTTTATGTAACCACTTTGTTTAAATGTGGAATGTAATGCAAGTTTCATGATCTAATTCTCTAAAACTCTAAACCTGAAAAGATCCTCAATGTGTAATCTTGTAATAACTCAAGATTAAGTAAGGTTTAAGGCTGGGGCCTTATAGTTGGTATCAAAGGTCGGCTTAGATAACTTTAGAGGTTAGGGTATTATTTAAGCACAAGTGGCATTACCATAATGGTTAGGATTTTAGAAAGAGTCCTAGTTTTAGATAAAGTGAATGAGTAAGTGTATCTTAGTGTTTACCATACTCATTAGTACATGATGGTTTTGTTTATATAATCACACTGACATTTCTGTTCTTAGTGAATGGATGGATCTAGCAGGAACCAAAGAGACAAGAGGGTTAAAGGAAACTGTGGTGGTTCTATGATTAAGATACAAGATAAAATGGGGGATTCAATGAGGAAACTCGTGGTTGTTCTAAACCAACTATCAAGGAGTCATGATAAACCACTTGAAACTTGGTATGATCTTTAATTCATCATGTACGAGATGGCTAGTCGATGTGGAAGTTCAGGTAATAATTATAAAGGTAACCATTAGAGTTTATATGATCCTTACTTTTGAGGTAATTATGGGTTACTATATGTTATGATTGAAGTGAAAGGAATGAGATAAAATTGAGGTTAAATTATGTTATGGTTATTTTTGATGATTTTATCCCTTTTTGGGTAATGATTTGAGAATTATATAGTTTTGGAAAAAGGACAACACGCAGACCGTGTGACTACCCGTCGCGTCGGACAAAGCTGCGGGAATCGAACCCACAACCAAAGTGCGACTGGTATTTATCGCCTACCACTGGACTACGTGAAGTCCCTGGTTAGTTTGACTGATTCTTTTTAGTTATATGATTTTATGAATTAATAGTAAGTTGATTTTGGGTTATTTATGAAAATGATTAACCTATCATGGAGGATATGTGATTAGGTTAATTACTTTTCAATACGAGACTTTAGGAGAAACTGATATTGTTTGGAGATAAATGTTACGATTTAACATGGAAGACTATGTGACTAAATCCTTCAAATATTTGGGTTTCAATCTTATATTGGTTTACTTTGAAGAATTTTATGGACAAGTTGTTTATCTAATGGTCTTCATTGAACTTTGGGTTTTGTTGGACAAATTTTGGAGATTAAGCATAAATTTTCTTTTTAAAGGGTTATCCTTTTCTGGATTATCTGATCTTGTAGTAACCTTTTTTGTTTTAGTTTTGGTTAAGGTTTGAAGACATGAGAATTTTATAGTTCTTTTTTTTGTGGATTAGGTTCTCCTCTAAGAAGTTGTTTATAGTACTCTTAATACGAAAAAGACTTCCTAAATACTCGCCTTTTGGAGAAAATATGAGTTTGAATCTAATAAAGGTTGAGAGTCAACATGATAAGTGATTATGTTTACTTATGAATAAATTCATCAATAAAAAGTAACTTAAAACAAAAATGTTGTCTATTAACTTTTCCTACTGGGGAATCGAATACTGTTTAACCCATCACAAGTTTGTGATTTTCTCATGGTTAACTTTCTCCTAAACATGTTTTCTATCACTCTCCATCAGAACATGACCCTATGTTTTCTCCTCCATGTCCATGTTTTCATACTTGGAATCCTAGTATGGGTTAACTCGGGAGACCTTTGTACTTATCTTTCTCTATTTTAAAGTGATTGTTTTACCGACTCTTCTTCCGATGTGGGACTTTCAAGGATGTTTCCAAGACCAATTTTAAAACTTGCGAGGACGCAATTCCCAAAAGGGGGGAAGGATGTAACACCCCAGGTAAATAAAGAATATGAAATTTTCTTATGTATCCATATTTGTGAATAAAATATTGATATTACTTTAAAGGGGACGCTATGCTCGATGGCGTACCCAACACGCAACAACGAGTTTCTTGGGAATCTTACGTTGCACTCTAATAATAAAATAATATTATTTTAAATGGCAGTTAACATGTAGCCGTTGTATTGGCGGGAATGGATATAAATAACTAAAATATGAATATATATGTTTTTTTTAAATGTTTTTACATCTATCCAAAGGCTTAAAATACAGAAAGAATTCAATTTTAGGCTTTTATAACCTAATTTTCACTAAAGGTTCACTTATCGCCTTCTGATGCCGAACTGTCATTAAATATAGTTTTGATCACTCTTATACATTCTTTTGGACCAAATAAAACTCTTCTTTAGAATCGGGACATCAAATTTTACTTTGTGTAAATTTTTGGTATTTTTCTGATAAAGTTCATTTTTTAATGAATAGTGTAAAATGTTGTATTTTAATTCAAAACCTCTTTTTAATCTAATTTATTTATATTATTAGATTATCATTTGAATTTTTTTTAAAGTGAAATTAGAAAATATTTTTACCATTAAATCCAATAGTGGTTGTTGGAATTTATCTCACTTTGAAATCGGACTTAAACTAGTGTCAATCTTTTGATACTTATTGTTTCATAAAAACACGCTATTTGCTCTGACAGCGGGAATTAATTATTAAATTAATTAATGTGACTTATATGTTTTGAATTTTTTAAAATAGAATTCATTTTCGAATTTGGAATATCAAATATAGATCAGGGATAATTTTTGGTATTTTTCTGAAAAACATCAATTTTTGATGAATAGTGAAACCACTAAGTGGTACTTATAAAAACTGATTTTTCCGTTTAAATGAAATTTTTCCTTCGTTGTGTTTTGAATTTCAAAAATCCGACATACATGGTTGTCATTAAGATGTAAAATGTGGTTCAATGGGATAAAAATAATTTTTTGGTGAATAGTAACTTATTAAGTTTTTAATCGCGATTAGTGGTAATTAGTGTAGTTTAAGGTAAAAATAATGCTTTAATAAAATAAGATGAGCTTCACACATGTCCTAACCTCATTTTTGTGTCATGGACGACCAATACAAGCCATGGGTCAACTTGGGGACCCCATAGAGACACTTTGGTTGGGAAATGACATAAATAACTTTTTATTTAATGTAAAAGTCAAAATAACACAAACATCATATGTTTTAAGAAAACAATTTTTACATGGGGTTATAATGATCAGATTTTTAATTATAAATAGTAATTGGAAAGATAAAACGATTTCCTACATCATAGGAATTTTTTTATAATTTTTAGACATTAAATAAATTAAATTATTTATGACATAATAATGATGCAGCGATGACATCATTATTTGAAGATTTAAATAAAATGGAAATATAATGTAAAATCTATGAACTAAACATGTCCAAAACTTATTTTATGGGTGTATTTAGAACCCTTATCACCTTATCCACGAAGTATATCAATATGGGACCTTTTAAAACCGAAACACATTTTCAAATAAAGTAATATTTCTTTACTTTCCAAAAGTGCCCCTCCTCTCCTCTTATAAAAGGCCCCCACCTCTACCTCATTTAACACACTCCTCAAGCCTTTGGCTCGGCCAAACCCTGCCCATTTACTCTCTCCACATCCCTATCCTCATCCTAGAGGATTCCCTTTGGGCATAATCCTTTCAAAGGAAGCCTTTAGGCTCAAATCAAAAGGAGATACACTTTTAGAGGTAATTCATTCTCTCATGTTCATTTGTTTTATTTTGCTTCTCCAGCCCCCTAAACTCTTTTTATTTACTTCTTTTGTAACCACACCAGTATCTTCAATATACTAGGATGTTGTTATAAGATTTATTAGAGCTACACTCTCACACAACTACATCAAATGGTTAAAGAACATACGGTTTCCGTGGATGGCAAAATTCTGCCTCCTGAAACGATGATTGTTCAATACTCATTTAACACCTTCAAAGGTGGCCATTATGATGTAACTATTTTTATATATGATATATAATATGTTTATGTTTTCCTTAAGATTCTGTTTTTTTTCATTTTTGGCATACCTTTATGGTTTCCATTATGGGTAAACGCGATATCTTCATTTAAGGAAGTGCGGACTACCGCCCCCTCAAAGTGATTTGAATTGTTAAATACCATATGTGGGATGTATAATGGATGGAACAATGATATTATATATGATATTATACTGTAATTATAATATACCTTTATATCATTATTATTCCATTCTATAAAATATGAAATAGAAATGAAAGTAGCGTTCATGCGTACGTACGACTTACCATCTCCATGAACGGTGCATTTCATTTCTTACCTCTAAATGATTATGTAATGTTATAAATGCATGCATGTACTGGATATATATGACATATATGATATCCAAATCATGAATATAATTCTGGATATAATAAATATTTGACCACACGAACAACTTGTAATTGTAAGAAGTCCACTTTCGACTTAAGAACCAAATATCGACGAAACAAACATTATTAACTTAAATGTTTACATAATGTTTATAACATGGAAATAAGTTATCTAATAGGAATAATGAACTAGAAAAAGGTTCTTAATAAATTGGAAATTAACTCAAGTTTATTATTCAGGACGTTAAAGAACGATCGAGTCAAGTCGGACCCGAGGTAAGGGATCCTACTCCTCTCTTTCTTTTTAAGTACACACTTTTATGTCGTTCCTTTTAAAGCTCATATTTCTTGTTATTGGTATGATATTTTATATGAAATTTAATGTAATTATTATTTTCATGTGATCAGAGACCCTATTCTCTCTCATCAATCTATTTTGGAAGTTTTAAGTGGCGCCGATAGGCTGCCGAATTTTCGTAAGAGATCTATCCTCTCTCTTTCTCTTTAATTACTCCCCTTTATGTCACTTCTTTTAAGCTCCTATTTTTTATGATGGGGGATGTTCTTTCATATTCCTCTTTCTGTAAATTTTGTTTTAATGTGATGAGATACCCTATTTGATCTCATCAATCGATTTTTGGAAGTTCTATGTGGCGCCGTTAGGATGCCGAGTTTTCGTAAGGGATTTTTCATCTCACATTTATTCCCATTAGATTTATGCTACATTTGCCACAATTTCTTTGATTGGTGTATGTACTTCCATTATTCTACACTTTGTGTAATATACTTTTCTTTATGAGTATTTACATCAATGATTTATTGTCTTTCTTTCATGGGGTGTATGTTTTGAAAGATACCCAAGTCGGTAAGGGAACCTTTCACCCTCCTCTTCTTAAAAGACTTCTTTGTTGGGTATTTTAATTTACATATTGTTATGTTGGTATATGTTCTCATATATCCTTATAGATGTAAATTTTATGTCCAAGTGATGAGATACACTTTTTTATCTCTCATCAACTCATTTTGATGTGATGCCGTTAGGCTGTCAAGGGAACTTTTTAATCCAATTTTGATTTCATTGGGTTCAACATGTAGTCATTGAATATGTCATCCATTGAATATGTGTGAATGACCTTTTATTGTTTTACACTTAATATCCACTTATATTGGGTGTATTTATATCTGTCACACATATTTTTGAGATTGATTTGTCCTTAATTTAAGGATACCTTCTTTATAAGGGATTTCATCACATTTGACATTTCTATTGAGGGTTCATTGTTGTTATGCACCAATTCACTCTTATATGGTGTATATACTGTCCTTTGGAGTATTATATCATGAATACATTTATTCTCATGATATTATAAAGTTCTTACTAAATGTTATTCCTCAATTATTGTATTCAAGTGCCACTAAAATTGGTAAAACCCCTGTAACCAAAATATCGTTTTAAATGTTTTAATTATTTGTTCTTATTAATATCCATGTTTTCAAAATGGTTTTAAGGATTTATTTATATGGATATTAATGGTTTAAAATTTTAAGCTTCAAGGCGGTATGGGACACTTTGATTCAAAAATCTCTTTTAAATGTTTTAAATGGTTTGGAAAATGGTTTTTTTATGGATTCATTATTTCAATATCCTAAAATGTTATATTGTGATTGAAATGTGGAAATGTTATATTTCCTTTATGCATGTTTTATGTGATACATTTATGTTATGGTTCTTGGGAATTGTTATTAAAACGGGTGGTTCCGTGATAAACTACGGGCGGGTGAGCCCGATATAGCTCTCCAATGCATTGGGTAATGCGAAGGAGTGAAACGATAAGGTTTCTCCGAAGAGATTTAGGGAATATACTGTGATGGGTATTCCAAACGTAACCAAGAGGGTTACTCCCTACGTAAGAATGTTATGAATGCCTCAAGTTACCTTTATGTCTTATGATTTATATGATTTATTCATGATTTGATGAGGTATGTTAAAGTGCCTAAGTTTTATGGGTAAAGTATGATTTCATTCTTATGTATATATGAACTCATGTTTCCTTTCCATATTTTTATTACCCTTACTGAGCTTTTTATGCTCATCCCAAGTTTTTGAAATGTTTTTCACAGGTCAAGGGAAAGGTACATGATGTGATGATAGTTTCAAGGATGTGTCAAGAAAGAATCCGTGTTTTATTATAAATAGGTTTCCGTTGATGGGAAGAATGAATATTGTCTTTTATGTAACCACTTTGTTTAAATGTGGAATGTAATGCAAGTTTCATGATCTAATTCTCTAAAACTCTAAACCTGAAAAGATCCTCAATGTGTAATCTTGTAATAAATAAAGATTAAGTAAGGTTTAATGCTGGAGTCTTATAATATATACTTTATAATCATTCTGGAATGGTTAACATGGATAATGAATCTCATCGCGTCGTGGAGACGGTAGTCCGTACGTACGCACGAGCGATGATATCGTTCCCATGGTCGTGGAATTGTGTTGAAGTGTATGTGTACTATTTCAGTATTAATATCAATTTATAATAATCATATATATTTACTCATTACACCATTATACCCATCCAATTAAGGCGGTGGCGGAAAATAGATTACACCACGACATGGAGACGGTATTCCGTACGTACGCACGCGCGGTGATTTCCTTTTTCTATAGGATGGATAGAAGGTTAATTAGATTTGTTTCATATTTATAATGACATATAATTATATAATAAATACTGATGTTATTACTTTATCATGAAACAACTAAATAAGAATAAGTTGAAGAAGAAAGAAATTGAAAAAGATCGGCAATGGATATTACCTCTTTTTGACGCGCCTTCACTTAACCTCCACTTAAAGAACTAAGGATGGTCATTGAAGAAGACCAGGACCTCTAGGATGATACTAGGGAAGTGGTGAAGAGATTTTGGCATGGTTTGGCCGAGATTGAATGCTCAAATTGGTATGAGGAGGAGAGGGAGGAGGTGCCCTTTTATAAGGGAGGAGAGGGGCACCTTAGGAAAATCTCAAAATATTATTTTATTTTAAGGTCAAATTCGGTTTATAATGGTTCCAAATGGTCTTATTTCGAAGATAAAGTGGGGATGGGTCGAAATAATCTCATCCAATAGTATTTAGACAAGTTTAGGTTATTATTTTAACCTTATCAATTAGATTTAACTCTAAGTTAAATAATTTAACTTTTACCGTGTCTTTTTGTTTTCTTACACGATATGGTTAATAAACATACCATAACAAGCCAAAAGAACCCCAAGTTGTTTATTATTAATATATATATTTATATATAAGTAATTTTGCCGAACCTTAGATTTTTCGGAATAAAATAACATTTAATAATATAATATATTTTTTAAAAAACTAATTTATGTCAATTTTGACACTATTTGGTACATGATTTTTATGAAACTCATAACAGAATGATAGGTTCGAACCAAGTTACTTAAATCAACAATAACATGTCATATTAACCTATAAAATTAGTGTAAGTCATACAAAGTCTCAAATTACATTTATTTGGGCATTTATAACATCAATTATGTCAATATTTCATTAATAAGACAATTACTGCATCATCTTTGTGTCATAATAAATGATAATTATTTAATCCCTAAAAATTATAAATAAATTTCTATGATGTATATAATTGTATTATATTTCTGTATACTATTCATGTTTGAAGTTTCATGAAGTTTATCACTAGATTAAAATTATTATACTTATAAGATTTAAGAAAGTAACATGTTGTCACATTCTTTGGTTTTAATAATAATTAAATTATTTTCATTGAAAAAATTTAATTAAATGAATCTAATCCGACCCTTAGGTGATATGGGTCGACGTTTAGTCATCCAATAGGATTTTGACATTTTTTATGGTAATTTTAAAATATTATATTTACCCTTAATTACCCGATTTACTTTTAACTATGGTAAATAAAATTTACCGTAGTTACTATTCATAATTCCCAAAAATAAAAAGTATCTTATTAACATAATTTTTATCCAATGATTCCAAATATGGAGTCCATTTTTCCAAATTCAATACACAAAAGTTTCATAAATTAAATTAAAATTAATCCCGTTGTCGAAAGAAAACGAGTTTTTCTTTAAAACATTGCAAAAGATTGAATTGATTTAACCTACGAATTCAAGGTAAAATAAATACTAATGACATACATTATATTAAATGGTAAAAATATATTCTATTTATACTTTAAAACAATTCAATATTATAATTTAACCACATAATATATTACGATGAAAAAAGTTGTTTTTAATTAAAATATAGCGTGTTTTTACTATTCATTAAAATATGAAAGTTTTTGGAAAAATATCAAAACATTATCTAATGTAAATTTTTATATCCTGATTCAAAAGAAGAATTTTCTTTTGTCAAATTGAACATATTAACATGTCAAAAACTAGATTTAAAGTGGGTGCGCCATCAAAAGGCGGCAAAACTGCATTTTTTGAAAAATACTTATTTTACCCGAAAATATTATTTTGTTCTTATAACATGTTCTAGAAAATGTGTAAGATGAATAATAATGTTATAAAATTCAAAATTTAGTTAATACTATTCATAATGGCTAGTTCATAATAATATTATAATAATATATCGTTGTTTAGTAAAACCCAGTATTGCGTACAACAGACGCTATCGTGGAAGGTCGTGATTGCGTGTAATGCAAGCCAAGTCAGGGTTGCGTGCTGTGCAAGAATCCTTCGTTGTTTCGTATAACAGAATCCAACCATTTTTCATTTATATATTGAATATATATATATATATACTCAATGTTGTGTAGAATAACTATTATCAAAATTGTGTGTAACACGATCCAAGAATAGTGTTGTGTATACTGCAAGATAATACGGTGTTGCGTATAGCGCAAGGTAATCTTGGTGTAGCACAAGAAATTAATGAAATTAAAAGAATATTTTTCATAAAATCTCGGGGTGTTACATTCTACCCCCCTTAAAATGAATTTCTCCCTCGAAATTCGTCAGGGTTATAAATGGTTTACTACTCGAAAGTTTGTTTAATAGAAACCCACATCGTAAAAAGGAATACCAAAACATGGATTTAAAAACTAAAGTATGAAATGAAATGGTTACCCAAATTAACTCATCACTGGGATTCCATATAGGAGAAAATATGGACATGGAAGAGAAATATAACTGTCTTGTTCTGATGGAGAGTGGTAGAGAACATGGCTATGAAAAAGCCAACAATCACAAATCTATTGATTGGTGGTGATCTAAAGTACCATCTAATTCATCGAATATAAGGGCAGTAGGAAAACATTTTTGGTTTTTTCAAGATCATTTCCCTAAAGATGATGAATTAAAAGAAATACTTGCATGATTTTGGTACAATCTCACTATTGTTCATGAATTGAACAATTTCCACTTCATCCCTTATAGAAATGAAGTTGAATTTGTTATTCGTGATGTGATAGCAGATCATGTGATAGAATGATGGGTCATTCCATCTCTTTCAAAAAAAGGTTAGCAAATGTTATAAGTCCATCTTATGGTTAGATTAGTCATATATGGGTCCAAAAGATGAACTTATACTTCATATATCATACCACTTAATAAAATAAAACTAGTTTATACTAACCAGGGACTTCCTGTAGGCCAGTGGTAGGCGATAAAGGCCAGTCGCACTTCGGTTGTGGGTTCGATTCCCACAGCCTTGTCCGACGCGATGGGCTGTCGCCCGTCCTGCAGGTTGTCCTTTTTCTAAAACTACATTACTATATCATCCCATCAATAATATCGAAAAAAGGTTCTATCCTTAAACAATACTGACTTATGTCCAACATAATCCATTCCAATCTTTAGGCTTATCCAAAATACTTCGGTCCAAGCTCATAGTATAGAGAAAATGATCACGTGAATGCCATCATTTATCCCTCATATATCTTGTTCGTCACATTCCAGTCATGTGAATACCATAATCATGTAATCTCTTGAAAAATGAATACCCATTGAATCTTAGTTAAAACATGAGTGATGTCAAAAGTTAACGCATTACACATACCAAAAACCCAAAATTATATACACTCAAACCATGATATAACTATTTCCTTATATCAGTCATGAGCTCATGAATACTATCAAACATTTAATTTTCTCCTTATCCCTTCATTATGAGAATATCATCTACATTCCAAAAATATCTCAATAATCTATCATGGATACTGGTACCATTAATCAAACACTTTCAAAACTCAAGGAAAGACAACAGTGTAACAATCCTTAGATGTCTCTTTATTCCATAGTACCATAAGATTACTTATACAACATTACACATGATGAACATGTAATCATTCCACTACATTCTTAAACCATTGACCGAGCTTCAACAATTATTTCATCTCACATATCATTTGTAGTCTTTTCATCATCAACAACATAAATACTACCCATACAACCATACTGATTCTCTTCATGAGACTTTACCTTAGGGCATTGGTTTGCATAATGCCTGTATATTCCACATTTAAAACATTTAACCATTGTTGATGTCGTAGCAATACCATTATCCTCATCCCTAGTGTTAACTGAACCTTTTACTTTGCACTTACTGGCTTTGTGTCCTTCTTTTCCACACCCAAAGCATCTTCCAGTTCCTTTGAAACATTCTCCTTGATGCCTCTTCCCACATGATTTACATAGGGGAAATTGAACTTTCTTTCCTATATGATCATCATGAAACTCCATCTTTCTCTTATTATCCGAGTCAGGAAACTTACCAAATTTTACTTTATTGATCATATTATAAGATTGCTGATTCGACATAATAATGATGTTTAGACTTCCAAATCCCATTTCATTTGGTTGCTCATGATGAATATCATTCCATTGTCCATCATATCCTCCATTATAGTGAAACATCTTGTTTCCAGCCATTTTCTAAAACCCAAAAAGAATAATGTGAGAGGAAAAAATAATTCTAGGGAAAACAACATAGTAAAGGGGGAGAACCCTTAATATCTAACATCTTAGGTTAAATTCTAAGTTTGTTACCATAGTTATTGGACTATATCCTATACGTATACTTATCCTTAGGGACATCCCTAGACATACCTTAGAAATATCTCTAGGGATCTCACAAAAGTTCTTACATCCTAGTTTCCAAAGGTTGAATAAACGTTTCCTCTGATACCAACTGTAGAGACCCGAAGCTTAACGTACATAGAAATTACATTACTTTTGCAGAATACTTAGTACATAACAAAAACACACACACAAGGACCGTAATAGTTTAGTGTCTTCGGAAACTCGGAATATAATCTTCTAATCATGGCGAAAGATCTTCAACATCCCCCATAATGATCTTCCTTTTTTTTACCTAAAACCTTTCTTTATATCCTGGGGAAAATAAAACATAAAAAGGGTGAGCTCAAATTCTCAGTAAGGGTAAACAAAAGAAATATCAATCACATCATATTCATAAGAACATAACTTTTGGAAATCATAACCTGCAAAAGAGAGCATAATTTCATAACATGGGATAAATCATAGTAGTGAAATGTAATCCCAATAATCATAACATAAAAAATTAAACTTTGTGGCATACACACATAATCATAGAGAATCATATCTTATTAGTCCAGACTTATTTCCAAGACTATCTAGGTGGACAAAGTCCATTTCTGAACCGATTCACCCTCGTTTCAGTCCTGTTTCACTGAACCGGTATAACCTACCATTCCAGCCATGTCTATCTCATGAGATATAAAATCTTTACCCAATGAATTGGAGGGAGATATAGTTCCCACCCATCTCATAATGATACCATTCTTATGTGTGCCACAAAATCATAAATCATACATCATTGCATAACCCATGTAATAAAAATGGGAATCTTAAACATCGTGACATCATAAAAAAATTCATATAAGATAAATTAATTCATAAAAATATTTCCATCACAAGATAATAAAATCCATGTAATAATAGGGATATAAACAGAAAAATATATTATCTTATATGGAAAATAATTTTGATAAAACACTTGAACTCCATTCTTGTGGAAAATATCCTTTCTGCTTCAAAAACACTTTTCCTTTCTTAACATGTCGTACAATTATAAACTAAAGGATGTTGATTAAAAATAAACTTAAAAACTTGTAAATGAATCCTCTTGGAAATAATTTTTTAAAAATCCATTCATGCCTAATAAGTTAAAAAAACATTCTTCTCTTACTTTTGTCGGAAAAGTCAAAAAGTACCTCGTACGAAAAACGACAAAAGATTCCTTTCATATCTTTTACTAAAAATTCACCGAAGGGTAAAATTGGATTTAAACAGTTGTAGGTGGATGTAAAAAGTATTACATATTGAGGAAACATGGATTTGGATGATAAAATAGACCCCAGTAAATAACAAATTATAAACAATCTCAGATAAAAATGAGATTGTGATATTTTCCCTTACCTTAGGTCCGATATGCTTCGTAAGTGTCCGAACCTCATGTATAATGATTTAAATAATGTTATTGACTTATTCCAAAATCATAATCATTGTTATGATATCATATATGGTTCACTTATGACTTTATATTACCCGTTCTTTTGTAAATTCCATGTTAAAGAAGCGTTTTGGGTAAAATCGTTTCATTTATCGTAGGTGTTTGGACTTGTTGTTCTTGACATTATTATTACTTATATCATGATTTAATTACTTCTAGAATATAAAAAATGATTTATATATCATATATATTCAGTATATATATATATAATAGATAGATAAATGAAACGAAACACACCGTTCATGGAGACGGTAGTCCGTACGTACGCATGAACGCTGTTTTCCTTTCCTTATTGTCTTAAATGGAAGTAAGTAGATGACATACATATATATATATATATATAAATACAGTATAATTAACATGTCATATATTTCATTATTATTCATTATATATACTTTATAATCATTCTTGAATGGTTAACATGGATAATGAATCTCATCGCGTCGTGGAGACGGTAGTCCGTACGTACGCACGAGCGATGATATCGTTCCCATGGTCGTGGAATTGTGTTGAAGTGTATGTATACTATTTCAGAATTAATATCACTTTATAATAATCATATATAGTTACTCATTACACCATTATACCCATCCAATTAAGGTGGTGGCGGTTAATAGATTACACCACGGCGTGGAGACGGTATTCCGTACGTACGCACGCGTGGTGATTTACTTTTTCCATAGGATGTATTGAAGGTTAGTTAGAGTTGTTTCATATTTATAATGAAATATCAGTATATAAGAAATACTGATGTTATTACTTTATCATGAACCAACTAAATAAGAAGAAGTTGATGAAGAAAGAAATTGAAAAATATCGGTAATGGATATTACCTCTTTTTGACTCGCCTTCACATAACCTCCGCTTAATGAATTAAGGATGGTCTTTGAAGAAGACCAGGACCTCTAGTATGATACTAGGGAAGTGGAGAAGAGATTTTGGCAGGGGTTGGACGAGCATGAATGCTAAAATTGGTGTGAGGAGGAGAGGGAGGAGGTGCCATTTTATAAGGGAGGAGTGAGGCACCTTTGGAAAATCTCAAAATATTATTATATTTTAAGGTAAAATTCGGTTTATAATGGTTCCAAAGGGTCTTATTTCAAAGATAAAGTGGGTATGGTTTGAAATACTCTCATCCAATAGGATTTAGACAAGTTTAGGTTATTATTTTAACCTTATCAACTAGATTTAACTCTAAGTTAAATAATTTTACTTTTACCGTGTCTTTTTGTTTTCTTACACTATATGGTTAATAAACTTACCATAACAAGCCAAAAGAACCCCAGGTTGTTTATTATTAATATATCATTCTTTATCTAAGTCATTTTTCCGAAACATAGATTTTTAGGAATAAAATAACAATTAATAATATAATATTTTTTTTAAAAAATAATTTATGTCAATTTTGACACTATTTGCTACATGATTTTTATGAAATTTATAACAGAATGATAAGTTCGAACCGAGTTACTTAAATCAAAAATAACATGTCATATTAACCTAGAAAATTAGTGTAAGTCATAAAAAGTCTCAAATTACATTTATTTGGGCATTTATAAAATCAATTATGTCAATATTTTATTAATAAGACAATTACTGCATTATCTTTGTGTCATAATAAATGATAATTATTTAATCCCTAAAAATTATAAATAAATTTCTTATGATGTAGATAATTGTATTAGATTTCTGGAGACTATTCATGTTCGAAGTATCATGAATTTTATCACTAGATTAAAATTATTATACTTATAAGATTTAAGAAAGTGACATGTTGTCACATTCTTTGGTTTTAATAATAATTAAATTATTTTTATTGAAAAAATTTAATTAAATGAATCTAATCCGACCCTTAGGTGATATGGGTAGTCTTTTAGTCATCCAATAGGATTTTGACATTTTTTAGGGTAATTTTAAAATATTATATTTACCCTTAATTACCCGATTTACGTTTAAATATGGTAAATAAAATTTACCATAGTTACTATTCATAATTCCCAAAAATAAAAAGTAGCTTATTAACATAATTTGGATCCACAGACTCCAAATATGGAATCCATTTTTTCAAATTCAATACACAAAAGTTCCAGAAATTAAATTAAAATTAATCCCGTTGTCGAAAGAAAATGAGTTTTTCTTTAAAACATTGCAAAAGATTGAATTGATTTAACCGACGAATTCAAGGTAAAATCAAAGCTAATGACATAAATTATATTAAATGATAAAAATATATTCTATTTGTTCTTTAAAACCATTCAATATTATAATTTAACCACATAAGATATTATGATGAAAAAAGTTGTTTTTTATTAAAATATAGCGTGTTTTTACTATTCATTAAAATATGAAAGTAATCGGAAAAATATCAAAACTTTATCTAATGTAAATTTTTATATCCTGATTCAAAATAAGAATTTTATTTTGTCAAATTGAACATATAAACATTTCAAATAATATATTTAAAGTGGGTGCGCCATCAAAAGGCGGCAAAACTGCATTTTTTGAAAAATACTTATTTTACCTAAAAAATTTATTTTGTTCTTATAACATGTCCTAGAAAATGTGTAAGATGAATAATAATGTTATAAAACTCAAAATTTAGTTAATACTACTCATAACGGCTAGTTCATAATAATATTATAATAATATATCATTGGTTAGTAAAACCCAGTATTGCGTACAACACACACTATCGAGGAAGGTCGTGATTGCGTGTAATGCAAGCCAAGTCAGGGTTGCCTGTTGTGAAAGAATCCTTCATTGTTTCGTATAACAGAATCCAACCATATTTCATTTATAAATTGAATATATATATATATATATATATTCTCAATGTTTCCTAGAATAACTATTATTAAAATTGTGTGTAACACGATCCAAGAATAGTGTTGCGTATACTGTAAGCTAATACGGTGTTGCGTATAGCGGAAGGTAATCTTGGTGTATCACAAGACATTAATGAAATTTAAAGAAAATTTTTTATAAAATCTCGGGGTGTTACAATGAATACCTTTATTCTCATGATATTATAAAGTTCTGATTAAATGTTATTCCTTAATTATTGTATTCATGTTTCTCTCATTTTGTTAAAAACCCTTTAACTAAAATATCGTTTTAAATGTTTTAATGATTTATTATTATAAATATTTATCATTAATATACATGTTTTAAAAATGGTTTTAAGGATTTATTTATATGGATATTAACTGTTTAAAATGTTAGAAGCATCAAAGTGGTATGGGACACTTTGATTCAAAAATCTATTTATTAAATGTTTTAAATGGTTTTGAAAATGGTATTTAGAATGGATTCATTATTTCAATATCTTAAAATGTTATATTGTTATTTTAGTGTGGGAATGTTATCATTCCTTTATTCTTATGTTATGTGATATGATTATGTTATTGTTCTTGGGCATTGTTTATGAAGACGGGTGGTTCCGTGATATACTAAGTGCGGGTGATCCCGATATAGCTCTCCAATGCATTGGGTAACGCGAAGGGGTTAAACGTTAAGGATTCTCCAAAGAGATTTAGGGAATATACTATGATGGGTATTCCAAACATAACCATGAGGGTTAATACCTACGTAAGAATGTTATGAATGTCGCAAGTTTCCTTTATGCCTTATTATTTATATTGTGTTATGCTTGAAACTTGTAAATTTATTAGGTATGTTAAATTGATTATGTTTTATGAGTAAAGTATGATTTCATTGATTCTTATGTATACTAGGGATAATGTTTTCTTTTCGTATTGTTATAAACCTTTCTGATCTTTTTATTCTCATCCCATGTATTTTTGTAATGTTTTTCAATGGACATAACGATGAATAGGTTCATGGATGAGATCAAGGAAATGTCAGGCTGCCTAAAACAAGGAACTAGACATGACTCTTGTGTTCAAGAGTTTTTATTTTCTGGGAAAAAATGGAAGATGAGTAGATGTGACTACTTTGTAATCTTTGATATGTAATAGTTTTGTCCTAATTCTCTAAAACTCTAAACCTGAAAAGATCCTCAATGTGAATTATTCATTTAATTCAATAATAAGTAATGTTTAAGGCTGGTTCCTTATATATTTAAACTTTATAATCCAAATTTATCATGTTTTAATACCTTAAAAAATTAATTTTATTGTATATTTTATATTCTATGAATGAGATATTATTTCCCCCATCTCATTATAACCTTTACCTATGATGTTACTTTGCCGAAGAAAGGGATTCTCTCATCCTCCTCTTCATTCAAGCACCTACATTTAGATATGAATTTTTAATTTATAATTGTTGTGGTTGGAATATATTTTTACACGTCCATTTATTTCATTTGTGATTCTAAATGAATTATAGGTCACTTTTTCACTCATTAAACTAGTCCATAAACCAATATAAAAACCTTTGATGCTACCAAAATTATCCCATGATTTTCCATGCCAACCATTTGTATTGTGTAGATCCATCCCCATATCCACTCAAATTTATTCACCTAGATGTATGTATAATTAATTTATTTGGGACTCACTTGTATTTTACCCACACTCCATAATCATCAGATTTAAAGTAATGAAATATATCTTTATGTTGTACAATTTATGTGGCACACAAATGCATGTACATGATATAAATGTGATGGTTGGAACCTAAATTATATATCTCACTAATTCATTGGGTATTTGTTTACCTCATGAGATACATTGTATGGTGCATATGAGGATATCATAAAACACAATGTTATGATTTCTTAGTGTATATCATTGACTTATGCTTAGGAAGTCTTGTTTTGTTTTGTTTTTACATTCCAATGTTTCCTTGATACTATCATCTTATATCACGATTCAATGTTCATGTTAACTACTATTACCCATTTTATGTCACCTTGATATGCCTCATGGATAAAATTTAATACTTTATTCATGTTATTCTTTGATTATTCCTATAATGGACTTTATATCTCACCCCTTTTTATGTACATCCCATGGTTTTCTCATGCCAATTTAGAAGAGTGGTGGAATTTTAAGATATTGTTATGGAGTTTTAAATAATTTTGTTGAAAATATAATTCAAATTATAATGTTATACATCTAATTACTAATATAAACTAGGCCTTTTGATATTTTAGGATTGTATTATGAGTTTCGTTATGTAAAAAATCATTAATTACGGTGTATTAAATTTATAAGTTGTCATAAAATGGGTATAAGAATATGCCCAAGTTGTTTTTTTGGATTACACACCATGTGTATGAGGGGTACACAGAATATTTTTGGGCTAAATGACCCAACTTATAGAAGGATCATATCATGTTGTCTTACATGAATCACACACATTTTACATCAAGATAATCATCGTGTATAAGGACTCCACACACAATGTGTTGGGTAGTGCAGGGAAAAGTTGGTCCCTAGGGGATACACAATATATTCCAAATAAATACATTCCATATATGTTTTTAGACTTATAGATTTAAGTATCTTCTAATTTAGGACTCAAATATGGATGTGTTCAGAGTACATATTATGAATTATTCCAGAATAGGTTGTACTAGTATACTTCCAATGAGCATAAAAATTGTGTAATGAAGCATGGAAATGGGTTTAATTTTTTTTGATCTATAAGGCCAACATTAGGTTTTAGGAATGATCATTAATGAATCCATAGGTCTAGTACTCCATTGACTAAGGTGTATTTCAGTGAGGTGAAATACATCCACTCCCATCAGGTATGGTAGGAAATCCTCCAAACTAAGTTGTCTTGCAGTAGTTTATGGGATCCTCTACAAATATATTTGAGAGGGTAGGTATTCAACCAACTTACATGGGGAATAGTATCCCCAATCAGTGGAGTAATTAATCCCCTATCTAATGAGCTTAGATGGGGCATGTCATCCTCCACTAAAGTATATATTCCACTCAAATGGGGTGTCTTCCAATGAGTTTGATATCCCTTACGTCATTTCTTATGAGGTTACATAAGTTTCGCAGAACTAGTTATTGGGACACTTGATCAGTAGCATGATATTGATGGACTAAAGGGTGTGGTGTTACATTAACTCTCAATCATGCCATAGTGATGGGTAGGATCACATTTATGGATTCAGATATAAAATTGGTACTTGATACGGTTGATTCATGTATATTTCTTAAATAATGTTGACTCCTCTATACCCTTTGGGATGAATATTAGATATGGCATATATATTTCCATCTACTTCAGGATTTATAAACTCTTCAGTGTTGTAATTAGGTCACGAAATAACCTTCTCAGACCATGAAACAAGTCATATGACCCCATGGGTCTCCTAGAATACCATTTATTCATTCTGGAAACACCGCATATTATTACCCACAGGGATCTCTTATCAAACAAATGTCCTTCCCAATAAGAAAAAACATGTTATTTCAATGTGATTTGTTATCATTAACATACACCTTAAAAAATTCCCATGAGGTCACCAATCCAAAACCTACTATTGGTCGAGAACACTTAACTATGAAGTTATAATTAGTTATAATTTCCAAAATAAAGGTATTCCCTATTGGCATGGTTAGTAAAATTTACTCTTATTATGTCTATATTTTCCATGTTTTTTGCAATCTCCACTATATTAAATTATAACATCACTGTTTTAGACCCCACACCTCAAACTTGGGAAATAAAACTGTATTTTCGAATGGGTGTTCATTTAGATTCGATTTTCTATGAATGAACTCCCTCGGTCCTAAATCTAGTCACCAGACTACATGGTTCTCCTATAATACCTTTGTTTCCATCCCAACACACCACAAGTTATTACCCATTTGGATCACTTACTAGACTTATGATTGTCCCCAATAACCGACAAATGTTCTTTCAGTGTGATTTTACCTTACTCATGCACACCCTAGGAGGACTCCTAGGAGGCTTATCAATGATATTGAAAATATATAAATGAAGGAGAAAAATAATGTCCAATGCATAATATATAGTGATAGATAACTTCATCATAAGAAAGTGAATGATCATAAAATAAGTTATAATAAATTATCAATAAAGTATTATGGAAGACCACCAATTCATTAGAAATAATGATTTTGTAGTAAAACCAACCCTTTATAAAAAATATAAAAAATAAATTAAAAATTAATTTGTAGTATCTTTGTGAAATAATGGAGTAGTAAATCTCCTTTCAAATTTCAATTTATTACTTTGTGAAAATAATACCATTTTCATCAGATATATTTTTATATAAAAATTCCTAAAATATTGATAGAAATAATTTCTTTTAAAATGAACATGGAATAATTTAAAGAGTGATTCAAAGAAAATAACAGTCATGATGGCATCAAATGTTTTTTATATCATATATATTTAAATTGGAAACTCTTTTCAATATTTTATAAAAACATTGGAAAATGAATTTCTTATAAATTTTTTAAATATATCCCTATTTAACCTTTTTAAATAAATTCAAATATAGTGAAAATAAACTTTTAAAAACATTTTCTGTATTTTCAAAACTTTTTATAAAACAATTTGAAGATCATGGGTATGGAAGAAAAATATTTCTAATTAGAAAGAAGAAATCAGGTCGGTATCTCATACATGTGGCTTATATGATGATTCTTGATCAAATAAGAGAATAAATTGAATATAAAAATTTAAACCAATAAAGTAACAAAAGGATAAGAAATTAAATTGGGTTTAATTAATTTTGATCATATTGTATTTCCAAAAGAAATTTCATCCTACATAATCTTGAAATAAAATTACATTGTAATAAAAATCCCTTACCTCATATCCAACAAACTATTTATATGTTATCATCCTCTTATATTATAAATATATATTTATTTATAAAATTATAAAGAACCATATTCATACATATAACACTGTATATTATTCACTTTTAATGTATCATTACCCATTAATTAAAAAATATTAATTAAAAATATCTTTCAACTGAAAACCGGATTATTTCCCATGCATGTTTCAGCTTAATAGTTCCATTCCATTAAACTTGGCCATTTTTTAAGTATCTACATAATATTAATCATTTATTTATAATAAAATTTATTAATTATTTAAACCATTATAACCATCCCTATAAGGTGGTGATGGAAAACGAATTACATAATTTCATGAAGAGAGTAGTCTGTACAAACACAGGAATAATGCTTCCACTTTTTGATGGATGGAGTGAAATAAAGTTAAATAATATGTAACATTTAAATAATCTTAATTATGTCATTATTAATATATATATATATATATATATTCAGTAATTCCATCTTTATAACAATTCAAATAAATCATTGATGAAAAAATAATTGTACTACTATGTGGAGATTGTAGGCCATGTATAAAAATGAGTGATGTTTTCATTTACCATAAGATGAAATGAATGTGAACAAGGGTTGTGACCCCATAATAATAAAACTTAAATATATGGAATATAATTATGTTATTATGTGATCAATGTTTAATAATATTATAAGTAGTTAGATGTAGAAAAAAAATGGAAACACTCAGTTATGAGTTATAAATATTCTCAAGAATACCACCTTTGGATTACACATTGATCCTTTTTGGTTGGTCTTTTTATGAGAAAAAAACCTATAGGTAATGGGTAGGATTTTTTGGAAGGTATTTTAGTAGGTATTGGTCATGATAATTGGATAAAAATGTGAGAAGTAGAGATGAGAAGTTGTTCCCTTTTATTAGTGAGGGAAGTGCCACTCTTGTAATTATTCAAAATTTTAAAATATTAAGAGGAATTATTCAAAGTTAAGTGGTCCCAAGGAACCATATAGTGATATATAATACGGTATAGGGTCTAAAAAAACTCAACCAATCACATTTATATATTGTTTTTGAAATATTTTTTTACTTATCGTCTAGTTAAACCCCTAAAAACCAAATTTAACCTGATCTGTGATAACATAATATTTTACCATCAAAACTTATTTATGTAACAAAAAATAAAAGGTGATTTATAAAAAATCTTGAAATTAAGATTCCAAATATGGAATCTATTTTATCATATTATTATTTTATAGGTAGCATAAATTACTTTTATTATAAGAAAAAAAACCAATGAAAATAGATTTTTTTGTAAATAGTCGATTTAAGAGTAAAAGTCTGTTTACATTGAAATAATGTAAAATTTTTATTTAATTAAATTTTTTAATTAAAAATTAATTTGTTATATTTTTATATCAAGAAAAAACAAAATTGTGCCTTCCAACCATACAATTAAATGCAAAGACCCAATAAATGTTTTAAATTTCAATAAAATATTACTTATATTCTCAAAAGTAATGCTTGAGTTACCAAATTCAAAATAATGTTTTAAAGTACATTATTTAGATATATAAAAAAATATTTGGTCATAAAAATGGTTTTTAAAAATTTTAATCCATGATTAAATCAAAATAATGTCATCAAAGTGACTGTATTTTGATAAATATTTTTTTTAATATTCATCCAAAAATCAATATTTTAAGAAAAAAATTAAAAATCTATCCTAAGCCTATTATGAAATGATTTGTTTAACATTATTTCCATTTTTCACAAAAAATTTATATAATTGGATGAAATTAAATATGATATTCATGAAAAGGGTAATAAAATCCATTTTTAAGAAAATTTATTTTTGAAGCACAAAATGAATTTATTCTTATAAGTTTTCTAATAACTTTAATTAAATTAATGTTAATTAATTAAATTGAATATCTGGTATTTTTTTAATTATAACAATTTATCAATAGTAATTCAACTAAATTTCACACATAAAATTAATATGTTGAAAAGTATCTCTATTATATAAAAAATATTTTTCTTCATTTCTGACCAACTGATAATAAATGTATGATTGATAACACATTTTCTGAGGGAAAACAATTTGGTACATATTTCATAAAATAGTTATTCCCATTCATACCCACCAAACCAACATCTATTTTATATTGATAATATTTAAATAATATTATTTCATGGTTCATTTAAGTTATGAGCTATGTGTGGTGTAAACTATCGAGCATGGTGTTCTTTTAATATAAACCAAAATACCATGAAATTGTATATTTTTCATGGTATAAGAGCTTACAAATTGTATCTATATCTCAACAAGGTAGAAATAAAAATAATTCTTATGTTTTCTAATCAAAAAAAAACACAAGTTACTCCCTCAAAATATCATATTGATCGTTAAGAAATAAAGATCATTCGATTCACTTACATCATCAAAATCACTAGAATATTTGATAGTGAAGAATAAAACTAAATGAAAAATTTTAAAACCAAAATTTCACCAAACTAGTAGATATTATGTGGGTTGAAACTCTTTTGACCAGTGTGTAGTACCCTCACAATGATCTCCCACCTCTTATCTTTCTATCGAGGGGAGGAGAAGGCATGACTGTAATTCCACATTCATCCTTGATACCACTATGAGGATAGGGTAATCCATAAATTATTTGATAAAAATAGTACTCCTCCATATCTACAAAATTATAGAACCTTTTTCCATGTTTGAATATTCATATGTTATTCCCAAATCTCCCTCTTATATATAACAAGGAAGGTGATTTTGGGAACCCTGTTTTTGAGATACCATTGTTGTTTGGATATGGATGAGTAAAAGTCCTAATACAGAATATTAAAAACGTGATTAATTTTTGAGTGGACTCTTTTATATCTCCATATAAAATTTATTGGCAATTAAATATCTTTATTAGGATATTTTTTTTAATTTTTGAGTTATCCTCTTGAATTCAGGAAGATTCTATATTCATGGAGGATCAATTTTTTTGGGACACTAGATGAATAAATTGGACATAGGTGTCTTCATATGATCTTTATCCCACAATGTTTTGGATCATCCCAAAAAATCTATTCCCAATTAGATTGAAATATTTCTCAGAATCGAGGAAAAAATGTTTATATTTTCATAGGATTCCATGTCGTTTGGACCATTGTGTTTCAAAATCAACTTGTGATCTCTAGATCACCTCCTCAAGAAATGTAAACATTAAAACAAGTAACATTTACTATTTTAATAGTAATAAATATTAACTATTTGAATCAAATGGGATGTTCTATTTGTTAATATAATTGTAATGTGTAATAAAAATTCAGTTTAACACAAAGACATAAGGGTCGATATGAATATTAAATTTATACATTACCAATATTCTTCAAAAAATAGCTTCCCTAAAGTCATCCTTAATGTAAGATAAATAAAAAGATAACTTGAGTCTCGGCAAGAATAATCAGATTATATATTATTCCTTATTTCTATAGGAATACTAAAATGGATTCCCCTAATAAAAAATATAACAATCACTCCATGGTAGTCTCACATATTCTTCTTAGGTAACATCAACACATAGGATCATAAATAATAGCATTGCGGGATATCTAAATATATTATATTACATTGAATTATCATAGTATCTTCTATCCATATGGATATTAATAAAAATATGTTTTCCATTCGTATAACTCCTTCAGTATCACCTCGAGAAATATTTTTCTTTAACTAATCTTCATAATATTTAACTCAATAACAAAACATGAAGATAATATTATATTATTTAAACGCTGAAAATCCATATCAAAACTATATTTTTATATTCATTTACTACAATTATCTTTGTTGAGATTATATTTTTCGATAAATATTCTTTTATTTGATTATATTTATATTTTATTTTCAAAAATTATTATGCAATGATCTTCTCAAATACTCATTTAAAACTAGGGGAATTATTCCCATTACATTATTTAAAATACTTGTCTCTTTATTCATCAAAAATATTTTAATTCATTTTAATCCATGTATGTGTGATCATATGAAAATAAATTTTTAGTGAAAAATGTTGGAAAGTTTCATAATCTTATGCTTTATATCTTGGAGAAAATCATCGATAGTCAGAAAAAATTATAATATTTATTATTTGAATAAAAACACAACACCATATAAATTAAGTCTTTAAAATTCATATTGAATCATGTTTTTAATCATACATTACTAATGAACAATCCTATTATCCTTATAAATCCAATGTTAACCATCATAACATTTGAGTTAATCTTACACGAGTCTTTGGATCCTCTTATTTATTCACATATAGTGTCATATTACTCTTAAGTAGCTCTTGGGTTACTCTTATATAACTTAGTGCATCATCAGGTTTTAGGTTCCCAATTACTCTTACATACCCTTTAGAGACATTGAGTTATTCTTATTTGGAATTTGAGTTACTCAAATGTATCCTTCATATGTTTTTATTTTCTCTTATTTACAACCAATTTAATCATCAACGAATATTTGTTATTATTATATAATAACTATAAAAAAATTAAAAAAATTATTTATTCTGATATATCACTAGAAAATTAATTTTAAAGATCATGTTCAATGGATTCACTCATACACAATTCAATGTTATTTAACCATAGCAAAGTAGTTGTGGGGTTATAGATACACAACTCAATATTATTCACACATTGCCCAGTTTTCCTAGATTTTCTCTTATGCAATTCAAGTTTAATTTTACATATAATAAATTTATTCTTACATGGATTAGGTCTAATCGTGAAAAAAATAATTTCATTCTTAAATAAGTAATATTTTTTCAAATATTTTAAAAAAATTATAAAAAATAATTAAAATTTAACTCAAGACTTTAAAAAATCACTCAAAACATCATAAAACACTATACTTCAGATCAATAAAACATATATAATCTTAGAAAATTATTTCCAAAAATATTATCAACCTCCAAAAAATTATAAACTCCTTCTCATATATGAAATTAATTATTCTTAAATAAAATGAGAACTTATTTAGAATATATTAAACCATTTTAATTTATTTAAAATAAATTTACGATTTCTATAAATTATCTCTATCAATATCATAATAACCCCATAACTCTTATATTATAAATAAATTCCTTTGAGTATAAACTTCCACAAACCCAAACATCTTAAAAGCTTTAAACTCAGTCAATTATTTAATAAATGTGTTTTCATCAATTTCTAATTAATTCCTTACCCATTTTAGCTCCAACTTAGTTTCATAAATACAACATTATCCAAGAGTGAAATCCATTTAAAAACAATTTTTTTATTATGATAAAAAATGGTCTCTTATAGGTTAAGCTATTTCATTCATCTTTAATCACAACTAGTTTACCAATTACTCGGTGATTGATCAAACTCTACCTCAACTAGTTTCATTTATATTAATTGATACGTATTATTTTGAAATATTTATACTCCATGGAATTGTTATCATCTTTATATTTTTATATAATAGATGAATAATAATTAGGAAATTTATGTTGTGGAAGTGACTCTGAAATTTGCTTTTATTGGAAATCTTCCGTTAGTATTATATATAGACAAAAAATAATCTAAATTAAGTCTTAGTATAAACGAAAATTCAGGTCCCAATCTCGAAGGAATTTTTCAATATTCCTCCAAATTTCACCACTTAACATATATTGATACCTTTATTGGGTAGTTTAGTTATCACAAAATCTTATCATCAAACACATAATGTAATAAACTCTTAATGAAAACAAATATAACACACCACCAAAGGGATCAATAGTTTATGTTTTAGAGGGATTAGACAATGGGCCATAGGGATTTTTATTTCCCACCATGAGGATTATTATGTCATAGAAAAATATGGTATGTAAAAAAGTCCAAGGAGACTATAGAAAATACCAAGACCATGAATAGATCAGACCTATCCTTTCTTACATTGAATACCTTCAATTGATCAATTACCTTGTGATGTAGTAAAAATTGTTTAGATGATCCAGTATAAAAAAACTTATATATATTTAAAATAATCTCCTCTATTTTATATCCTATGAATTAAATATATATATTAAAAATAAGGATGCTACCTTTCACCACACCATAAGAGATGTCATAGTGTCATTGATGATACATAACTTCTACCACTTTTTAGAAATTTTTTGTCATTAGATATACATTTCCCATTTGATTAGAATATAACATGGCCTTTCTAGATCCCCCATTCCATGGTTAATTTTTCTCAAAAATATTGGGTTTTTACCCATTCTTAATATATTATAGATTTGGTTCCATTTTTTTGTTCCTCTGAGTTATTTTTTACATGTTTTCATTAAAAAATATCTATTTTCCATTATTGACCCATAATTATCTTATGTTTGATTTATTTTCAATTGTTTAAGTCTTTTAATTCCTATTTCATAATTTCTTCAACAATTTTTTTATTTATTCCCCATGTTTATTAGAATGAATATGTTATTTTGGTTGAATTATCATCAATCCTGAGTGGGTAATCATCCAAGGAGTAAGGAAGAAATATTATATAGTTGTATATTTAATTTTTTTTATCAAAATCATTCTAAAGAAAATTTATTTTTAATAGGAATCATTTTTAGGTTAAAAGTTAATATTTTATTACATAATTTATCTTTAACAAAAGGATTTTCAAGGTAGAATATCCAATGTAGTTGTGAGTATAAGACTATTAACTATAGTTTAGATTCATATATTCTGTATGAGATTGAACTTAATGAAAATAATTTTATTTTTTTCATTTATCCAAAGTTCCATATTAATTAGAATCACCAATTTTTTATATATTTTAACAATTTTTCATCCAACTGATTTAATTAATTTATTAATATAATATATGTTATTTTTATGAAAAAACATTGGAAATTGGTTTATTACTTTAAATAATGATTTTTTATTAACCTTTTTTTAGTACTCATTATAATTGATCCTTTAAATTTAATATTTTTTAGTTAATAGTATGTTTTTTACAGAACAATTTTGGTTCACTCATTCTATTTGTAATACCAATGATGGAATTATACTACTATATTCCCAACTAATATTATAAAGTATAAAGAATTTATAATTAATAGATGTTCATAATACAGATAATGTAATAATATTGGTTGGTCCCATTAAGTGGTTGGTGTCATTTTTATTGAACAACATGGAACTAAGAAGATAAAAACACTCTTTGATTAAACCTATTCTCTTATGAACAAATTAATTTTTAATTTTTATTCTACCTAAATATGATATTTGTCCTTTTTTTTTGAATTTATGGTTAATAAATTATGATCAGGATTCCAATCACTTGATCAATGACTATTTATTTGTGACCCCCTATTGAGTATAATGTTGATTATGGTAGGTTTTTCTACCAATTAGGATCAAGAATAGCGGGAAGCAACCATCCTGCTACACCTAATGCATTTAATGTAAAATCAACCCATAAGGAACGACATTATGGATTCCAGTATGTTCAATGGGATAGAAAAATCATGGACTATGGTTTATCATATATCAATGGGGTTACCTTGGGAATTTTTTTCCCTCTGAATTAAGACACAATCTTTTAAACGTAATCAATTCTTTCCCAAATGATTCAAAAACTATGATAATTTTAAAGAACGAAACACAATAATCCATATGGAAATTTATCCAAAATATAATATATTTGAGATACATTCACGAATAACATGGTATTTTTAATGTTATATGATTAAATTAATTACCATTCTCACATAAATAATGGATGAAATATTGGATTAAAATTCAATCAACTGGTTCCATTACTACATGGTATATATTGGATAAAATATTCTTGGATAAATAATTTCTATCAATGTGAATTTTGGAAATATATAATGAGATCTATAAATCTGTTCAATAGGATCGTGATTCTAAATACAAATCATCAAACAGATTTAAGTGGATGTTGAGGAAGTTTTTATATCACAGTTTCCCATTTGGATTTAAATATAAAAATTCTACTATGGTTTAGAGTCTATGTATTAGATTTTTATTGATGGATTATATAATTAAGGAATTATTCAAAGAACTCACAAAGAATAATTAGACCTTATTATGATATTTTTTTAATAAATCAATACTTTGGAACATTTATTAGGGTACACTAGGAAGAGTAATACATGAAGTAGAGAAGATAAACTTATTGGAAACCCATGTGGTAGAATTATCCAAACAAATCTCAATAATTGCCAATTATTAATTCAAAATTAACCTCAATTTCTTTCTATAAGCCCGTTTCATAATATTATGAGATATAGGGAGGGATAAAATCCTAATAAGTGTTTCTTATTGTTTAGAAGAAAAAATTCCATTGTATTACATCCATATGTAGGATAACTACCCTATATCATAATTATAAAATAATTATAAACAAAGGAGTTGGTAAACCAAAATCCAAACCTAAATCATGGATGGTATCAATAGGATGGTGGAATAAATATCAACTAAACCAAGTACAACCTAGATACATCCCTTAACCAAAACTTTTGAGACAATTCCAACCATACTCGTCCCTCGTCCCCAATGAAATCATCCTTTATAAAAATTACATTAACAAACACAAACTTTCCATATATAATCTTCACTTGATAATTGGAATAATTCCGTTATCCAAATTTTAGAATTATATATTAAAATATAATAAAATTCATTAATTAATATTTAATATTCTCTTTAAAACATCATACATAGGAAGAAATATTTACTAATACTTATTAGAGAAATTACTTGTACACTTCTAGGTGACATGGATAAAAATATAAGGGAGTAGGTTAAGGCTACAAAACTTCACAATAGGCATGAAATTGTTGAAAAGATATTAAAACTATGTGAAAAGGTGGTGTAAAAAGAAAATAAATATAGTGATCATAAGAAAATTGGAATATTAATTTTGGAAATTATAAAAATCTAGAAAATAAGTTTAAGAAGAAAAAAAGGAAGAGTGAATGTGGATAGAACCATATAAACCCTATTTTATGTTCTTTGTGAGGATTAGAAAAGCAAGAGTGTAGGGTAGATATAAAATATTTCTGGATACCTTTAAATAGAACTGCATTAATATTCAAATCCCATATAGTAAATTCAGAAATTAAATATTATTTTTTAAAATAGATTATTTGAAACAACAATAAATCAGTGGATCTCAGAGTTATATACTTAACTGAATATTTTTTTACTAGTTTTGATATAAAAATACATCAAAAACTAATACATCTTGTGATTTTTTCTATCCCATACACTATTAACCCATTCACATCTAGGAAGAAGCTTTATGAATTCAAATATGGTGATAATATCATTAATCTAAGTGTATTTCAAAATCTAGGATTGAATGCAACTTAACCAACATGAGTATCACTAAAAATCATTAATTGATTAGTGAGTCACCCTTTGTATATTCTATAATATTTTTTTATTATAGTCATAAAAATCATGTTTCCCACTAAATTTTTTATTCTTGATATGGGAGAAGAATTAGTTGTTCCCGTTATCCTTAAGAGGTCATTATTATCAATAGGAAAATCCTTTTCTGATGTAAATCAAGGATAAAAAATATTTTGAGTTTGAGATGAAAAAGTTACCTTTAATCCAACAATGGTCATGAAGTATAGAAACTAAATGAAGTGATGTCCTATAAGTTTTAACACTGAAGATTGCATTATAATCATTTCATTAAAATAAAAAGAGGAACAAAATTTGATATAACACATTGTAGAGATAGTGGATAATAAATAAGATAATATAAAACTATAGGATAACAAGGGAGTTAATGTTATGATGTTGAGAATAAAATTATTAAGGGAGTATTAACCAGAGTTTTTACCGTCAATAATCAATCCCAAAAATACGTGAATTAAACCCACTACCATAAACACTATGTAAGGACCCCACATTAAGCATTATATATTCTAGTTTCTTTGATTTATAATTTACTTTATTACCATTTTTAGGATCCTTTTAGTTTATATTTTTAGATAATTAGGAAAAAGTCTTAAGAAGTAAAATCATACATTATAATTGGAAACTTGTACTCAATATACATTTTATCACCGAAAAACTCTTTTTAAATAAAACATGGTTTTTTTATAAAAAATATTTAAAACTTTCATCTTGACATCATCCTTGTACCTAATTTTCCTTAAACCCTATAAAAGACTTTTTAAAAATTTGGGATGAGCACAAAAATCTCTTCAAGGGACATGATGGAATGAAACTTGTGACCCCTATGAAAAAACAGGAAAACTCATGTAATGTTTACCTTTATCATAAATTTTCATTGAGCATATGAAATAAAAAAATTTCTATCTGAAAAACATAGACATGTGGTTTTCATAAATAAAAACATTGAAACCCATAACAAGAAAATAAAAACCCTTTTAGAAACATAGGGCATCACGGACACAAAACCCATTGAAAACAATTTCAATTGGAATAACCATATGAACAACTTCAAATATAATTCTCCATAGAAAATTACCATTACCAAATGCATTGGAGAGTTATAACGGGGTTCACCCTTTATATAATATATATTGGTATAAACCAATTTTAAAGATATATAATGGGTCTCAACCATTCTTATAAGCTATTTTAGGCATACCCATGAGCTATAATGGGGATTAACCCTTTGTATAAGTTGTATCAGGCTCATCGATTTTTCATATAATTCTTTAGTACCATATCCTAAATGAAAATTTTTATAATTACACATTTTCATCATAAAAACCTTTCAAAATTAAATAAAACACATTTGGATATCAAATACCCATTTCTTTAAAAAATGATGTTTAAAATCAAAAAAATGCACACATAAAAAAACTATTTTCTCTGAAACTAACCATGGAAACATATAAAGGAAACTTCAAAGACTTAAGGTCTCATGAAGTATGAAAAATAAACTCATTTAGTATAATGAAAAAAATAACTCCTTGTGTATTTTTTCTTAAAATTCAAAAAGAATCTTGTTTAGATAATGATAGAAATATTTCCATTTCAAACCATTTTTTAAAAAGTAGAACATAGTAAAAATGACGTTTAAAAGTCATATAATAATAATAAAAACAATATTTAAATAATTTTTATAAATTAATAATATGTAAATGGAAGGTAATTATAGTTTTTAGTGAAATATTAAAGTATATTTTTTAAAATAAATCCCCTTACCTTGAGCCGGATTGATCATATACGTTCTCTATCTTCCTCTTCTTTGGAAACCCTTATTTTATTAACACATTAAGACATATAAGATTAGTGTTATGACAAAAAGAGCTATAGAATTTGTGTATTTATTCAAGTAAGGTAATTTGGTATATCTTGTATGATCCAAAATGAGTTTTAAGTGTAAATAAAAGAGAAGATGATGTACCCTTTTATAAGAGAGGGGAGGGGCAGTCAAGGAATTTCTCAAAATATTAAATTAATATAAATAAAATTTCAATTAAAAATGGATCCCAAGTGATTTATTTATAATATAATATAATTATGTATCAATTTAAAATCATCAAAATATATTAGAATTTCCTGTAATATTTAGACCCATATCTTTTGGTTTTGACACATATTTTACCTTTTTAACTCTTACAATGACAACATGGTTCTTTTATATTTGACGGTAAGTATAGTAACTATAAAATGAAAAAGAATCATAATTGGATCATGGATGAAATTTTAAACCTTATCCTAATCAATTCTTAGAATTTAATATTTTGATATATTTTTAATTATTTCATAAAATATTATTTACTCTGAAATATCCAGAATGTCAATTTTTAGAACAATTCATTACATTGAAAATTTTAATATCATGATAATAGTTATAATTCAAACCAATTATTTTAATAAATCCCTAACATGTGAAGGTAATCATTAAAATTCATTGAATATATTATTTATCTCATATTATATTTTTTATAATATTTTTAATATAATTTATTTTTCCCATAAACTAAAAAATAAATACATCCACATTGTGCAAGAATTTTCAAAATTATTTATTCCCTAAAAAATTGAAGTAATTACCCATGATTAATATAAATATTTTAACTCTAAAAATAAAATTTATTGTCAAATATATCCTATAGATAACACCACATTAAAAATGTTACACTTATTAAAAACAATATGTTTCCATGTATGATATTTCATTATATAAAATACTATAAAGGTCATAATATCTTCCATGTGTCAATAAAAGGTTATTAAAATATCATTATATTACTTTCTCCCACCATTAATAATTTTTTTACTTTCAATTTGAACTTGTTATCCGTAACCAGGTTTTAAAAAATCAAATAACTTTTCTTGAAATTTTCCATTGTAAAAAGGGTTAATAAAAATTCCACTTAATAAGAGTGAAAAGTGAAGTATGAAGTTTATATGGAATGATTAATGAAAAGATTAAAAAACAAAAAGAACATAAGTGGGAATTGAAAATATAGTTATGTAATAGGAGAATAACTCTGAAATACTGATATATATTTATAGAGAACATGGTCATGAGAAAGTTAACCATCAAAAAATCATAAATCTGTGAGGGATTAAAAAGATATTGATTTCTCCGTATGAAATGTATATATATAACTTTTTTCTAGAATTATTTTCCAAAACTTGAGAATTATTTAAATAACTATAATAAAAACATAAGGAAATATGCTTACTTGAAAATTAGAGTTTCATCTATTAATAAATTCCCACCAGAAACTCATGTTTTTCTATAAATGTTACGTATTCAAGATGATTTTTTCATGCCTGGATCATTGCAGTCATCTTCTATGAATAAAAAAAATCAAAAAATTATAATAATATATTCCACTAATATTTATAAATTAACCAAAACCTAAATGGCTAGTATAAGAAAATATTATGTTCAATATTAATAAACCTTAAAATTAAGAAAAAATACTTTTAATCTCTAAAATTTAGTAGTAATTCACAAAATTAAATATAGATAATTCAACAATTAGCCATCTCTAAAATTCAACGAAAATATTAGATGATAATAATGAAACCCAGATATCATAAGGATTTTATCACATAGTCATCCATGATAAATTTTACATTTATCTCCAAATAATATCAACTACTCTTTAAGTATCATACTAAAATTTTATTACCCTAATCACATAATCTCAAAAAACTCTAATTATTTCTATAATTAAATTCAATCACCAAAAATCTCCAAAAAATCATATATTATTCCAAAATATAGTTCAACCTTTATTACTCAAAGAAAATCCCCTAGAAATATATTTATCTTAATCATATAGGCTTCCAAAAATAGAGAACTTACTCAGAAATAACATTAATCAAATAACCCAAAATAATTTTCCAATCTGATGGTTATCTATTCGATAAAACATATTTTCTAAAAATAATCTTATTATTCATCCATACAAATATTATCTAAAATAAAATTTCATAATAATTGGGACTTCACATGGGCTAGTGGTAGGTGATGCAACCTTGTCTCCCTTCAGTTGTGGGTTCAAACCATGCGGCGTTTCCTGATACGATGGGTTATCGGCGAACCCATTGGTTTTCCATTTTCTAACACTATATTAATAAAATCTTTATAAAATTTCAAAAAAAGTGATGAAATCATCAAAATAATCTTATTATATACATAATTAATGATATTTTTTAACATCAAAAGTTATATCATACCTTTCATTTTTCACCCCTAAATGAAATTACCAATAGTTACTTTAAAAATAAATTTG
Source organism: Viscum album (assembly GCA_963277665.1). NCBI lineage: Eukaryota > Viridiplantae > Streptophyta > Magnoliopsida > Santalales > Viscaceae > Viscum > Viscum album. Next base: position 1,359,313,813 of record OY728140.1, read on the forward strand.
CTCAAAAATATAATTACTCACCTTAAAATTTCATAATTTTAATCCTATAATGTTTTTTCTAATACATTGATCATATTATCAACCTAAAAATTATAAACCCATTATTGTTTCCAGGACTCTTAATATAACATCACAGGAAAAATTTTAATCTCAACAGTTATCTAAACCCTCCATTGTTGCCAATTTTAAGGAATTAGCCTTAAGAATTACATATTCAAGTTTCATTGATATAGAATTCATAATCTTACAATTTTGAGTATATTTTTGGTTTATAATTTTATAGTATTAGGATAAAATCTTAAATAGTAAACTCAAAAATTATTAGTGACACACATACATAATATTCATTTTTCCTAAAAAAAATTCAAAATAAAACATGTTAATTTATTAAAGAAAAATATTCAGAATTTTCACCTCAACCTCATACTTTTTCTTAAAATTCTTTGAACTATGTGAAAAAAATAAAAAATGTGTTATGATTATAAAAATCACAATAAGGGACATAAATGAATAAAAATCATTAGTCCTATGAAAAACATGAAAACTCGATAATGTTTAACATAATCTTCAATGTTTTTTGATCATATGAAATAAAAAAAATTAACATGAAAAACACACACACACACACACTTTTTACTGAAATAAAACCTTTAAAATTCATAAAAAGAAAATAAAAAACCATTTTCTTAAACTTATAGATTCACATTCATAAAACCCTTTCAGGATCATTGTAATTAGAATAACCATACAGCTGACTTCCAATATAAATATCTGGAGAATATAATCATTAACTAATGCATTATAGATATATAATTGGTCTCATACTTTTTATAAGCTATATCAGGTTCCTCTATTTTTCATGAGTTATAATGGGGCTCAATCTTTCATATATGCTATTTTGGGCTCACCCGTGGGATATAATGGGGCTCAACCCTTTGTGTAAGAGGTATCAGTCTCACCTATTATTTATACAATGATCAAATACCATATAATGGATAAAAAAATTATGATTGAAAATGTTCATCATAAAACCATTTTTTAAACTCCTCTAAAAAATAACATTTGTATATCAAAATACACTTTTCTTTTAAAAATGAGTTTAAAAATAAAAAACTACGTGATAAAAACGAAACCATTTTTCGTAAAACATAACCATAGAAACATATAATGTAAACAAAAAATAAATAATAATTCTTGAAATTAGGAAACTCAAATAATTCCATATATGTTTGAAAAAAACATCCTTCTATATTCTTTTAGAAATGTCACAAATTACCTTGGTCAAAAATCATTAGAAAGATTCCATTCATAACATTTTTTAAATAGTAAAACATAGTGAAATGACATTAAATAGTCATATAAGAATAGTAAAAACCCTTATTTATATAATTTATAGAAAAAAATAATATATAAATTTTATTAATGTATAATTTTAATAGAAAATTTTAAAAAATATTTTTTTTAACTAAATCCACTTTCCTTGATTTTGATTCTTCAAGAGCATTCTTTATCTTCATCCTATTTGGAAAATCATCTTTTCTTAACACCTTAAGACCTATAATATTGGTATTACGACTAAACCAAGACCTATATAATTTTAGTAGGTATTAAAAAATGTAGTTTTGTAGGTATTGTCAAAAAAAGAGTTTTTAAGTATGAAGAAAAGATAAGAAGAGGTTCCCATTTATAAGAGAGTGGATGGGTACTATTGGAATTTCTAAATATATAATATTAATATATATTAATTTTGGATTAAAAATGGCTCAACGATTGATTTATTTTAAATATATGAGGATTATTGGTCTAAATACACACATAAAATAAAAATTAGATAGGTTTAGAATACATTTATACCCATTTATTTTGGTTTTAATCCATATTTAACCCCTATAACTCTTACTATAACAACATGTATTTTTAATCATTGAGGGTCAATATAATTATTATAAAATGAAAAAAGACTCATAAATATATCATGTATTATATTTTAAGCCTTATCATAATCAATTGGAAGATTTTAATAATTTTCAGATTTTTTATCATTTAATAAAATGTTATTTACTATAATATATTCATAATGTCAATTTTAGAAATATTCATTAGTATGAATTTAATAATATCATGATAACACTTATAATTAGAACCAATTATTTTAATAAATTTTCAAAATTTAAATGCCTTCTATAGAATTATGGTATAATAATATTTATCACGTATTATATTTATTATAATCATTAAAATATAATTTATTTTAATTTGCCATTAATTAAATAATTACTGCATTAGTTTTGTGAATGAATTTAAGGTAATTATTTATTCACTAAAATTTTGAAGCAAATTACGCTGTTTAATATAAATATTTTACAGTTTATCAAAAAATATATATTCAAACATATCATATGGATCACACCACATTAAAAATATTACATGTACTAAAAATAAGAGCATGACATGTTCGACATTTCTTTAAATAAAAACTATCAATATGATAATATCTCCCATCGAACCCCAAAATTTCCTAAATTAGACACTTTGATTATTACAGTCGATATATATTATTCTAATAATATTTATGAAAGATTTTGGGTCATTTAAGGGTTCTTATCATTTTATTTGTTACGTGAATCACTTGATTTACACTTTATTATTGTAAAAAATTACTAACTTTACTATTAGTATTGATAAAAATAGAGAAATATTTACTATATTCCGAATAATTTATTATAAATTTGAATTCTATTTTTCAAAATTAAAAACACATAATTTTCATAATTTAATTAAAAAATTATTTCTGTGAAAATCAAGGGAAATTTTTTTTGGGAAAATTCCCTTTTCAAATATAAAATGATTCTTTATTAAATTAAAGTATAAAATCTTTGTTAAAAACATAATTAGATTATTTTAAATTAAAATGAAATTGATGTAATTTAAAAATAATCCAAAAATATTTTTTCCATGCCAATTCATAAAATTGAAATATTGTCTTTAATAAAACTCAGTATTTTTAATTATTCCTTGAAAAAACAATATTTTCAGAAAATTATAAAAACGCATTTCTAAAATAAATTTAACATGATGAATTCAAAATTTTATTTTACTTTTTCAAATAAATTTTATAAAATTTCCGTAAATTAATTAAAATTATCACCCATAATAATTAATAAAAATTATTTCTAAAGATAATTCATTTTGGAGAATTAAATGACATTAATATAGATTTAGTACTTATTTTAAAATAATTAATTAATATATAAATTATGAAAATTACCATTACATATTTCATAATCTAGTTAATACTATTAATTCCCACCAATCCACTGATAAGATAATAACTGTCACATTAAAATAATAAGATTGTTTTGTTTGATTAAGCTTGGTGTTTCATATCTTATATGTTATCAAACATAGTCGTTCCTATTAAAATATCATTAAGAAAAATTGTACCCCATTTCATAAATTGAATCCTTGATATTTTTACTTGGGCACATTAATGAGGGTTTTAAAATTTAAAAAACTTTTGATAAAATCTACCATTATAAAAAGGGTCAACAAAACATGCACTTAATAAGAGAGAAAAGTGATGTATAAAGGTCATATGGAATGAAACATAACTATATTTGAAAATATGAGAACATAAATTGGAAATAAAAAAATTTATATGCAAGAGAAAACTAACTCCCAATGAATGATAAAGAGTTATTGAGAACATCATCATAAGAAATTTAACCATCACAAAATCCTACATCTTTGATGGGTTAAAAAGACATTGATCTCATGATAAGAAAATTAAATTGAAAATATATTTTTTCCAAAATTATTATCCCAAAATTGAGTAATTATTTTAATACCTAGACAAATAACATTAAGAAATATACTTACTTGAAAAGTACAGTTTTATCATTTAATAAATTTCTACCAGAAACTCATCTTTTTCTCTAAATGATGATTATTCAAGATGATTTTTCATACCTAGAGCATTAAAATCAACTTTTATGGATCATAAAATTTAGAAAAAGATGAAAATATGTTCCGCATATATATAGGAATTAACTAAAACCAAAATGGTTAGTTCAATATAAGATAATTCCTAAAACGAATAAACCTTCAATGAAAGAAAAACAAATTTTAATCTCTAAAATTCAATTCTAACACCGAAAATTAAACAAAGATCATTCCATAAGTAACTATCCTTAAAAGTCATAAATCAATTTATAGAATAATTATAAAACCCAAAAATCTAAAGGATTTCGTCACATAGTCTCCCATGATAAATTTTATATTTATTTCCATGTAATATTAATTAATCATGATGCCTCATGCCCTAATGTAATTACCTTTATCACATAATATCCATGATATCATAATAATTTCTATAAATAATCTAAATCACTATAAATCCAAAATAAAATCATATATTGTTTCCGACGCTTTCGCCGGGGCGCGCGCGCATCCGTCCGCGGAGGAGGGGGACGCGCGGCTTTGTTGCCCCGCATTCCCGCTTTCCAAAGGCGGGCGGCATTCGTTCCTTGTTCAGGTACGTCTGCTCCTTGATCGAAACGGGATGATGGGATGTCGGTTCTTCCTCCTGTGGATTCCTCCTCAGAACTCGTCACCTAGTCCGGGTCTCCCTTATAGATTTAATACGTAGTTCGTGAAACTCTTCCCAGTGCCATGTTTCCATGGACGCCGGTTAATTACGCTGCTTCTGTCGGGACATTCCAAAGGGTCCAGTCAGGGCAGCAACCTTCGGTCAGGGGAGTAATCACGTTTGAGGCATCAGTAGCGTGTCTGGATGCTGGGGTGCCTGGCATGTCTGTCTGTTGTCCTTGATCACAAGGCTTCTCGAGGGCGTGGAAACCCGAGGCATCCCACATCGAGCGCGGGGGGTTACATGTCATAGACACGTACCTGAGGTTTTCCTCAGCTTCCCGTGTTCAACACAGGGTATGTTTGCAAGATTAACGTCTAGCAAAGACGGTTACGCCAAAGGCGTTCCATCCGAGGTTTTCCTCAGGCATCTCATGTTTACCACGAGGTAGGTCGCGAGTTTAACGTCTCGCGGAGACGGTTGAGAATGGAATGGGACCATCGCAGGGGTAGTGACGACGAAGTTGGGCTTGAGCCTTAAAGGGGCTTCCTACGTATCCCCATGGCAGGGAATCAAAGTCCGCGTAGTTCGGGATGGTGCCGGTAAACCGACTTGATGGTGGACCTTGGTCCGATGGGCATCGTCAGCGTACCTACATGATGGTGGACCTTGGTCCGGTGGGGGTTGGGCTTGAACCTCTGGGAGGATTCCTACGTACCATGCCTTGACATGGATCAAAGTCCTCGTAGTTCAAATGATACAGTTTAGCGTCATGCGGGACGGTAATGAACCCTGACGTGAATAAACGACGGGTGGTGGGTGTCGGTGAGCCGACATAAGTGAGGGACCTTGATCCACTATTGTTGGGCTTGAACCTCGCGGAGGCTTCCTATGTACCATGCCTTGACATGGATCAAAGACCACGTAGTTCAGGTGGGAATGGGTCACAACGGCTTACCGCTGGACTGGAATGTAGTTTAACGTCGTGCTGGACGTAGGTAGAACACGACGTGAATTGGGTGATGAGTGGGCTTGAACCTCATGGAGGCTTCCTACGTACCATGCCTTGACACGGATCAAAGACTTCGTAGTTCAAATGGTTTGGTCGCAATGGCTTACCACTGGACCGGGATGTAGTTTAACGTCATACTGGACGGGGGTGAAACCCGACGTGAAAGACGGGTGGGCTTGAACCTCTTGGAGGCTTCCTACGTACCATGCCTTAACATGGATCAAAGACCTCGTAGTTCAAATGGTTGGTTTGTCGGTAAACCGACGTGAAAGCAGACCTTGGTCCACTGATGGTGGGCTTGAACCTCGTGGAGGCTTCCTACGTACCATGCCTTAACATGGATCAAAGACCTCGTAGTTCAAATGGGTTTCGCCGGTGAACCGACGTGAAAGCAGACCTTGGTCCACTAATGGTGGGCTTGAACCTCGTGGAGGCTTCCTACGTACCATGCCTTGACACGGATCAAAGTCCTCGTAGTTCGGATGGGGAGTAGACCTTGGTCCACTGATGGTGGGCTTGAACCTCGTGGAGGCTTCCTACGTACCATGCCTTGACACGGATCAAAGTCCTCGTAGTTCGGGTGAAAGTAGACCTTGGTCCACTGATGGTGGGCTTGAACCTCGTGGAGGCTTCCTACGTACCATGCCTTGACACGGATCAAAGTCCTCGTAGTTCGGATGAAAGTAGACCTTGGTCCACTGATGGTGGGCTTGAACCTCGTGGAGGCTTCCTACGTACCATGCCTTGACACGGATCAAAGTCCTCGTAGTTCGGGTTGGTTTGTCGGGGTCGGTGCTCACTCTAAGCCCACGTGAGTCATGCTCGGTGTGAGAAACAAGAGGTTGCAAGGACCTGACGATCACGTCGCGAAGGGTGCGTCCGTGAGAAGCGAAGAGGGGCTTACGCGTTGAGCGGCCCATGGTGTTGGGACTTACTCCAGGATGGAGGCCCATGGCGCGACAAAGCGCGGGGAAGATGGACCTTGGTCCGACAATGGGAGGTGCCTCGTTCCCTATCACGTCCTCCACTGACCTTGGTAGTGGGGAAGTACCGAGATGCACAGGTGCAATCATCCGTACCAAAGGTTAGGGATTTACGCTCTGAGGCGACCCTTCCCCTGCGAACATACACCACTCCGACAAGGAGGATCTCATTCCATGTGCGGAAGAGTTCCATTCCCGTGGAGACGAGCGGTGTAAAAAAATGTTCGACGTGGGGAAACCCTTCGTGAGGGAGACGAGGTTGGGTCACAGTTTAACGTCATGTGTTGAGGACGTGGTGCTTGGCAGTTTAACGTCCTGCAGCTCGGACTAGGTGGGTTCACTCCACACCCCTAGGGCTTACATAACCGGTACCCTCTGGTCCTTGGGGAAGGGAAGGTGTCGGTAAGGCCATGGTAAAGGGGGGTCGCGGGAGGAACCATCGAAGGGTCCACGTTAGCGTGGCTATGCGAAGAAGCAATAGCCGTTAGCGTGCCTATGCGAAGGAGCATTGGGCGAAGCAACGCTACGGGAGGTGTTGTCCATGGGACTTTGAAATCACATCGTGCAAACCTGGAGGGTCGCACGGAAGGAGGAATCGCTAAGCAGAGGAGTGTGCTTTGCGAAGTGGGGTGCCTTGGCCTTAGCATGGGGCATAGGTGGAAGTGGGAGGTGCTTCGCGAAGTGGAACAGTGTTCGCGGAGCACTGCCTCGCGAAGGAGTGGTTCGCGAAGCAGGGTCCTGCCAAGCAAAGTGCTTCGCGATGCATAGTTATCCTGCCTTGGCATAGGGATTACTAGCATGGGTTGGGTGTTTCGCAAAGCACGAGTGCTCCGCGGCTGCCCGGGTTCCCTTGGGAATCCCCTTCCTTTGCGAACGCCCTTGGGCTTCACGAAGGGCATCCCTCTCGGAAGAGGGGCTCAGGACGAAACAAATCAGAGTCGTCTCGCGAAGTAGAAATACCTCGCGGAGCTCATGATTCCCGGGGCAAAGCTTGCTTCGCGATTCGGGAGAGGAGAAGCCGAGAGGTCGGATTGTCCGTCCCGGGGACTCAGGGGGAGTCGAGTATTTATAGGGAAGGGGCGCCGCGAAGCAGGGCCCGCGCGCCGCCTCTGGAGCTTCGCGGCGCGCTCACGAACGTCAAACGCGCTCGCGGAGGATCACCGCCTCTGGTGCTTCGCGGCGCTCGCGAACGGCAAACGCGCTCGCGGAGGATCACCGCCTCTGGTGCTTCGCGGCGCCGCCAGGGCTGGGGCGCTTCGCGGAGGGGCTTCGCGGCTGTGCTTCGCGGCTGTGCTTCGCGATGCAGCACGCCGGCTGTCTTTTTCGTTCCTTCCTTTCGGGCCATATTTTTGGCGCCAACAAATGCCCCCCCTCAGACTTGGAGCCGCGGAGGGTGAAGGGTCGAAGTCTGAGGGAAGATCGCCAAAACTGTCGGTGGTTCGCGATGCGGCATCGCGAAGGAGGCCCGCGATGCTCGTCGGGGCCGCAGATCCGGACGCGCCGCGATGCTCCGCGCGGGTGAGGCGCGCCGCGATGCTCCGGGGTCGGCGTCTATAAATAGGGGGTCCGCCCTCTTTTGTCTTTACGCGCCTTCCTTGTCTTCTTGCGCTCTCGGTTTCGCGAAGCTCCGCGTACTCCGCGACAGCTCTCCGCGAATCGAGCTTCGCGGCGAACCGCGAGTCTCTGACTCTGCGTCCGCGCCAAGCGAATCTTTGCGTGCCTGCCTTGGCCGGACTTCGCGGTTTGATCTCGCGACCGATCTTCGCAATCCATCTTCGTGACCGAGCTTCGCGACCGAGCTTCGCGGTTCATCCAGAAGAATCCTTTTCCGAGGGCCAGAGTTAACATGGCTCATCAAGAAGCTGTGCGGGAAGTGCTTGCAGATGCTGCTCGCCGGGATGAGATGGCCAACCGCCCGGGCTTGGGGGAAATGGTTCGCAGCCATTCAGACCACACTTCTCTGACAGATCTGCTGTCGGACGGTCAGAAGGACTACCCACAGTGCAAAAAGCTGCCGTTGTACGGCTTCGGGCTGAGGGATGACGTCTTCATCCCTGAGGCGAGAAGGGATGAACCAGCTTGTTGGTTCAGGAGTACACCGTGCCAACACCAATGGTTCAGGGCGGCCGATGGTCACGTGGGGGAGGATTTCACACCCGTCACCGCCGATTGTCTCTACAATCATGTGAACGACATTGACGGGAGGCCACTGCAACCGGAGACGTCCCCTCCTCTCTACCGCACCATGCTGAAGGCGGCTCTGCAGGATCCGAAGAAGGGATGGTCCGATGAGTGGGACCTGCGCCAGGGCGGCAATTTTACCGACGACTGGGCCTGGGCCTACTGGGTAGGCGCCTCATGCGAGGAGTTCGAGGCTGAGCTGAGGAGAGTGGGTTTGTACGAGGCGGCCTGGGCCTCCCAGTTCCACATCTACCAGCCAAAGCAGCTGATGCCGGAACTGCTGAGTAGATGGTCGTCCAGGACCAACACTTTTCATCTGCATCACGGGGAGGTGGGCATCAGCCTGTGGGATGTCCACCAGGTTTCTGGGGTCCCGATCTTGGGGGCCATGTACGACGAGTTCCTCCCCGTCGTCGGCGTGTGGGAAGATGCGGAGCAAATGCCGCGACTGGCGTCAGCGCTGATGGCGTTTGTCCCCGCGGATGACAAGGAAGCAGTGAGGGACGTCCACTTCAGAAGATGGTTCAAATGCTTCCTGAACTTTCCAGAGAATCGAGAGTTCCCTCCAAGGCCTCGGACTTGTCCGAGGGCAGCCCAGCGGGGTAAGGGGCACTCGTATTGGCGGGTTTTGGAGGACAGCCAATGGAAGACTTGGGGCTTCAGCGTCAGCACCGAACAACAGCCAATAGTTAGGCTGGCGGCGTTCATCGCGGCCCTCATATGTGGGTGGATCCTACCAGTGAGAGATACAAGCATGGGGGTACGGCCCAGCTCGTTCATCATGGAATCGATGCTGGCCATGGGGCAGCGGATCAACCTGGGGATCCCGATGCTCGCCAAGCTATACAGATTGCTGCGACGTATCAGCGAGGGCAAGAAGCCGCCAAGAATATGCGGGCCCTTCCACCTCCTGTATGGGTGGATCGCGGCGCACATCAGGGGGATTTACGAGTATCCAAACCCCATTTCGCCGCCGGGATCGGACTTTCGCCCTTCCATCCTGAACGCAGTTGGGAGCTTCCCATTCAAACTGGCCGTTCCGATGGTGCTGAATAGGGTGTGGAGGGCGGACGAGTTCAACTTTCATCCCTTTCCACTGCCGACGGGAAGGCTTACCGATGATGGACGGGGAACGGAAGAGCATCGGGCTTACCTCCTGGCCTTCCGAGGTGGCGTTTTGGTGGCTCGGATAGATCGTGAGCCAATCTGTGAACCATACACCCCGCACCGTTTTGCGAGGCAGTTCCGGTGCCTCCAGCGGCTGACCCCGCAGGTATACTGGGAGGTGCGTCACGAGGAGCACCCGTGTGTGATGAGGCAGCTGTGGCTCATGTTCACACGTGAGGATGGAAGGATGCAGATCACGTTGCCTCCACCCACCGCCGCCTTCGGCTTAGTGAAGGAGTACGCCATCAGCTGGGAGGCTGCTTATCCCGGGGAGATGCTGAAGCAGCCAACGATCCGGGTTGGTGACGGTGGGCCTCCTTTATCTCGAGGTCGGGGTCGGAGGGCAGCTAGGGCCGCCCGCGGCAGCGGGGCTGCCGTGGCAGAGGGACCCGCACCGGCCGAGGGCATGGCAGCAGCGGCGGATCCGGTGGTTCCGGGAGAGCAGGGTCATCCAGAGGGGCGGCCACCGAGGGGATTCCGTTGGATATCCGCTCAGGCTCCGGGGAAGCGGCTGCGTCACATTGACATGGCAGAAGATGCTGTCTTTCCGGAGGCTTGGGACGTCTGGGACGTCAATCGGCAATTCCTCAGCCCATCTGAGGTGTGGGCCCACCTGAATCGCCTCGGGATGAGACTGCCGGGCATAGGCCCAGTCCGGGCCGGATTCATGGTGTCTCCGGCGGAGGCGGAGCAATACTTGAACGAACTGGAGGATTACATCCACTCCAGTGGTGCCCCTCGCCCGATGACAGACCGGGTGAGGGTACTGTTGAATCAGACGGTCCCTCCACAGCTATCGGCTGCCGACCTGAGGGAGCGCTTCCCCTTGCCGGAGGAATCAGGGGGCTCTTCTCGGGAGGATGAGGCGGGAGGAGGGAGCCCGTTGGAGGAGGGCGAGGTCGGAGACCGAAGCTCAGAATCCGATGACTCCGCGGAGGCTCTCGAGGTAGCATTCCGAACCTCTCTTCTTACGATCTGTTATTGAATCCATACGGACTTCTCACCAATGTTTGGGTCATGCAGGAGGAACTTGTTCGTAGGCCTCGTTCTCGGTCCTCGGCGGGTGACGATGCGGGGCCTTCAGAACCCGCGCCTATGGCTGCGTCCAGTTCTGCACCTGGTGGAACCGGGGGGTTTGAGGTGGCTCCTCCGGACTCTCCGGGCCTTCCAACAGTATACGGGGGGCCTCGTCTTGGAGTCCCGTCGGTACCGGTCTGGGAGCAGCGCTCGGAGGTCAATCTTCGTAAGTCTCTTTCACCAGTCTCTTCGTTGCCACACGTGGGCCATGCCAACTAACGTTTATGTCTCTTTCTCTCTTTCTGTCATACAGTTCTCCGACTGGCGTGGGCTGCTGCAGCGAGGCTGGTTGGGATGTCTGGCGGCGTTCCTCCCAGGGGCATGCCGGTGATGGTGTCGATAGTCCCTTCACCTCCTCCAGCTGCGGTGCACACCATCACTGGTGGGACCACCAGTAGGGCCATACCTGAAGTCATCGAGGTGGACTCTGAGGAAGAGGATCAACCGGTCAGTCCCAGTCCTGTCGTGCCTGCGCCGGCGTCAGGCGTCGTACCAGACTCAACACCAGATGCGGATCCCGCTGAGGAATTCCTGCAGGCATATCCTGCGTACGAGCCTGCTGACCGCGCGGATTGGGACGAAACGGCCTCTGATGAGGAAGACAGCAGCATAGTCCGTCGCCGGTCGTGGAAGCTGATCACGCGCTTTATCAGGGACACCCCCCAGGTGCAATGGCTGGCCGAAATGGATAGGCTCCGCTCGCGGTTGCGCGAGCTGTGTGCCGGGGGAGTGGATGCCCAACGCCCTCACGCGCTCGTCCGAGACCTCATGGCTGAGAAGATCCGGGAGCATGATCGTGGGCTGAGCGTGGGATGGCAGCGGAGGAAGGCGACCAACATTAGGAAGCTCCAGGAGGCTGAAGGCGAGGCCCAACAGATGCAGATCCGGGCCAACGAGCTTTCAGCCACTCTCAATGCGCAGTCTGAGCTGGTCTCACACTTGAAGGCTCAGCTAGCGGAGGCTGAGGAACATATGGGGCAAACCTCCGGAAGGATGGCTGTCGTCCAGGCCGAGGTGGAAAGGGCCCGGGCCAGGGTTGACGGATTACGCCCCACCGCTGCTGAAGAGGAGCGGGAGTTAAATCAGCGGCAACAGGCTCTGGACGCCGCAAGTCAACGGGTGGCGGAGCTGCAACGCTCTTTCGACGGAGTCAACCCGTCCATGGGGGAAGTCAACCCCCGAGTATTGTAGCGAACCCGAAGAAACTTTTATTAACACTTTTGTGCTTCAATTCTTCCTTTCTCCTTTGTTTTGAGTTCCGTAGCACGCAGGATTTCCACTGTTGAATTGTCTTGTTGCATCCCTACAATGTTTGCGGGACGTTTGACGACAATTCCCTCAAACCAGCCCAGATTCCCGAAAGATGGGGAAGGCTTGATCGGAGGAGGAACTTCCAGGATAGCCGAAATACCGTTTCTCCAATGTGCTCTTATGCACGAACGGGGCGACGCCAGGGGCGCTGAAATCGGTTCAAACAGATGAAAATGGGAAGTGTGAATCACGACACCCAAATTCGGAACACTGTGGGAATGGCGTGACAATAAAGGACAACCGCTAACCGTGGCGGAGAAGCGGTATCCTTACTGCGTTAGCCTGAAATGGGGACAACAAATGAGCATCGACCGCTGACCAAATTCGCAACGCGGGATTTTATCAATTTGTTGTCGATCAATTTTTCAGGACATTGGCCCAGGACAGTTGGTGGACCATAGGTCAGACATCCTTACTGTTAGGGGGTCCTTCCAGACATGACCTGTCTTCCGGAACGTTGGCCCAAGACGGTAGGTAAGCCGATGCGGCATGAGACCAGGCCGTTAGGGGGTTCCTTCAGACATGGAAGAGGACAAGGGTCCGAATAAGGGGCACGCAAAGCGTGGAATATGGAGTGATGGTTTGTTCAAACAGAATCCAACACTTCAGTAGTTGCACCACCGTGGTGGGAGTACGCCAGATGGGCGCCTCGGTCTGATCATGGATCATTCCTTTTTGGGACAGGGCCTCTCTGGCGAGGGGATCTATCGCTTCCCAATGGGATCTTGGGGCATCCTGAACTTGTTCAGGGTAAAATTGTAGCTACATAATTCTCCCCGAGGGGTCAGGCCAGAGGGCTGGAAATGGGGAAGAACAGGATCTTGTGATTCCTGGGGCTGAACCCTAGGCGAAATGCCTGGGCGTCCCTACGTATCCCACGTGATGATGGGAATCAAGCCGCACGTAGTTCTGAAAGTGCAGTTTAACGTCATGCAGGACGAGGAGCAGCCTGACTGTGTTGGTATACATCCAGCCAAAACTACTAAGCCCACGTGAGTCGTGCTCGGTGTGGGAAACAAGCAGTAGTGGTGGGAATTTCCCGACGCAGAGAGGGGCAGGTGAGGGCAAAGGGATGCTCGGTGACTACCGGCCCAATGACATTAACACAATCATTCAGCGCATCTAGATGCGCGAAGAGAAAGAGCCGAGTATGATGGAGTTCCACTTGGACATGAAGGAGTGGAAATGTGTGAATCATGACGCTCGAGATTCGGATCACGATGGTGACGGCGTGGCGATAGAGGACTACTGCTGACCATATTCGCAACACAGCATCCTATCGCGTTAGCCTGAAATGGGGACAAACAAATGAGGGTCGACCGTTGACCATGTTCGAAACACGGGACCATGTCACAAATGTTGTCGAATATCCGCAGGGGCGTTGGCCCGAAACGATTGTAGGGCCCTTAGGTCCAGCATTCATGGAGAGCCCTTAAGCTTAGTATCCACGTCGTCCGAGGGTCCTTTTGGATGTGGAAGAGGATGAGGATCCAAATAGTGAGCTCACGAAGCTTGGTCATGAGATGAGGGGAATGTCCCTGTGAAAATCCCATGCTTCGGGCTTTTAGTCAAAACACATCTGAATACGTCAACGAAACGTATTAGAGAGGGAGCAGATTCCTTTCCCTTGGGGAGATCTTAGTTTATGGTCATAGACTTCGGACCATGGATTGGAAAAAGGGGATCAGGGGACGCATGACATCACAACCTGACGTGAATGAGCTCGAGTCGAGGGACCGAACTCAAGGGTTAGGCTGGACCCGCGGGGAAGTACCCGGGCGCTCCTACGTATCTCATAAGGATGAGAATCAAGCCATACGTAGTTCTGGAAAGGGGAAAGGGGAAGTGCGGACGTGGCCCTTGCACTAAAAGAAGCGGAATTTGATGTATCTTGTTTGTTCTTTGAGGTGAATGGTTTTTTTTTTGTGAAGCGACAGGCCTAGAACTGTAGGTCGTGATGTCGCCACAAGAATCAAGCCGTGATGGGCGTTGACAAATGGCATGGCGCGTGGCCAGTACCCAACGTGATGTCCTCTACAGCGAGGTCACCACAATGCGGTGCCGTTTTTCGTCGTGCGGCCAGGACGATAGTGTCACAGTTTAGGGTCGTATGATAGGACCAAGCATGCATTTTATCGTCATGCAGCGCAGACGTAGCAGAGACGATGCTAGGCGGGAAATGTGCGCAGTGTTTATAAAACACATTTGACAGAGACATAATCCCACATCAAATTGTACGCCATCCGGAGGTAAAACAGGGGAAGAGACTGGCTTCCTGAATGGGTTGTACCCTGAGACAGGGCGTCTGGGCGGTCCTACGTGTCCCATGAGGATGGGAATGTGAACGTAGTCCCGAATGGGTCTTAGTTTATGGTCTTAGAGCTCGGACCAGGGAGTCCCGAAGGACGCCAGATTGCAGCTTTGTCCCCCTAACATGCAAAGGTGCACTGAGGGATAGCGCCAAAAGTGTCGAGATTCCACCTGGACATGATGGGGTGGAAAATGATGTGAATCATGCAACCAACATTCAAGGACTGAAGGGGCTGGCGTGACGACAGAGGATTACTGCTGACCATGTTCGCAACACAGCATCCTGTCGCGTTAGCCTGAAATGAGGACTAACAAAACGAGCATCGACCGCTGACCATATTCGCAACGCGGGATTTTATCGATTTGTTGTCCGTAAACCTGGAGGGCGTTGGCCCGTATCAGTAGGAGAGCCCTTGGGCGTAGTATCCAGGCCATTCTTGGGGGTCCCTCCGGGTGTGAAAGATGACGGAAGTCCGAATAGAGGGGAACACGAAGCTTGACAAGTGGAAGGAACTTGACCAAGTTGAATCTGACACTCTTGGTCCTAGACCAGAGTACTCTCAATACATGGGTGGACCGCTGCGGGGAGCCAAGGGACTCAACCTTGAGGGTGATCGAGAGATGGCAGATTCCCAGGGGAAGGGGGGCATGATGCCCACAACCTTGTATCATACCTACGCACCCCCCGCTGGAGAGGGATGGACCAAATGGTCTAGGTGACCGGGAAATCAGGATATCTCCCAGGGGTGGGGCTGGACCCGAATCTTAAACATCCAGGTGGTCCTACGTATCCCATTATGATGGGAATCAAGCCACACGTAGTTCTGAAAGGGTGCCTTTTAATGTCATGCAGGACAGGGGATAGGAGGACTGAACCTCAGAATGGGGCGTGCGTGGTGCAACTATTGCGTACCCGACGTGAATGAGGACGTAGTCCTACACTGCGCCACGCAGTCCTGTGATCAGGGTCCTGAAGGCAGGATTAGAGGGGTAAATTTGCTGAACTCAAGCTGGGTTCGGAGACAAGGGGTCTTGAACGTAGTTCCAGATGAGGGTCTTAGTTTATGGTCTTAGAGCTCGGACCGTGGATGGTGACAACTCCCAAGTAAGCACAGAGGTCAACCCAATCCCTAAGCCCACGTGAGATAAACTCGGTGTGGGAAACAAGTGGGGGACCCTCATTGCAACACTTGGGGCATCCAATTAAGGGGAGTCAGCAGAAAGTTTCGAAGGACACCTTTGATGTAGCTTGTTCCTCAAATGCGCAGACGTGCACGGAGGAAAAGTACCAAGAATCCCGAGACTCCACTTGGACACGATGAAGTGATGAAGGGTGTGAATTGTGTACCCGACATTTGGGCTTAATGGGTTGGCGTGACGACAGAGGAAAACTGTTATCCATGAAGGAAACACAGCGTCTGTATCGCGTTAGCCTGAGGTGGGAGCAACAAACGAGCATCGACCGCTGACCATATTCGCAACGCGGGATTTTATCGATTTGTTGTCCGAAACCCTGGGGGGCGTTGGCCCGTATCGGTAGGAGAGCCCTTGGGCTTTTGTATCCAGGCCGTACTTGGGGGTCCCTCCGGGTGTGAAAAATGGTGAAAGCCCTGATGCGGGGATACGCAAAGCCTGGAAAGCGGGCGCGGACGTGTCCGAGTAAAGCTTGGCATTCCAGGTAAAGAACCAGAGTACTCTTAAGCACATTGGTGAACAGCCGAAAGAGGGATCGACGAAACAGCTCAGTGGTGCGGGAAACATGGCGTGGTCACTACAAGACCCTCGTAAATGAGGACATAATCCCACACCGCACCATATGATCTCTTCATGGAGGAAGGATGGGCCAAGGGGCCAAGATGGGATGAGGATTCCCGAGAGATGGGGCTGGACCCGGATTTTGGACATCCAGGTGGTCCTACGTATCCCATTATGATGGGAATCAAGCCACACGTAGTTCTTGAATTGCAGTTTAACGTCATGAGGGACTTGGGTGGGGAGTAATATACTCCTGAGCAAGGTGTATAGTATGGCGAAAAACCGACGTGAATGAGTACGTAGTCCTACACCATACCGTACAATCCTATAAGATAGGTCCTGGGCTGCGGCCTAGAAAGGCCGAGGGGCCTGAGGCTGAGCCTCGGTCAGGAGGGCCTGACCGGTTTGCAGTTTAACGTCTTACATGAGGACGGAGGGCCAGGGGCCCAAGGAGGCCAAGAGGCCTGAGGCTGAGCCTCGTAAGGGGGGTTGTACGGCGTGGTACATAATCGCGACGTGAATGAGGACGTAGTCCCACACCACACCGTACGCTCCGGGTGAGGAATCGTGGGCTGTGGTCCCGATCACTAGCACCACCTGGGGGAAGTTTATCACCTCAGGATGGGGGCAGAATGAATCACTGTTGACCATAGTCGAAACACAACGTTCCTATGGTGACCCGCATGGGGGCAACAATTGAGGGTCGACCGCTGACCAAATTGGCAACGTGGGACTTGTTTCAATTTGTTGCTTGAGAAACCCTCAGGGGCGTTGGCCCGTATCGGTAGGAGAGCCCTTGGGCTTTGTATCCAGGCCGTTCTTGGGGGGCCCCTCCGGGTGTGAATCCATCCACGAAAGGGGCAAACACCTCCAGGGGGGAATGTGCAGCCGGGTCGAGGCTTGCTCGACGTGGGTCGGGGCAAAAATGTGCACCCTGCCGTGTCTTAACCCGAGGGGAAGATTTCGGCATTTGGGCTGGGCCAACAGACGAAATGTCTGGGCGTTCCTACGTATCTCATAAGGATGAGAATCAAGCCATACGTAGTTCTTGAAGGCCATGCAGTTTAGCGTCATGCGGTAAGGACGTGGGAGGGTAGAAGAACGGAGCGGGCGCATGGTGCGACCCTTACAATCTTTGCGTGAGTGGGGTTGCATGAGCGGGGCCAAGAAGGCCGACGCCCAGCTACACAAAGATCCTCCAAGGAGACCATTCCCAGGGGGAATAGTGGAAGAGAGAAGCTTGGGGCTGGGCTCAAGACGAGGCGTCCGAGCGTTCCTACGTATCCCATAAAGATGAGAATCAAGCCGTACGTAGTTCTTGACATGCAGTTTAACGTCATGCGGGACGAGGGGTGTCTCGTTCGGGGATGTGTGCGGCATGGTCATGATCTCAACGTGAGAACGTAGTCCTACACTGTACCGTACAATCCCGTAAGAGGGTAAGTCGGAGAGAAACGAGGGGGGCCTGGGGCCAGACCTCGGTGGAGACGGGGCTAGGGGCCCAAAGAGGCCGAGGGGCCTGAGGCTGAGCCTCGGTCAGGAAGAACTGACTGACTTGCAGTTTAACGTCTTGCAGTGAGGACGGAGATACATTTTAAGGTCATGCGGGACCAAGTCGCAGTTTAGGGTCGTGCGGGACCATCTTGCAGTTTAGGGTCATGCGGGACCATCTCGCAGTTTAGGGTCATGCGGGACCATCTCGCAGTTTAGGGTCATGCGGGACCATCTCGCAGTTTAGGGTCATGCGGGACCATCTCGCAGTTTAGGGTCATGCGGGACCATCTCGCAGTTTAGGGTCATGCGGGACCATCTCGCAGTTTAGGGTCATGCGGGACCATCTCGCAGTTTAGGGTCATGCGGGACCATCTCGCAGTTTAGGGTCATGCGGGACCATCTTTTGCCCTAGGCGAAGTATCGCTTGAGGAATCTGGCATTGGTGGGAGGGGTTACACGCTCTCCATCTGTAGTCACCAAGGAGTAGGCTCCATTGGGGTAAACCTTATGGATGATATAAGGCCCTTCCCATTTGGGTTCTAACTTGGGCGGCTTCCTCCCGGGAATCATTGGCGCTCGCAGGGCCAGCACCAGGTCACCCTGTAGAAAAGAGCGGAGATGAACCTTCTTGTCAAAAGCTCTTGCCATCTTGTCCTGATGCCTTTCCAGATTGTGCAGGGCACGAAGCCGGTTCTCGTCCAGTGCCTCTAGCTCAGCTAGACGGATCTCGGCTACCTCATCTGATGTCTGGTGATCATAAACGGCCGTGCGTAGCGACGGCAGCTGGATCTCAATGGGTAGGACGGCCTCAGCTCCATACACCAGGGAATATGGGGTCACCTGGGTAGAGTTGCGAGTCGTCGTCCGGTAAGCCCAGAGGGCGTTGGGGAGCTTGTCCGGCCAACTCTTCTTGTTCTGACCAACCATCTTCTGCAGAATGTTAGAGAGGGTCTTGTTGAACGCCTCGATCTGTCCATTTGCCTGTGCGTGGTAGCGGGAGGTATGGTTTGACCGGATGTCGTACTTAGAGTACAATTTCTTCAATTCAGCTGCTCGGAAGTTGGTGCCGTTGTCAGTGAGGACGGCGTGAGGGACCCCAAACCGGTGGATGATGTTGGAGCTCACAAAGTCAACGACGGAACGGGCCTTGACCTCTTTGAGCGGAACTGCTTCTGCCCACTTGGAGAAGAAATCTGTAGCAGTCAGGATGAACCTATACTGGCGGGCTGTCGCCGGCGGGTACGGTCCCACTACATCGAGTCCCCATACCGCAAATGGCCAAGAGCACTTGGTGGGGTGGAGGGGTTCTGGCGGCCGATGCAAGAAGTTGGCGTGCACTTGGCACGCGTGGCATCTCTTGGCGTATCCGATACAATCGTGGATCATGGAGGGCCAGAAGTACCCTAGCCTCCGGATTTGATGGGACAGCTTCGGCCCAGCTTGATGGGCACCACAGGAACCGGCGTGAACCTCTTGCATAACTTGAGGTATCTCTACTCCTTGGATGCAACAGAGGAGGACACCATCAAAACTCCGTTTATAGAGGGTCTGCTCAAGACTAGGGCCGCTCTGGAGGGTAAATTGAAGCGCGCGGCGTCGAATTCGCTCGCGCTCGGCCCGGTTGTCCGGGAGCTGACCATTTTGGAGATACTCGACAAAAGGTGTTCTCCAATCGGGGGTCGTTTCAACCACTGCATCTGACGAACCCGGGACTTCCGATACGGAGGGTCCGGCGGTGAGATGACTTACCCGCAGGCTATCGCGGTCCTCTTGGGTGACGGGAGCAATGACTCTCCGGTGGGCCACGTGTATGACCAAATCATCTTGCTCGGGTTCTGCGAGCGATGCGGCTAAGCCAGCTAGGGCGTCCGCTTGGCCGTTCTGCGACCGCGGGACATGGGTAACCTCTGGCCGAGAAGAGAACTGGGCCATCAGGAGGAGGGTGTACTCCAGCAACGGTGCAAGCTCTGGCTTCCTGACGACGTAGTCGCCATTAACCTGTTTGATTACCAGCTCAGAATCTCCTTTCACATGTAGATGGGGTACATGGATCTCGAGGGCCAACTCGAGGCCGGTGATGAGAGCTTGGTACTCTGCCTCGTTGTTCGTACAACCTTCTGACAGCAGGAAGGAGTACGGCAGGACGGCTTGCGTCGGAGTAATGAAAACAATACCCAGACCCACTCTGTTGAGCTTGGGGTCGTTGAGCCTTCTACCAGTGGGGCTCCGGGAGGCGCCGTCGAAATGCATTTGCCAACGCGGGACAGCGTGATCGACCGAGAGAATCGTCTCATCGGGGAAATCCAGGTCCAGGGATTGATCCGCGGAGGTTGGATGGGCAGCTAAAAAGTCTGCCAATGCCTGTCCCTTGACGGCCTTTTGAGGCACAAACCTGATGTCAAACTGCTGGAGAATCACCGCCCACCGTGCTAGCCGGCCGGTCAGCATGGGGCGGTTCAGGATGTACTTCAGCGGATCCACCCGAGAGATCAATTACACCTCGTGGTGTTGCAGGTAGTGTCACAACTTCTGCACGGCGAAGACGAGCGCAAGGCAGCTCTTTTCGATAAGGGAATATCTGACCTCCGTATCGAGAAGCATGCGACTGAGCTAGTAGAGACTGTTCTCAGTGCCCTCGTTATTCTTCTGGGCGAGCAGCGCGCCGAGGGATCTCTCTAGGGCGGTCACGTAGAGGACCAGCGGCTTTCCAGAGACGGGTGGCATCAATACCGGAGGTTGGAGCAGATACTGCTTGATTTCCTCGAAGGCGATCCGACACTCCTCATCCCATTCGTAGGCAGCGCCTTTCTTCATGAGCCGAGAAAAGGGCTTACACTTGCCGGCCAGGTTCGCAATGAATCGGCGTATATAGGCTAAGTGGCCTTGCAGGCCTCGAAGCTCCCGAATGTTGCTCGGGGGAGGCATTTGGCTGATGGCCTTGATCTTCTCCGGGTCGATCTCGATACCTCGGTATCTGACAACAAAACCCAGAAACTTCCCGGAGGTGACTCCGAAGGCACACTTCAGTGGGTTCATCTTCAGGTGACGAGAACGGAGGAAACCGAACACTTTCTCAAGGTCCTTGAGATGGTCCTGGCGCTGATATGATTTGACTACAAGGTCATCCACGTAGCATTCCACCAATGTCCCGAGGATCGGTTTGAATATGCGATGCATGGCCCTCTGATAAGTGGCACCTGCATTTTTTAAACCGAATGGCATTACCCGGTAGCAGAAGGTACCCTGGGGAGCCCTGAAGGCAGTGGACTCCTCATCTTCGGGGGCCATCCGGATCTGGTTATACCCGGAATATCCGTCCATAAAAGAGAGGGCTTGGAACCCGGCCGTGGCGTCAATCAACAGCTCCGTCACTGGAAGTGGGAAGTCATCCTTTGGGCAGTGGCGATTGAGATCGCGGAAGTCGATGCAGACTCTAATCTGCCCATTCTTCTTCCTGACTGGCACAATGTTGGCGAGCCATTTGGGGTACTGGACCTCTTTGACGAAGTTGGCCTTGATTAGCTTATCAACTTCAGCCTCAACCATAGCGCCATGGGAAGGGTGCATTTTCCTGGGAGGCTGCTTAAACCCACGATGTTTTACCGGGAGGCCCAGACGGTGGACGGCCACTTGGGGATCCAGTCCTGGCATCTCATCGTAACTCCAGGCAAACACATCGCGGTGCTGTTTGAGGAAGTCTACATACTGCTGTCGCTCCTCGAGGGACATGGCCGCACTGATCAATGTGGGTCTTGGATCTGCCTCGCTGCCAAGGTTCACCTGCACCATCTCATCAACCGTGGTAGAGACGCCTTCTTCGAAGGCTGGGGGAGCATCCTCCAAGTCTTCCTCCCCAGCCGGGGGGGGACTTCCCGTGACGGAAGGTGCTTCTGGGCTCTCAAAACCCGAGGGGCAGCTGGTGCCGGCTTGGGCAGCAGCAGTCATCACATCAGGAGACTCACTCGTCGTGGAGACCATAGCAATGAATGCATTTGACCCTATCCCATCCGGCCTTCGGCCTAAGGGGCCACGCTTGACGATATCAAAGCAGTGGTGACGTGTCGGCCAGAGTCGGTTGATTCCATCCCGGCGAAATAGACACGTATGGCGCACCGCTGTTGTCATGAGCCTGACATCCCGGTACCGTACAGGGGTAGGAGATTCCGGGATGACCCGAGCCTGGTTGGTGTAGGAGTACGAGGTGATTCTCCGCCGTCGCTTGGACGCGGGAACAAGCCTTCCTTGCGTACCCGAAACAACAAAACATTGTCCCATGTCGGGGGTCGTGGCTTCCAACCGGTGGATCGGGAGGATGTAGGCGTCGTCCATGCTCGCCCAGGGATTACTTGCGATTGGAGCGGGCTCATCCTCGCTGACCAGGATCTGCTTGTCTTTGCTTTTGTAATAACCCGCATCCAGATAGCGGGCCTCACAAAAAGCAAAGGGGGACGCGTCTCCTTGGATCACGCCTACTCGACCGTTGAGCGAGTACTTAAGGCACTGGTGATACGATGAGGGGACCGCAGCATGCAGGTGGAGCCATGGCCTACCCATCAGTGCGTTGTAGGCGGTGTCCTGAGAAACAACCATGAACTCGGTGCTGGCAATTAAGCCACCGAACTGGGTCTTCAGGCGGATCTTGCCGACCGGGGTTTGCTCTGTCCTGTCGTACCCCTGAATCCTGAGGTCAGAGGGAGTCAAATCACCTTCAGACAAACCCAGTTTTCGCAACGTCCGGGTCGGAATTAGATTGATTCCAGAACCCGTGTCAACGAGGCAGCGACGGACTTCCACACCGTTAAAGTGGCCAGTGACATACAGTGGGCGAATGTGCCCCTGTATAGGAGGGTCTTCGTCTTCACCAGAGAACGAGATAACCGCCTGACATTCGGCGTTTTCAATCGTCTCGGTATGGAAGGCCTCCGCGGCTGCCACTTCCGTCTCGAACTGGAGGGGGCTCCTTAGGGCCTCGGCAAGTGCCTCGCGCATCTCGGATGACAAGCGCAGGGCCTCAAGGATGGAAAGCCTCGCCGGAATGCCGGCTAAGTGCTTTAGGACATCATACTTGCGTGCCAAACGCGAACCTCTGCTTACAGGGGGTTTTTCGGCATTTGGAGGCATAGCGGGTCCTTCTGGTTGAACTGGCGGTCGGCTAGCACTGGGTACATCCTGCTGCCTGCTAGTAGAAGCCTGGGGAGTAGTCGCCGGGCTAAGGTCGAACAGCGGGAGCTGGCCCGTCGCCGGGCGAGACTGGCTGTGATACGAACGAGGCGGCTCTCCCTGATCCAGCAACACGAATGGCGGTGGAGGTAGAGCCGAAGGTGCTGAATGGGTCTGCGCGTGCTGAGATCTGCGCTGAGCCTGCTGCCTCGTCTCGGTAGCGTGCACGGCTTGGTCACAGGTGCCTGCTGACATACCTCGGTGACCGGCGCGATTGTGATTCCGCCGACGTTGACGTCGGCTGGAAACATTGGGGCGGTCTGCCTGGGGTTCCCCCTCATCGGGGGTCATATAGGGCTTTACCAGCTCCACGGTGTTAACCGAAGCGTACCCCTGACTATCACTCGAAGAGTCATCCACCGCTGGGCGGATTCTGGGGGGAATGCCCATTTCAGGAGGCATAAAGTCGCCAAGAGTGCGGGAGGACGACGGCACTGGCGGTGCACGTTGCTTCTTCTTACGTCGCCGCTGCTTGCCCTTTTGGGTAGAGGTCGACTGTGAGGACGATGCTGAGGCACCGGCTGTTTCTTCTGAAGGTTCCGGCTGCTTCAGGCGTGCCCGGATGATACCCTGGGCACGGACGACAGTTTTTCGAGCCATCCAGTTGTCGTATTTCTGGGCCCCGCGGCTAGGGACCTGCTGCCACTCACCCTCGCTGTCACTGCCGATTTCTGATCCCGCAAAGACGCCTGCCACCTGCGCTGGCGCTGGGCCCAGCTTGACTATGTTGTTGTTGACTTGGTCCTGAAGCCAGTCTTTAAACACATAGCATCGCTTGATGGTGTGCCCCAGGATCCGATGATAAGGGCAGTAGTTGGGGTGATCAGTGAGATGCGCCTCTGCCGGTCTCCTGCACTCAGGCAGACGCACAATCCCTTGCTCCAGGGCACTTCGGAAGTAACCAGGGACCTGATTTTCGTTGAACGAATAGGCATGGTATTTTCTTTCCGGGTAAGGAGCCCTGGGGACCTGATCCTGTCGAGGGACCGGAGGGGCCTGCCGAGGGGGCGGCGCCTGGTTGTCTCGCCTAGGTGGCGGTGACGCGTTGCGCGGGGGAACCTGTCGGTTCTGAGGCGGTCGCTGCTGGGCAGGAGCCTGTGCTTGAGGTGGAGGACCTCGGCGGGGTTGCAGGGGTGGTACCGCCGGTAGCAATTCCAGCTGCCTCGGGGCTTCTATTTGAGCCACTGCGGCGGGTTCAGCCCTGGCGGCCCTCCTGGCTGGGATCATTGGGGGCAGCAAACGTGCCTGACTAGCCTGTTGCAGGGCCTCCTCGAGGCGCTGGGCCTTATCCGAGAAATCTCTGAACCCCCCAGGGTAATTCTGGGTAATCAAGGAGGGTACCAGCTCTGTCTTTACGTTCCCCACACACATCGTCAGTAATTGCTCCTGAGTCAGTGGCATATCGAGAGAATACGTAAGTCCTTTCCACCGGGCGATGAAGTCCGCAACCCGCTCATCAGGCCTCTGTTTGCACTTAAAGAGGTCTGCGATGCTGGTCTTCCGCGTGGTGGAGCTGAACTGGTACAAGAACTGCCGGCGAAGATCTTCCCAACCGGTCACTGATCCGATGGGGAGCTGGCTGTACCAGACGAATGCCGGACCTTCCAACGTCTGTACAAAACATCGGAGCTTAGCGGCTTCTTGCTGAGCCGGGGTCCCCAACATGGGGCCACACCTGGAAGAAAAATGAGCCAAGTGCTGGGGTGGGTCCCCTGTCCCGTTAAAAGGCGAGAAAGTGGGGTTCCCAAAACCCGGAGGCGCGGGCATATCATCCACCCACGCGGGATAAGGCTTGCCATCGGGTGGGACCGCCACCTGCCGTGTCTCCAACGCCTCGAGGCGGGCTGTGAGTGCCGCAATAAGGTCCTCCGGGTGGGGGTCCCTGTCTTGACGGGGATCCCTAACCACAAGCGCATTGCCAGGTTCTTCAACGCGGTAAACGGCTTCTGCTGCCCGCGGGTCAACTGGCTGAATGACCTGTTGGGCGACTGGGGGAACCCGGATTGGGTTCTTCAGATTGCCCCGTCGCTCAGGGGGGTTTGGCGAGACGTATCGCGCCCTCTTGCCGTACGTTCCGGCTTCCGCCCTGTCCGCGGCAGTAGCATGATCAGGGTTGCCCGGAGGCATCTCACTGGGGGGAAATTGTTCCTGCCCCTGCTGTCCCGGCCTGGGATTACCATAGTCGGGTCGTCGCTCTACGGCGCGTTCAGCCAAAAGTTCGTCGACCAGCCTCTTCTGTTCAGCAAGCTGCTGGCGCAACGTGGCTTTCTCAGGATCTTCGTCCGTTTTCTGCACGGAGGCGGACGGGTCGGAGTGCTTGGCTATTCCGACGTGCTCCTTACCCTTGCCAGTGCTTCGACCGAGCGCCAGTGACTCGGTGGGTACAGGGAGGCCTAGCAGGTTCCTTTGATGACGGGTGACTCTCCCTGATGGGTCGAGTAGTGGCGGTACGCACTCGGGTGGTAATTCCCCATCAAGGAACTCAAGCTCATCTTCCTTATCCACAACGTCGGCCATGTGGACTGTGACCCCTCTTGAGGGCATATCCTCAATGTCGCATAGCGAATCAGGCTGTCGTAGAATAGGGTCGAAGAGGAGAGCGGCATAGCGTCCCCAACCACGGACTTGCACATGGGGGGTAGCTTCCCTGACAATCTTGCGGAGTGCCTTGAAACTCTGAACGCATCTTCGTTGGAGGGCACCCTGATGACCGGGCGACTCGGGGTGCTGGGCCACAAGGAGCACCGCTGCATCAATCAGGCGGCACTGTTTGCCAATCTCCTCGAAGTGCTCCCGACTCCTGGGGTACACTACCCGTTCCCAACGGAGGCGGAAGTGCGTCGCCCACAGGGTCCGACAAAGGCATCCCACTTCTTCAGGGGTAAGCGACTCGGGTATGCGGAAATTCAACGCTGCCGCGGGCCAGAACTTCTCTGGGAAATAGTCCGCTGCAAGAATACTCCAGAAGCTCCTGGGTTCATCCTCGGAGTTCGGCCCTACATTTCCCCACTCATCAACCGGGGGTGGCTGAGGGACCGGTAGCGCCACCGAGGCGGACCTATGGGATAGCAAACTCGGCGGCGGAGAATACGGCAAGCGGGCAGACTGGCCACCGTACTCTGGGCCTTCCTCTGAAGAGCAAGGTGACCTGACCACGATGTCACGATAGGACGGGCTAATAGCCGCTACTTCGGGTACGGGAATCGCCGTTACCGGTGTCCGGTCATGTCGTGGCTCTACCACCGTTGACCCCCAAAACAGCTCCTCGGGATCCCGGGTAGAGGAAGAGGGCGCTTTGGGCGACGGTGGCGGTGACTGCGCGGTCGAAACCTGCGGAATTCCCAGGATTTCTTCCTCCTGGATGTACCTGCGGAGAGAGACGGGAATCCGATGGACCTCAAATTCGGGGAGAACGAGGCTGACGCGTCTGGTTCCTGCCCCAGTCCTTGATACGGGGGAGCTGGGAGAAGGTTCCATCGCTGAATCGCATTCCGCTTCCGAATCGGAGAAGCGGGCAGGTTTGATCCCCCCCTGGGCCTTCCCAAGATTCTTCCCGTGGTGGCGACGACCCGCTCTTCTGCCCCTGGGTGGTTCTTCGGGACAGGGTTGACCCCTATCAGGCAACCCTGGGGCGGCGCTAGTGCCGTGGCGGAGAGGGCCCCCACTTGAGACAACCGGGGTGCGAGGGGCACCAGGGAAAATATCAAAGGGTACATGGGGAGGACCTCCATGAACAGTACCCACGTGGGCGGGGCCTCTGTTGGAACTGGCAGGAGCATGGGGACGGCCCCCACGGTCGATGCGAGTGGAGCGAGGCTGACCTTCACTCCTCGAATTGCTGGGGCGAGGAGGACCTTCGTCAGTCGCAGAGAGGACGTAGGGGGGACCCCCACGTCGAAGGACCGGATGGACGGTGCCTTCAGACGGATGGGCTTCATACCCTGTACAGCGGGCGCGGGAAGTGTTTCCGCGCTGAGCATCACTGCCCCGGGGCAGGTCTTCCTGTAGGATGGGGGCGGCATGAGGCATGCCTCCATGACGAACCTCGGAGCGGGGAAGGCCCACGCTCTGTGGAGTAGTGGTACGGGGAGGACCTGCATCACCGCGGGTTAGCTCGCGGCGATCACTACTCGGGCCTGCAACCCGAAGAGTCAACCCGGCCTGCCCGCAGGGCGGTTGGGGTCTCGATCCTGGTTGGGCGAAGGGGTGCCCCTGCTTAATGTAGGCGGGGGCCTCGTAATGTACGTCGGCGGTGGCTCGGGCCACTGTAGATGTCGACGTGGACGCGGCTAGGCGAGCGTCCTCAGCCCGGGCCCGGCGCTGACGTCGGGTCAGGCGGGCCGGTGCAGGTGGTGCAGGGACGTAGTCTGCCTGTTCTTCCTACGGGGCCGGACGGCGGCGCTGACGTGGCCGGACGGGAGCTCTCGCCTGGGAGTCCCGGGTCAGGGCCCTGAGCGGACTGAGCCGGACAACACCTGCCTCTTCAGCATAAGGCGAAGAGTCGTCAAGGCGTTCCGGGGATAGGCTCCCGAAACGATTGAATGTCTGGGTGGGGAGCGGGGGCTCCCTGCGCGGCCTGTTAGGGCAGCGTTAACGGCGGGGCCTGGAAGCCTCCAGGTCCAAACGGGCCATATCCCTGGTCGGGATGACCCCTTGTTCCTCATACCTGCACACGAGGCTGTTGATCACCCTTCGTTGGATGACCTCTGATGGGGAAAGGGGACGTGGACGTCCCGCCTCCCGCGACGTGCCAGCCGTCGTGGCGGTAGTGGCGTCATGTGGGGTGGCCGTAGTGGTGTTGCCCCTGCCCCTGCGCGGGCGAGGAGCGGATGGTGACCGCATAGCAACCTGATTCCTGACAAACGAAGGGATCAACTCATCAGTACTGAGAGGAAAGTGATTGACAGCCAGTGCCCCAGCATTCTTCCATCCCCATGTCTGTGAGAAGGATCCACGCCAACACGCTGCAGAGCGGAGCGCCCCACGTTCTACTACCCCGACTTCCGGTGAGTTCCACGACAGGCCCGCCATTTGCTTGGCGGGGCCAGGCACCGGATACCTGGATCCGGTGACACGTCAATCTACCGGTGTCTCGAACGCTACTAATCTCCATGCTGAGGAGAAGAATTTCACGTCGGGTTCACCATTTCTGTTTCCGACGCTTTCGCCGGGGCGCGCGCGCATCCGTCCGCGGAGGAGGGGGACGCGCGGCTTTGTTGCCCCGCATTCCCGCTTTCCAAAGGCAGGCGGCATTCGTTCCTTGTTCAGGTACGTCTGCTCCTTGATCGAAACGGGATGATGGGATGTCGGTTCTTCCTCCTGTGGATTCCTCCTCAGAACTTGTCACCTAGTCCGGGTCTCCCTTATAGATTTAATACGTAGTTCGTGAAACTCTTCCCAGTGCCATGTTTCCATGGACGCCGGTTAATTACGCTGCTTCTGTCGGGACATTCCAAAGGGTCCAGTCAGGGAAGCAACCTTCGGTCAGGGGAGTAATCACGTTTGAGGCATCAGTAGCGTGTCTGGATGCTGGGGTACCTGGCATGTCTGTCTGTTGTCCTTGATCACAAGGCTTCTCGAGGGCGTGGAAACCCGAGGCATCCCACATCGAGCGCGGGGGGTTACATGTCATAGACACGTACCTGAGGTTTTCCTCAGCTTTCCGTGTTCAACACAGGGTATGTTTGCAAGATTAACGTCTAGCAAAGACGGTTACGCCAAAGGCGTTCCATCCGAGGTTTTCCTCAGGCATCTCATGTTTACCACGAGGTAGGTCGCGAGTTTAACGTCTCGCGGAGACGGTTGAGAATGGAATGGGACCATCGCAGGGGTAGTGACGACGAAGTTGGGCTTGAGCCTTAAAGGGGCTTCCTACGTATCCCCATGGCAGGGAATCAAAGTCCGCGTAGTTCGGGATGGTGCCGGTAAACCGACTTGATGGTGGACCTTGGTCCGATGGGCATCGTCAGCGTACCTACATGAGGGTGGACCTTGGTCCGGTGGGGGTTGGGCTTGAACCTCTGGGAGGATTCCTACGTACCATGCCTTGACATGGATCAAAGTCCTCGTAGTTCAAATGATACAGTTTAGCGTCATGCGGGACGGTAATGAACCCTGACGTGAATAAACGACGGGTGGTGGGTGTCGGTGAGCCGACATAAGTGAGGGACCTTGATCCACTATTGTTGGGCTTGAACCTCGTGGAGGCTTCCTACGTACCATGCCTTGACATGGATCAAAGACCACGTAGTTCAGGTGGGAATGGGTCACAACGGCTTACTGCTGGACTGGAATGTAGTTTAACGTCGTGCTGGATGTAGGTAGAACACGACGTGAATTGGGTGATGAGTGGGCTTGAACCTCATGGAGGCTTCCTACGTACCATGCCTTGACACGGATCAAAGACTTCGTAGTTCAAATGGTTTGGTCGCAATGGCTTACCACTGGACCGGGATGTAGTTTAACGTCATACTGGACGGGGGTGAAACCCGACGTGAAAGACGGGTGGGCTTGAACCTCTTGGAGGCTTCCTACGTACCATGCCTTAACATGGATCAAAGACCTCGTAGTTCAAATGGGGGGTTTGTCGGTAAACCGACGTGAAAGCAGACCTTGGTCCACTGATGGTGGGCTTGAACCTCGTGGAGGCTTCCTACGTACCATGACTTAACATGGATCAAAGACCTCGTAGTTCAAATGGGTTTCGCCGGTGAACCGACGTGAAAGCAGACCTTGGTCCACTAATGGTGGGCTTGAACCTCGTGGAGGCTTCCTACGTACCATGCCTTGACACGGATCAAAGTCCTCGTAGTTCGGGTGGGGAGTAGACCTTGGTCCACTGATGGTGGGCTTGAACCTCGTGGAGGCTTCCTACGTACCATGCCTTGACACGGATCAAAGTCCTCGTAGTTCGGGTGAAAGTAGACCTTGGTCCACTGATGGTGGGCTTGAACCTCGTGGAGGCTTCCTACGTACCATGCCTTGACACGGATCAAAGTCCTCGTAGTTCGGATGAAAGTAGACCTTGGTCCACTGATGGTGGGCTTGAACCTCGTGGAGGCTTCCTACGTACCATGCCTTGACACGGATCAAAGTCCTCGTAGTTCGGGTTGGTTTGTCGGGGTCGGTGCTCACTCTAAGCCCACGTGAGTCATGCTCGGTGTGAGAAACAAGAGGTTGCAAGGACCTGACGATCACGTCGCGAAGGGTGCATCCGTGAGAAGCGAAGAGGGGCTTACGCGTTGAGCGGCCCATGGTGTTGGGACTTACTCCAGGATGGAGGCCCATGGCGCGACAAAGCGCGGGGAAGATGGACCTTGGTCCGACAATGGGAGGTGCCTCGTTCCCTATCACGTCCTCCACTGACCTTGGTAGTGGGGAAGTACCGAGATGCACGGGTGCAATCATCCGTACCAAAGGTTAGGGATTTACGCTCTGAGGCGACCCTTCCCCTGCGAACATACACCACTCCGACAAGGAGGATCTCATTCCATGTGCGGAAGAGTTCCATTCCCGTGGAGACGAGCGGTGTAAAAAATGTTCGACGTGGGGAAACCCTTCGTGAGGGAGACGAGGTTGGGTCACAGTTTAACGTCATGTGTTGAGGACGTGGTGCTTGGCAGTTTAACGTCCTGTAGCTCGGACGAGGTGGGTTCACTCCACACCCCTAGGGCTTACATAACCGGTACCCTCTGGTCCTTGGGGAAGGGAAGGTGTCGGTAAGGCCATGGTAAAGGGGGGTCGCGGGAGGAACCATCGAAGGGTCCACGTTAGCGTGGCTATGCGAAGAAGCAATAGCCGTTAGCGTGCCTATGCGAAGGAGCATTGGGCGAAGCAACGCTACGGGAGGTGTTGTCCATGGGACTTTGAAATCACATCGTGCAAACCTGGAGGGTCGCACGGAAGGAGGAATCGCTAAGCAGAGGAGTGTGCTTTGCGAAGTGGGGTGCCTTGGCCTTAGCATGGGGCATAGGTGGAAGTGGGAGGTGCTTCGCGAAGTGGAACAGTGTTCGCGGAGCACTGCCTCGCGAAGGAGTGGTTCGCGAAGCAGGGTCCTGCCAAGCAAAGTGCTTCGCGATGCATAGTTATCCTGCCTTGGCATAGGGATTACTAGCATGGGTTGGGTGTTTCGCGAAGCACGAGTGCTCCGCGGCTGCCCGGGTTCCCTTGGGAATCCCCTTCCTTTGCGAACGCCCTTGGGCTTCGCGAAGGGCATCCCTCTCGGAAGAGGGGCTCAGGACGAAACAAATCAGAGTCGTCTCGCGAAGTAGAAATACCTCGCGGAGCTCATGATTCCCGGGGCAAAGCTTGCTTCGCGATTCGGGAGAGGAGAAGCCGAGAGGTCGGATTGTCCGTCTCGGGGACTCAGGGGGAGTCGAGTATTTATAGGGAAGGGGCGCCGCGAAGCAGGGCCCGCGCGCCGCCTCTGGAGCTTCGCGGCGCGCTCGCGAACGTCAAACGCGCTCGCGGAGGATCACCGCCTCTGGTGCTTCGCGGCGCTCGCGAACGGCAAACGCGCTCGCGGAGGATCACCGCCTCTGGTGCTTCGCGGCGCCGCCAGGGCTGGGGCGCTTCGCGGAGGGGCTTCGCGGCTGTGCTTCGCGGCTGTGCTTCGCGATGCAGCACGCCGGCTGTCTTTTTCGTTCCTTCCTTTCGGGCCATATTTTTGGCGCCAACATATATAATTCCAAAATATAATACAACCTTTATTCATCAAATAAAATCCCATAGTATTATGTTTACCTTAATCGAATAGGGTTCCGAAAATAATGAACATCTTCCTCAATAAACTTAATAACTTAACACCAAATAATATTCCAATCTTGTTTATATATTCAATAATTTTTTTCCCAAAGTAAAATTATTCATCAACCATAAAATTGTTTAACTAAAAAGAAAACATCATACTAACTAGGTCTTCATTTGGGCTTGTGTTGGGCACAACACCCTTGTCTCCATTCAATTGTGCGTTCAAACCTCAAGGCCTTGTCGCCTAATCTATGATTTATAATTTTTATAAAACTATAGTAATACAATCATTATTAAGTTTTTATATATTTGATAATATCCAAAAATAACCTTAATATAATTAGGATTAATAAAAAAATTAACCTCAAAGGTTATCTCATACCTTTCATTTTTTATCCCAAACTGTAATAACCAATAATTAATTCAAAAATAAATGCATCCTAAATATCATTAGTCACATTAAAATTTCATAACATAAATAATAAAAAGTAGTTTCAATGAGATAGATCTTTTAATAAACTTAAAAATCTTAATACCATGATGGTATCCATAACTAATATGATAACCTCATATGAAAATTTTTTTTCTTCAAATTCATCTAAACCCCCATCAGATACCAATTATAAGGATGCATCTTTAATCATTACATATTCAAGTGCCTTTGAGATATAGTTCACTTTATTATAATTCCAAGTATCTTTTTGGTTTATCATTTTATAGAATTTTTAGAAACTATTAAATAGTAAACTCATACATTACAATTGAACTCTTTTACTCAGTATCCACTTTTCTACAAAATAAAACATTTTAAAATAATACATTGTTTCTTTTCCTGATAAATATTCACAATTTTTATCATTCTCTAATACTTGTCCCTAATCTTCCTTAAACCATATAAAACCATTTTCAAATTGTGGGATGAGAAAAAACAATCTTAGTAAGGGATATAAAAGAAAGAAAATTGTTAGTCCTATGAAAAACATGAAAACTATTATAATGTATACCTTTATCTTAATTTTTTTTGAAAAAATGAAATAAAAAAATTCAATAGAAAAAATAAAAACACTATTTTCTTCAAATAAAATCTTTAAAACAAATATTAAGAAAATAAAACCCTTACATCAATTTAGATACCTATATTAGTAAAACACTTTCAAAACCCTTACAATAGGAATAACCATATGGATAAATTCAAATATAATTATCTATAGAACATAATCATTACCCAATACATTTGAGAGATATAATAGGTATCACCCTTCTTATAATCTATATTATCATCACCCATTTTAATGATCTCTAATGGATCTTAAAACATCTTATAATATGTTTTAGGTATACATCTAAGCTATAATGGGGATCAACCCTTAGTATAATATGTATCAGACTCACCCATTTTTCTTATAACTCTCAAGCACTATTTTATGAATAAAAACATTTATGATCAAAATTTTTCATAGTAAAATGATTTTAAAAAAAATTAAAATAAAACACATTTGGATATCAAAAACCATTTTTTTTAAAATGACTTAATATCAAATAATTGAACACGTCTAAAAGAAAACATTTTGTTTAGAGCCATAGAAACATATAGTGGAAACATCAAATCATTAAGAAGAACTAAAAGTGGGAAAATCATCTCATTATAAGTAAGTTAAAAAATATTCCATCTATATTTTATTTTTTAAAAAGTCATAAAGTACCTCATTTGGAAAACAACAGAAATATTCCTTTAAAAATGTTTTGTAAAAAGTCAAACAAAGTAAAATTGACTTTGAAAAATAATATAAGAATAGTAAAAAAAAATATTTAAATAATTTTAAAGAAAATAATTACATATACATGGAAGAAAAAAAATTATTTGAATTAAAAAATTAAATAAAAATTTTTAAAAAATAATTCCCCTTACCTTGAGTCTGATTCGTTATGTACACTCTTTATCTCCCTCTTCTTTGAAAAATCATATTTTCATAAAATCTTAAGACCTCAAAGATTAGTATTATACCAAAATAAAGACCTATATAATGTGTTTATGGATTATATAAAGGCATTTCATTTGATATTGGTTGAACCAAATGGGTTTTGATGTGTGAGTAAAAGAGAAGAAGAGGTTACCTTTTATAAGAGATGGAGTGTCACTCATGGCATATGTCAAAATATTAAATTAATATAAATTAATTTTCAATTCCCAATGGTAAAATAATGAGTTATTTTAAATATAAGATTTTGATGGGTATAGATACAGTAATAAAAAAATAGAATTTTTTTGACTGTATTTCTACCCATATCTTTGTATTATAACCCATATTTAATCCCATTAACTCTTACCGTGACCTCAAGTATTTTTACTCTCTGAGGGTCAATATAGTTACTATAAAATAAAATAAGTACCATAAATGGATCATGGTTGAAATTTTAAACTTTATCATAATCAATTTTCTGTATTTAATATTTTTAGTAATTTTATATCATTTAATAAAATGTAATTTAATATGAAATATTTGTAATGTCAATTTTTAGAAATATTCAACACATTGAATTTAATAATATCAAGATAAAACTTATAATTCAGGAAAAATATTTTAATATATCCTTAATAAGTCAATGTAATCAATAAATATATTTATTTATATTATTTATCTCATATTATATTTATTATAATATTTTTAATATCATTTGTTCATTTTCTCCACTAATTAAATAATTATTATACCAGTATTGTACAATCCTTTAAGTTGATTATTTCTTCAATAAAAATTAAAAACAATTTACAATGATGAATAAAAAAATTGATATTAGAAAATTATATTTATAGTCTAACATATTCTTTGGATATCACCACACTAAAAATATTACACTTATTAAAAACAAAAATGTTACATGTTTGATATTTCTTTATATAAAATTCAATTAATGTTTTAATTTCATATACACGGCACCAAAATTTTATAAATTAAACCCATGTATGATTATGTTCAATATAAGCTCATAAAATAATATTAAGGTAAGTTTTTGGGTCATCTAACGGTTCTGATCATTTTATTTGTAAGCTATGTTACCTAATTTACCCTTTACACTAGTAATAAAATTACTAAGTTCACTATTCATATTGATAAAAAATAAAAAGGAAATATTTAATAAATTTTTACCCATTGATTCCAAATATTGAATCAATTTTTCAAAATTCAAAACAACTAATTTTCAAAAATCAATTTAAAATTAAACCCGCAAATCATGATAAAAGAAACTTATTTCAGAAAAATACCCATTTAAAATATAAAAAGTGTTTATATTAATTTAAATTATAATATCCATTTAAAAACCATATTGTTATTATTTTTAATAATAATAAACTTTTTATAATTTTAAACTAATCCAAATTACAGTTTCACCTTCTAAATAATTAAAAATAATGTATAGTAGTCAATAAAAGTTATTATTTTTCACTATTCATTGAAAAATAAATATTTTCTTAAAATTATCAAAAATTATACAAAAGATAATTTTTAGGATATGAATTCATAAAATGAATTAATCTTTTTAAAAAAAATTCTAATTTTTTTATAAATTAGTTATAATTATCACCAAAAAAATAAATAAGAATCAACTTTGAAGAAAATGTTTTTTTTTAAGATTAAATTGACTTTACTATAGAATTAGTACATTTTAAAATATTATAATTAATACATTAGGAACTAGTAGGGCAATTATATCTTTATAAACGTGGTTAAAATTATTCATTCCCACTAATTTAAAGGCTAAGTTATATTGGTCAAACTTATATAATAATATTCAGTTGTCTTTTTATGCACAATGTTGCTTATATTATAAACTATCAAACATAGACTTTCATTTTAATATCTCAGGTTGTAAACATTGAGGTACCTTTTTGGAAATAAGAATATAATTTTTATATAATAATTAATTTATAATTAACAAAGGACTAAAAGTAAAAGTTGTTACATGTATTAAGTAAAAGGAAGTGATAAATCAATTGGGGTATTTTTGATATCAATGTCATTAACAAAAATATTTAAACAAATAATGTAATATTTGTGGAATGAAGTAAAATAAGATGAAAATATAAAAGTAAAATCTCACCACTTTTTATATATGTTTCCAAGAAGGAAGTTCCCAAACTCTTGGATATCAGGATTGTCTTTTTATTCTATGAATGTTAGTGGTTAATACCACTTAAATTTATTCTCATGAAGGGTTTGATGATAGTGATCAATGATAAAGATAATGAGTTGATCTATATAAGAATAATTATGGGATACATTGTATGTGAATACTAATAGAAGTTAAAATTTTCATAAGGAATTACCACTTTTTACTAACTTTATTGTCTAAAATTCTTGAAATGTTAGTTGTACATCAGTTTAATTATATCTTGGATGAATACATTGGTTAAAAAAATACAGATGGAACAATCCATTACCTTTAATACTACAACTATTTAACTATATAGAACTTATTATTATAATCATATGTCATTCAACATGTTAAATAAACCAATAAATTTTCTAAAGAGTGTTATGCATGTTTTCCATTACATTTTAGAGAAATTATTTTAGAATTTTTTGAAATATTTCTCTATTCATGGGAGATCCTTTAAGAAAAAAGTTCATAAATTATATTTGGTATACAACAGTTATAAAACAATGATGAGTTATTAATTATGAAAAGATTAATGTCATGGTATAAGAGGGAATCATCCATGATAATAGGATATCAAATAAAGAACATAACATTATCCCATTGAAAATAAAGGTGATACAAGATCTTCCTAGTCCAAATACATTGAACTATATCAAAGGAATTCTTAAAAAAGTTGGATTCTACCCCTATTTAAAAAATAAAATTCTTTAAGATAAATATGAATTTTTTTAATATTTATTAAAGGGAGTTCTATTTAATGTGGATGAATCTTTTAAGAATTCGATCATTACTCTGCTTTAGAATTCTGTTTCCACCCTCATCATGGTATCTCCTAACATTGTGAATATATTTGAGCAAATGTGTGATTAAAGTGATT
Organism: Viscum album; assembly: GCA_963277665.1. Taxonomy (NCBI): domain Eukaryota; kingdom Viridiplantae; phylum Streptophyta; class Magnoliopsida; order Santalales; family Viscaceae; genus Viscum; species Viscum album. Next base: position 1,359,350,697 of record OY728140.1, read on the forward strand.
AATTTTAGAGTGATACTTAGTGGAAGCATGTATATCATATATTTAAATATATCTATTATACAATCCACAAACTCAATTAATCTAAAATCAACTAAACTGCAATAGAGAAATAAATTATGTAAATAGACTATAATTTTGATTTGTGTTCAGTATATATATAATCTCTAGGATAGTTGATTATACTGATCATGTTTCATAGGATAATTTTATTAGAAAAAATTTACAAAACAATGGAATATTCAATATATATTATTACAAAAAGTGAATTATATCACGATTAAATTAAAAAGGGGATTGAAGAATGTGGTGGGTGTTCCTTTATTATCATTAGAATTTATGAATGTAAAAGAAGTGGAATAAATAGATATGTTTTATAATTTTCCAAATGAGAACTATTTTATATTTATAAAAATACTAATCAGTATTCTTTTTACAATAAATATTATTTATAAAATGAGACAATATATCCTCACATAACTAATAAACAAATAAACCGATGTTTGATCGATGTGGAACAATATTATTGGGATAGTCCATTATTGTTCAAGGAATGTTGAGATAGACTAATTAGTTAATGTGTTCTTAAATTAAAGGTGAGTCGTATTCCAAAATTTTATCTCTAATCCCATACAATAAAATATCATAGACCAAATAGAATAGTGTATTTTTTTTTAAAAAATAGGTTATTTTATTCCCAATATTTATAAATATGAAAGGGTGTTTATCAAAAGATAAAATTGATTCCAAAATATTTTAATAATTGGAAAGATAAATTAAATGACACAACAAAGAATTCATGAATTTTAATTTTTCATTGTGTGAATAATTGATTTTATGGGACCCTTTTAAGATCCTCTAGAAAAAACACATCCTTATGTGGGTAAAGTATTTTTTAAAATGGGTTGATGTTGAGGCAACAACAAAGAACATAACCAACATGGTTATAATTTTATAGAGAAAGGTAATTTTTACTCAGTTTATAATTCCTCAATTACTCATTACTTATCAAGTCACTCAATTCAAAAGTCACTTGTTTCTGGTACTATTGGAAAAAATATGTAGTTCAATATAATACATTCACCACATATTATTAGAAAAAAAGTTATAAGGTATAAATATATAACCAAATTAACAATAGAATCCTTGGGAAGTATTTTATTTTAATCTAAAATTATTATATTAAAAAGTAATTATGATTCATTATATAGATATTGGGTAGATTGTAAAACACCAATTGGTATGACAACATTCAAATTTATTTTTGAGAATCCATATCACTGGTCGATGGAGATTAGACTTCTATGTTATTAGTAAATGAAGAAAGTAAACATAGAGTAACATGAATATGGACAATAGGTTGTTTTACCATGATGAATTTGATGGAAGTAAAATAAATTAAAAGATAATGTTAAGATTTATAAGAAAAATATCAATAAGTGTAATGATCATTGAAACAATTACTAAACATTTAATCCCAAAGATAAAGCAATTTTGTTTAAATTAAATTGGAAAATTTTTCAAGAAAAATCATAGTCACAATAATATAGAGACTTTATAATGATCAATGCATATCAACATACATCCATTAAGATTCAATGGGTTCATGAAATACATTTCAAAGTCAATGGATATCGATAAAGCTATAGATACAAAAATTCATATAGATATGTATTAAATATCTAAAATTTTATTGTAGGAAGAATGGTATGTCAGTATCTAGACATTAAATTAATCATTGTATAGGAGAAACCCCATATACGTCATTCAAAACTCAATTTTTTCATTTATTTAATAGTTTTTTAGGATTTTTTACTTTATAGAGATGGAATTTATAGTAATGAATCATGAGGTTAACCCTATGTAAGAACTTAATTTTAAAAACATATATAGAGAGAGAGGACATGAGGGATGAAGTAACCGAAAATATAAAATGGTGTGTAGAATTGAAAAGGAATCCTATTTTTGAAGAGAATAAGATTCATTGTATAGTGAATTCCAGGCCATGTTGTAGTCCACATGATTTTCCCCTGGAGAATGGAAATAGAAAAACCCATGACCATTATGAACATTTTTCAAAGACAAGTTCCTTTTAAAAACCTAACTATAATCTTTGGTATGTCATGGTAGGCTAAGAATACAATTTTTATTAAAATCCCTAATCATAAAATGCCATGTTGAGGCCATTATACACTACATTCATGTTTTCCCACTAATCGGACAATTTGATCACCACCACCTTTATTTTCAAAAAATTATTTCCCTAAACCATGGATCGAACCAACATAACCTTGGACCACCATTCCATAATTTATTACTTCCATGGATTAGATGTAATTTTCAATACACTACAACATCTCATATATCATGTCGAGTTTTAGCAGTACATTTTTTATCCTACCTCTTATCACTATAGATTTTCCAACCACGTTTTCCCTACCGTTTCTTTCCATCCAAGTTACCCAACATAAAATACTCAACCATAAACAACCACTATACTTTTTTATTAGATTATTTCCTATATATAGTTAATCAATAAAACAATAATCTATAAAAAATAATATAACCAAAAAAATAGTCATTCACCTTGAAATAATGGTGAATAAGAATTTTCATTACCCCCTCTTCTAGATATATATATAATATTTATTTCATCATATCATGTTTAAACTTAAACCTCAAAATTAAAAAGGAATTTCCATTAGAACACACTATAATGTTTTTTACCCAAAACTGAAATTTGGAACCAAACCCCTCCATCAAGTCTAAACTAACTCTTATATGTTGTGGTGTTATCCCATTTATTAGGAAATAATTATCAACCATCTTAGAATGTTATAATAAACATGGAATAACCATCATCTCTCTAACCATACCTATCCCCCTTCATTTATTTAATGGTGACTCGCCATTTAAAATAATTGAAATTTTATTAATTCTAAAATATTATATTATGGAAAGAAAATGGGAACCCGGTCTAAAAAAATGGTACAACCAAAAGGAAAACTAGTTTTAACACCCAAAATTCATTAAAATATTAATCCTACCAATATACACATGTCTTAAACATGCCATAGTCATGTTTATCCACTTTATGTCTAATAAAATTCTTTATATTATTTCAATTTTATCCCCCAAACTAAAACCATGTCCCATTCCACTTAACATAAAACCGTTTTATACAAACATCCACAACATGTTGAACCCTTCAATTTATCTTCCTTCATAGGAAACCCCAACAATCCTCTAATAATATTCAATTTTGGTGATATATTTATATTTATTAATATAAAATTTTATATATTTTTCCCTAATTTATATAAGTTCATTCATGTACAACCAATAACCATATCTTAAATCCTTGATAAGAACCCTCAATCCATCCATAGATCCTTTCAGAAAATAAAATTGAAACTAACATGCTTTAAACAACATAGAAAAAGCCTCATACCCACTAACTCATCATATTATAATATCATGGAGAAATATAGAGGTTATACACCATCTCATCCATCCATCATGTACTGAATTCTTATGTTTCATAAACTGGTGGATCATAAAGACTATAAGAATCAAAAAATAAGAAGATAGATATGGGTATGGATTTAAATCCTTATTTTATTTCGATAATTATACCTATATCCATAATCCATGAAAACATATATAAGATCCAATTAAAGAGATTATTCAGTTAAAAGAGTAAACCTATAGAGAGAGACTTGTGGAATTCCTTAACATAATCTATATTGATCCTTAAGGTGTTTTATTATACTAGAATGTAAGATATTTTATTTAACATTTTCCAAATTTTGATGGAATTGGGGTATTTATTCTTTTTATTTTTTATTCTATATAATACATATGGATAATCATCGATCCACTATAGCACAATGATATTTTATATTGTAGATTTATTATAATGGTAAACAATATTAAGCATGATATAAAATAGTCAAAGGGATCTCCTCATAAAACCCTATATGTGAATATTTCATAGTGAAATCACTTTATTGTGGATCCAAAACGGGGATATCCAAGAAACTATTGAAAAAATATACATCAATATTCTTTATTTTATTCTTATTGGTCCACCCTTTAACGTTATTATTCTCTTAACTATTATAAGAATATATTGAGAAAAATTAAGAGGACACTATTAGAAAGATAACTTATTGTGATACCAGCCAAGTTTCTAAGTGTTTTTATTCATTTTAGCCACTAAATTCCATGGGAATGATTTAGGTCCAATATTACCAATAATTACACAAAAATATTCATGTTCATTAAGATTGGGGATTACTAAATTTTGTAAATCGCTGACCCCCCATACTCAAATAACAAGGATAATTCATCATCTCTAATTCTTATCCGTCATTGTTTAGGTTATACAATATTCCTAGAGAGGTAAACATAACCACCTTAACTAGAATCAATGGGGGAAATTTTTCCAGGCTATTGTAAAATTTTAATTAATTAATTAGTGTCCATGTGTAAAATTTAAAAATATATATGTTATTGTACTATAATGAAAATTTTGAGTTATTAGTATATATTATTCCTTCAAGATCACGAAAACATGATGAATATCTTATGAGACCCACCCTTACCATGGTTTCCCTAGGTGGCATATTTTCAATAGTATTAATTGAATATCACCCATTAAATAGAAAACCACCACTTATAGCCACCCATGTGGTACCAATTTCTCCTTTAACTATTAATCCCTAATCTTATGATATTTTCTCTCTCAAAAATTTATAGATTATAGAGCTTGTAGTAATAATTGATAAGAAGAAAGATGATCTGACTGTCAAGGGCTTTACTTCCTTAGGAACTAATTCCCTATAATCACATGAGGTAACTCTTATAATTTTGACTCCTATATACATACCATTTTATATTTATCCAATTAAACATAAAGAGAAATATAATAAGTTAATATCCAATATTTTTTCAAAGAGGTAAAAATTTTCAAATTATCTAGGAAATACTCCATAATATTTTAATGAAACCAAGTAAAAATATTCTATTAAGGAAGCGATCAAATATTATATTTAAAAGAAAAAAATAGATAATTAAAAAAGGTTACACAATAGGGAGGGTGAGAAAATAAAGAACATAAATATAAAAAAGAATATATAATTCTAGGTAATAAAAGGAATGATAAATATTTTCTTTGACAGGAAACCCTAAAAAGGTGATATTATGATTGGCCAATCTATATAAAGGAAAACATAGTCGAGAATCCACTACCATACTCCAAAAATTACAATGAAACCCCATACTCTGAGGAGGATAAGGACAATGTTTCATAGGGTGATCCCAAATAAGTGTAGGATAACTTTACCCACTTTTTATTTTTTTCCCTTCTGTACTTTTTTTAAATATTTTTTACTATCCTATCACAAATTACAGAATATAATTAAAGGAATTATTTCATACCTAAATTTTTTCATCAACGTTTTCTCTATTTTAGTACATGATATATATTCCAATTCTCATAAGATAATTTTGAGAAAATAATATCGTATTTTAATTGATACAAAAAACTCTAACACATTTAAAAGAATATGGTACAATATTTTCAAGGAATTAATTTATACATTTTTACCAATTCATTTTTTTCTTTTTAATTTATAATAGTGACTTTAACACTGTCAATCTAATTTAAAATAGTGATAGAACGAATTGTTATTATGTGTGGGAGGGATTTGATGGACATTGTTAGTTTTTTATCATGAAATCATTAATATGGGAGATAATTATCTTATGAAAATTCTATTAAATTAAGAAAATTTGGAAGAATCGTGAATAAATAATTCTAATTTTTTTGTGGAATTCGTTGAAAATAAAGTACTAAATAATTTTTATATTTAAATACAAAATGATTAATAAAAACATTCTATTAGTTTTTTCAATTTTCTAAAGATATATTAAATTTAATAATTATTTTTCATTCATTATATGAGTTATTATACAATTAAAAACTCCAATACCATGGAGTTATTCTAAGACTTATTGTAACACACTTTAGTATACACTCTTTCTTGAGAGATTCTCCAAATATGCATTACTACAAGAAATTGAACATTAATATTTTTCAAATATGAAATTATTTTACTACATTAGAGTGACTAAATCCATATTTGGATATTTTTTAAACCATTTGACCATTAGAAATAATTTATATTTGATATTTTATTATTCTTATATAAACTATGAACTACATTAAAGGAAATACACATTATCAGTTGATTTATCCTTATTACCTTTTATTCAATTTTGTAATTTCATTACTTCTTTTGAGATGAAAGAAGAGTGATATTAGGGATTTATGGTATTTTTAGGTGATAATTATATGATTAAAAAGTCAGGGTGAGTGTTATACTTGTATATTTTTAGAGAACTATCCCAAATTTATTTTCAATTGTTTTATATGTCTCATATACTATTTAAAAAGTTTTGACAGAGGATAAAAAGAGTGAAATTAAAGAAATATTTTAAATCATTCACTTTTAGGATTATCCAAACTATGATGTTATAAAAAATGTTTGGGTTTTGTGAAAAAGAAAGATAATAAGAAAATTATTCTTAATTAAGAGTAAATGATATTCATTATTTATACTACGAAAATAATCCCATTTTAAGCCTTTTTTCATGTAATTGTTTTACTACTAACCTTCAACTTCAAAGAAAATTATAAATATTTAATTTATGTTTTATTGAGTAATGTAGTTTAATTTCATATGTGGAAAATAAGATAAACATTAATCTTATGGATATGATGTATAAATATGAGATTAGTCAGAAATCAATATTTTAATTTATCTTGAGTGATGAATGAAATTTTTCTAAAAATTTAGATCGAAAAATAAGATAGGATATTTAAGGAAATGTTAGAATATGATTATTGGAGAGATGAAAAATTAGAATGTGGGTTTAATTATGAAGCACGATTTAATAATTAGGGATAATGATCACATTGAAATATTATGATCATTAATTAAAAATTTATTTTTTTGACATGATTGGTACTTATTTTCTTCTATCAACGAGTTTTTTCTTTGAATTCATTATTATATATTTTTACTTAAAGGAAAGATAAAGATTATATATGGGAGTAATTTGATATTTCACTTTTATATCCATTCTGTTATTGAGTTTTAATTAATAAATCCTAATAAATTTACTTAAATAAAGTTATTTTGAATGAATTTGGATAGATTTTATCATAATATATAAGATAGAGAACTTTGAGAAATAAGAGAAAAAATTAGACAGAATATTCTAGATTGAAACCATAAACACACTGTAGTGGAGATTTGCGAAGTAAAATTTGGATTTCAAAGATATTATTCCATGGAGGAATAAAGTTTTAGACCATTATTATTTTTATTTCGAACGATAAAAAGAACTATTTTTTCATTCCAAAATTTAACGATATTTTAAAACATATACCTTAAAATATATATATATATATATATTAAATGAATTTATTCTATTTTATTTTTACTAAAAATTATCATAAATTTATAGACATTTATGACTTAATTCATTAACTTTACTAAATTCATGTATGTATAATAAATATTAATTTATTTATAATATAATAATACAAATAAATGTAAGAAACCCTAAAAAGAGACAATCATTAATTTATTTCTTATTAATAATCAATACATATGAAGGATAAATAGTATCCAAAAAAATTTAAATATATATAAATATATAATTAAAATAAATAAATAACATAATTAAAATTTCAAAATTCATTTTGTCTTGATCTACTAGAAATATAATAGTGGAGAAAAATACAGTAAAAAAGAAGACAAAACATTATAAATATGACTTATTTATAATTTAATATTTAAGAACCTTGAGAGAATTTTTTTTGAATTTTGAATAAAGTAAAATAGTATTATTTTAATAAGAATTATAATTAATATATGATAGTTGGAATAATAAATGGTTATTAAAAAAATATCATACCACTGAAAAAATAACCTGGCTATTGGGAGTGGTAAATTTAGAGTTAATTAATATTTACCATGAATTAATAAATAAATATAAATAAAATTGTATCATAAAATTATTTTTTAAACCATGTGACTTTAAGTTAATATTATGTACATTTTTAATAGGGTATGTTTTGATATATTTAGTAAAAAAGTAATATATATATTTCTAATAAAATAATAAATTTACCTAGTTTTCAAAATTATTATGTTTGAACCAGATATCATATATTCAATTTCTTTATTTTTTTATATAAAACAATTATTTATCAATCATATAGTTATTATAGAATAAAAAAATGAAATCTCTCATTGTAAACATATTTTATTTTTTAGATATTTTTTATATCTTTTTCATATTATTTGAATAAAAATTTATGTTCCTAAATTTATAATTATAAATTCAAATAAATGGAATCTGGTTTTTGAATCTTCAGGTTGAAATAATCTTATGATGATTTTTTTGGTATTTTTTAATACAAGTTGTTTTTAGGTGAACTGTGGGAATTTTAATTTTTATGTATATAGTATGTTTTCTAATATCATTAGAATATAAATTTAACTCATAAAATTAAAAAACATTCTTCATGAATTAAAATATATTTAATGAGTAAAATAATATATTTAAAAATAATATAATTAATTTTTAAACATATAAATAAATTTTCGGAACATATTATTTATTTTATTTGAATAAATAACTATATTTCATTCTTTACAATGTATAAAATATTTCCAAGGCTCCATTTTTCTATTATTTACCAAATGATAAAAAATATGTATTTTTTATCAAAAAACATTTGATGCCAAATGAATCATTACAATTCATAGTCATTATTGTCCCAACTCCATTGATATAATGACTTAAGAGGGGGTGAATTGAGTTCCTAAATTTCACATTTCAAAAAATAATTCACATTTAATATATTTCTATGTCTATTATAATTTTTAAATTTATTTTATTAGTGGAATAATGAAAATTAGTGATATTACATAAATGGTTTTTATAGCATTTTTTATTTTCAAGAAACATCCACTACTCCACTCCACCAAAACTTAATATGAGTATGGTGTTTATATTTAGATCATTTTTGGGGGATCTCATAGCTGAGTACTAGTAGTGGACACGTGAAGTTTATAGATTATATAAGACTTCAACCAGTATCTCCCTCTCTATTACAATAAATATTATCCTTGGTCTCACTCTCCCACATAGATAAGAAGTGCGTATATAAAAATATAATATAATATATAGAATTTAAAAAAAAATGTGTCGCACAATTGTCTTTGAATTCATAATTAACAGAAGTTGAATCTTCTTCAGTGAAACAAAAATGTATATAAAGTATATCTTTTAAAAATTTCTACAACCATATATCAAATATTCAAGAACACATTTCAGTTGAAGTATTATCTCATATATTATCTTGTTTTTCAATCACCAAATTAATCTAGTTTGAGTTTTATCACTTTATAAAAATAAATGATAAAAATCATATTAGTAAGGGAGATGATATTCATATGACTTTTTTATTTTGTGTGTATCAAATATTTTTCTATACAGATGGGATATAAATTATATTTCAATTTTAATAGATTAAAAAATGATCTTATTTCCCTTCCTTAAATGATGTAATATTCAAATGTTAAATTTCATAGGATCTTAAAACACTCATCAAACATAATTTTAGAAATAAATAAACCCAAATCAAGATCAACCATGTGATAATTCTTGAAATCATGATAATATATAATGAAATAAACAAAAGTCATACCTTATATCAAAGAATTTTTTTAACCATTCTTCATGGAAAAAGGTTGATGAAGACCACTTGGGTGGAATCTAAATAGAAACCCTCCTATGAGGTTATTCATGGGAAAAAGTTGATTCACATAACACATAGGTAATTCCCTTTACACACCCATGGAATATAAATTCCTCACTCATGGTGAAGGAGAATATTGCTTATAGAGATAAGGGGAGTATAAAAAGAATCCTAGAAAGGCTTAAATGAGAAGTTTCTCAGGGTGATCACCTCCATATATATCCATTAATATGTACTCAATCATTCCATGAATTAACTCATATATTATAAAATATGAATTAATTCCACTTCCTAAAATGCTTCAATCCTATGGATTTTACACCATTTCATAGAATTTAATCATATGAAATAGCTCATTTAGTGATATACTAAGTAGAATATTGAAAGAAATCCTTTTGATATTTCACTGTTATCCAAAATGAATCATACTATTCATATATAAAATATTACATGGGAGGAATTCATTGTATATTATATCATTCCCTTTTAATATATCCATATTATCTCTAATGATATTCCAAAATTCATCTTATGAATAATGATTTTTTAATATATCCTTCAGTATCCCACTGTCACCAAAGCCTCATAGACTTTTTTTCAATTTCTCATTATATTGTAACATAAATAATGACTAGTAAAAAAATATACAAAACATATTTCGGATATCGTCACAAACACTTTTGGAAGGATGTCGCCAACTCTAACTTATATTAAATCATATGAAAAAACTTGTGAATACAAATCCAAAAATCATTTAGATTAACTCAGAAATAAATTTAGAGAAACAATATAAGTCGAACTCAAAATTTATTAAGTTAACCACAACGTGGGACCCTAACAGCCTTTACAGCATTGAAAAAAAATTTAATACCCATATTAAAAAATATAAATGAATAGTGGCCTTTAGAAAATTATTAGTGTTACTCATGCTTCAGAGGGATCCAATGTTATCTCTATCAAATATAGATATATCTATACCTATGAGAACCAAAAGTATTATGTTCAATTATTCATTATCATATGATTCTTTTGTCTGAGATATCAAGTGGCCTTGGGAGACGAAGAATATTAATTCCATATTTCCCACTCATTTCTCTTAGACACTCCAAGTAAATAATTAATAGGTCGATGAATAGATCACATTTCATTCACCTTTATAGATGATAACATCACATTTACCACATTGAACGCCTATCATTGAATCATCATAGTGTTTATAATGTATACTCATAAAGGAAAATTCATTTAGATTCCTTGAATTTTCTCTATATAATGATATTTATAAGAACTCATCTATCTAGCATCCGCTATCTTATGAACTCAATCATGGAGATTACAATCATGAAGACTGATTCATCTGATAACTTCCCATTTCTTACCACGCTGACTTCTCTATTCTCTATCTAATGAATTCAAATTTCTCTTTCTTGTGATCTCAATATTTTTCCATTCAATGGATTTATGAATGTTTTTATATAGACTCATAATATTTCCTACATATTATATCCTATAATGAAAGTATGATAAATTTATGATGGTTTGTTTAGTGGATCCTTGAATTTCTAATCTATCTGGTCCTCACTATTTGATTATCATCTATCTAGTGATCTCCTGAATGTTCATCTGATGGAGATCATATTTCCCAAATAAATGATCTTCACATTCCATAATCTAATGATATCAGTATTTCTATGTATGATTCTTGTCATATCTTTCTTCCATCTGGTGATCATGAAATGTTTGATCTTGTGAAACATTTTCCATCGATCATAAAAAACCTCCTTTTGATATAAAGGTTTTATATTCCTAGTACATTCAGAAGATTTATGTTATCCAATGAAGTTCATTCAATAAACTCATAATATATCATCCATCTGGTTCTCATATGTATGATGGCATATTGAGAGTTTATCCATTCTTCTCTGTCTAATGAGCCTGCAAATGTATATCTCATGTAACTTCATTCGGTGACCATTATCTCTCTCTTCATTAAGTAGACTTAATATATTTCTTCATATGATTTTAATTTATATATTAATAACTAAAGGGTTGTATAGCTTGAACTTTATACTTTCATTATCTATCAAAAAACATCATGAATGTACTCATCTTGAACCATGATAAATTTTAGTTATCATGATATTTTAAAATTTTAAGAACAATAATTAATTGTCTAACTTCATTCTTTTATAGATACAGATTTATCACTTCATTCTGTATATAGCTACAAATTCATTTATTTTCCGCATTTATGGTATAAAATATTAATTTATGGTGAATGTCACTTTAAATTCCATGGGAATAAATCATAAGAAAATTTTAAATTCATCAATGTGATTTATTAATATGTTCATTTTGGATCCTTCATGTTTACTTTTCATGGTTTTACCATTGGGATTATATTCTTCAGTATATCTTCAATATTCTTCTAAGTCATTATTATCCTTTTCTCTTATCAATTAATCCATCAATTAAAAATGTTGCAGACATTTATTCATCATCCTTAAACATTCTATTTTATACATTAGAACCATTATCTTTAACATTACATTATTACTTACAAATATCATTTTTAAGTAGATCATCCATCTACAGTGATACTTCGTCAAATGATTCCTCCATCTATAATTTTGTTCATCTAAATTCTTTTAAACATCCATAAGAACCGTTTTTGTAAAGACCCGTAAAATTCAAGGAAATTTTTTTCTTAATTTTAATGAAATTTTACAAGAACGCAGTTTCTGACGGCACTTGATTCCGAGGCCCTGTGTGCCCGAAATCATTTTCCGAAGTTTAGCTCGGGTTCGTTCAGTGAATGAACGAGCGGGATTTTCTAACTATTGAACCGATGGTCAGAATCTAAATCAGAGGACACCGATGGAATCACAGCGCCAAGAATTGCTTAGAAACACCTTTTTCGGAGTTGCGTTTACTCGGGTGTGGTTTTTAATTTTTTGAGTTATGTAAAGAAATAAAATTAAAATGGTTCAACAATTTTATATTATTTTAAGTTGTTTGACCTAAGTAATGAGGTTAAATTGGGACCCACAATATCCTACCCAGTAGGTAGGATATTTGTGAGGTGGGGCCCACACAAGCCCCACCGTTTCTTTCACCTTTATCAACCCCCTCCATTAATTAAGTAACACACCTACACCCCCCTTTTTAATGAATTCAACCCTTGAGTTTATTGTGGATAATAAACGCCTCATTAATTGGGTGGTTTAAAACTCCTCAATTAATTCATTAATTGTTTGTTTCAATTCTTTTTGAAATTCAAACGTTGTCTTGTGTTAAAAAAATAAAACAATTCTTATTTTATTAGACGTTGGTTGTGCGAGAGGAGTTGGGAGAAATCACTCAAGTCGTGAAGCAAACCTTCCTCGACGAAGAACGTGAAGAACAGGAAGAACGTGAAGAACGCGAAGAACGCCGACCTCTGATGAAGGTCAACAAGGACGCCGGATCTTCGGAGATACACGACGCGACGCCGAAGAATCCTTTCTCCGCGACGTGACGATCCTGTTTCCGCAACGCTTCTTCTGCGACGCTTCTTCCATGACGTTCCTTCTCCCGCGGTAATCTTCGAATCATCAACCGCTTGAGATAGGGGTTTTGGGTCAATTAAATCGATTTGATTTATATCCTTGGCATGTGTTTAAATTTTTTTCGGAAGCCGTTTAAACTGCGAACACTGTGGGTGCGGACCAACGAACAAGTTTGAACCCACCGTTTCTTTGTTCTTGGTGTACGGATCGACGGGCGATGATGAAGCAGGCCGCAAGGGCATTTTGAGGTCTTCGCAGTGAAGAGTCGATCTAGGGAGGACCGCTGGAAAAGATGGCAGGAAAAACGGACCACTAAAGCGTATCCGGTGGTCCGTGGAAAACACCGCAGGCGCACCTCGCCGGCACGGCGGCGCCGGCGTCCAGAGGCGGCGGCGCCCGATGCGCCACCGGGAGGGGCCGTCGTGTCTGAAGTCACGGCGGCAGGTTGTTGGTCCCACGACTGAGCATGACCGAGGGAGACGGGACGCGGCGCTCGGCCACGTCTATTGGCAAGGGGCGACCCCCACACAGGGGGTCGCGGTTTCATTCAAGGGGGCGGCGCCCCCCTTTGCACATCCGCTCGGCCGAAACAGCCAAGCCACCTGGCTATCGGGCCGCTCCAGCCCGACGGGCCGGGCCGCGTCCAAGCCCGGCCGGGCCGCGCCCATGCAGGGCTAGACCCGGACCCGTTTCGGGATGACCTGGTTCGGGTCGACCCAGGGGGTCTCATGCCGGGTCGGTCCGGGCCCGACACCCCCACTTCTGGACCCCTTTCGGTCATTGGCCCATAACATGGGATACATACCTCCAATCAACACACTGTTAGCTGCGATGCGATCCTTGGATCGAGATGGTCATTTCGGTATATCACACTCAAGGTTTCGGAGTAGTTTGGGTTCGGCCGGGTTGGTTCGTACACGAAACCAACCGGACGCTCGGAACGGAAACACTTATAAATTGAGCTCCGGACGTCCGATTGACATGCCATCGACTTTGATGGATTTATCTTAGTGAGACAAACCTTTTGGCATACTCCTCTTGAGGTTTGGACGCAGTTGCCGTATGGTTGGGTTTGTTTTGACTCAAAAACCAATATGGCCCCTGGGACGAAAAAGCCAATAACTCTCAGACCGGGCGTTCGATTGATGCGCCGTCTGTGAAGTTGAGTTCCTGTTAACGATACGGAACTTTTGGATACATCAACTATGGACTATGTGTCAGTTGATGTATCATCCCCTCAGCTCGTGAAGCGGACCCTCCCAAATGAGCTTGCTGTGTGCAGGAACCCTAGAGCTGGCTGCGACTGCGACGACGATGACGACTGTGCAGAAATCCTCTGTGGATTCGATGACGATGACTACAGCACTCAGAGATCCTACGTGGATCAGTGCTACCGATCCTATGTGGGTCAGATCCTGTGTGGGTCAGCGCTCAGCAGTCCTATGTGGGCCAGCGCCTACAGATCCTATGTGGGTCCGATCCTGTGTGGGTCATTGCGGGGGTTAGTTACCTATCGATCCTATGTGGGTCATATCCTTTGTGGGTCATTGTGGGGGTTAGTACCTATCGATCCTATGTGGGTCCGACGACTTAGATAAATCAGTGGAAACTTCTGATCATCTCTATCATCATACAATGAAGTATACCTGTGTGAGCTGAATATTGTTTTTCTTTCTTATGTGGATTGTGTTGTGCTATCCTGTGTGGATGTGATCGAACTTGGTCTCGGATGTTGGAGCCGAACTGGAGTTGATAACATAGGTATATGTATGGTCATATACCTAAGTAGTGTTGGATGTTACATGGTGATTGTATCTTCCTTTGTGGATTCTAGGAGACCTTCGGGGGTCTCGGGGTCCCTGCTGAGTAGGTTATACTCACCCCTGCATGGGCTATGCCCGTACTACGTTGTATTGGTTGCAGACGACAGACAACGCTGATCGTGGTTGAGGCTTATGGAGCAGTTCAGTACCTGGAGGTGGACCACTGGGGGGGACGTACTCGAAGCGGACGGTTGGACCTGAGGATCTGTGGATGATATCTGTACCCACCCTTCATGTGGGACTTCTAGTGAACGGCTCGAGTCTGCAGCTTTACTTGTCAGTTGATATACTCCCTTTTTCAATTTTACTTTACTTTCAGTTTGGGTTTGTATTCTAGCCCACTTACTTTTCTGCACTTACTATTATACCCAGTTTTTACTTAGTGTTTACTTCTGCTTCCTTTCTATATGGTGTCTGTTTACCTTACAAAGGCAATGCCTTCCATTTTTACCGAGAATTACGCTTTGGTGCTAGTCGCCAGACCCTGGCCTATGGAAGGCGAGCTTTGGGTAGTCACGACACGGGCCCCGAGGATGGGTCGTGACAAATTGGTATTATAGGAGTTTGGTTCTACTAGAGAACTCAGGAATCTGATATTTTTCTATGTGAAGCAATAGTGTTAATAGTATTGAGTGTGGTTATCAGTCCAGGGAGTCCAGTGTTGGGGCGGAGGCCGACGTATCCGTACACCAGGACCCTGACTTCTGATTTCCGACTTAATGCACTGAAACATTGATTGCATGTGTGTTCATGTTTTCTTTGTGATTACTTTGTGTCAGCTCACCAGGTATATTGTTCTGACTGTGTCACACCTGTCTCTTTTCAGGATGGCCCCATGACGGCAGCCAGCTAGGGTTCCAAGCATTGTGTGTGACGACAGCCCACCGAGCGACGAGGCCTCGGTACAGGGCCCTTTGACAGCAGAGGCACCGGCGGTACCTCTACCCGCCAAGCCATCGATGCTACCAGCCCCAGTCGCTGACGATGCACGTCGCCTTAGTGCACTTCACGAGTTTTAGTGTCAGAGACCACCCAGGTTCCGTAGGGAGATGGACTCTCAGGTAGCCGAGGATTGGCTGGAGGTAGTTGTATGTGTTTTCAGGTTAGTGAGTACACCAGCAGCCCTCATGGTGATCCTCGCAGCGAGCCTCCTGCACGCGGCAGATGGCAGAAGGTGGAGCTTGATTCTCCAGGTGCACGCTGAGGCATCTCTTCTCTGTACGAACATTGAGAGACTCTTCCGCTCAGAATTTATCCCAGCCACCCTCCGTGCGGTGCGCATCCAGGAGCTTCTCCAACTGCGGCAGGGCAGCTTGACGGTCGCCCAGTACTCAGCGAGATTTACATATCTCTCGTGCTATTCGACGGACATGGTATGGGACCCATTCTTTCGGGCCCAGACCTTTGAGCAGGGATTGATGCATGAGATCAGGGAATCACTGATCTCTCTCAGCATTCCGACACAGGAAGGGGTACTGGAGCGAGCCCTTCTGATCGAGAGCTTCTTTGTTGATCCTACATCAGCAGCGAGACCTACCACAGGGTGGGATGTAGCAGAGTCTTCTACAGTAGGCAGTCGACGGATGACTCATGGGTCCAGGTAGACCAGACCCTCAGGCAGACGACCTCAAGACACTGGCTCAGTGGTGCAGGGCACACAGCTCAGAGCTAGTCTTTCGAGAGGCAGACAGTGCTACGCATGTGGCGGGCAGGGCCATATGGCTCGTGACTTCCCGACCCGCCGTACCGAGGAGCAGTAGACGGTTGAGGGACAACCTAGGAAGAGGCAGAAGGTCGACCGTGGCAGTCCACAGGGAGGAGGAAGACGAGGAATAGGAGCTGGCCAAGCAGCAGGTGGTGGGTGACACTTTGAGGCTCTACCACCACCACCAGGAGGCCCACCCCGACCACAGGGACCTGGCAGGCAATGACAGGCATAGCTCTAGGCAGCGGAGGCCTACGACCATGGCGCGCGAGAGATGATTCTAGGTACTATCTGTGTCTTTTCCACCCTTTATATAGTTCTTATAGGCACAGGAGAGAGTCATTATTTCATAGTCGCTGCCCTTGTTCAGAGCTCGGAGATTCCAACAGAGCCGTTGGCTCGATCCTTACAGCTAGAGACTCATATGGGAGCAGACTCGACGATTACGCACTCGTGACGGCTGTGTGAGACTACTCTAGGAGGCGAGAGATTTGGCTGGGATCTTCTTGTAGCGTCGGGGAGGCCTTACGACATCATCATGGGCATGGATTGGTTATCTACAGTCCATGCTCATATTTACTGTATTAGGCGCAAGGTGCGGTGTGTACGCACCAACAGGAGCAGGTTCACCTTCACCAGCGAGAAGGGAGCCTTCACAGCACAGGATGGACTCTTGCAGAGGAGAGGACATCCCATCACTCATCAGTTGGCTAGCCTCATCCTAGGAGCAGTTGACGTGTGGAGTCATGGTTTTCATGCAGTGGTGGATCAGTATGCGGGCGTTTTCCCTGACGACGTTTCAGGACTACCTCCTCGCAGAGAGGTAGACTTTTATATTGATCTGTACACCGCGGTAGCCCCGATACCAACTCCAGCATATCGGATGGCCTCTGCTGAGCTTCGAGAGCTATGGGTATAGTTGGAGGACTTGCAGTGCAAGGGATTCATCTGACCTAGTGTTTCACCTTGGGCTTCCCCGATATTGATTGCCAAGAATACGGATGGGAGCTTGCGACTTTGTGTCGACTATCATCACCTAAACCAAGTGAAAGTGAGGAACAAGTATCCGCTACCGAGGATTGATGACCTCTTCGATCATCTCAAGGGAGCACGGTTGTTCTCAAAGATAGACCTTAGATCAGGCTATCATCAGCTCAGAGTTCGGGAGGAGAACGTGCAGAAGACAGCCTTCAGATGTCGGTATGGCCACAATGAGTTCTTGGTTATGCCATTCGGTATAACCAATTCTCCAGTAGTGTTCATGGTCCTCATGAACAGGATCTTTTAGCCATGCCTCGATCGATTTGACATGGTCTTCATCGACGACATTTTGATATAATCGACGACTGATGAGGAGCACGCCTACCACTTACGGGTTGTACTAGACATACTTTGAGAGCACCAGCTTCATGGAAATCTCTCAAAGTGTCAGTTCTGGATACGCGAGGTCCACTTCTTGGGACACGTCATCTCTGAGGCGGGATTTGTGGTGGATCCTGTGAAGATCGAGGCAGTGCGAGCTTGGGAGCCACCAAGGAGTGTAACAGAGGTGAGGAGTTTCTTGGGACTAGCTGGATACTACCGGAGATTTGTGCCAGACTTCTCCAGAGTTACGGCACCACTCTTAGATTTGATGAATAAGGGGAAACCCTTTGTGTGGTCAGAAAGATTTCAGCAGATCTTCCAAGAGCTGAGACAGAGATTGACCAACGCACCTATCTTGAGGCTACAGGAGGAGGGAGTTGGGTATGTAGTTTACTGCGATGCATCAGGGACTGGACTCGGATGTGTCCTGATGCAGGAGTGGGTCGTGATCGCCTACGGATCACGTCAGTTGAGGCATCATGAGAAGAACTACGCTACCCATGACCTGGAGTTAGAATCAGTGGTCTTCTCTCTGAATATGTGGTGACGCTATCTGATGGGAAAGCGCTTTACAATCTATTCTGACCATCAGAGTCACAGGTACATCTTCTCGCAGAAGGACCTGAACTTGAGACATCGATGATGGCTCAAGTTCTTACAGGACTATGACTTTGAGATAGTCTATACTCCTGGAAAGGGGAACGTGGTAGCCGATGCTCTTAGCAAGTGGACAGGAATTTAGCTACTTGGGGAGGTGATATAGCAGCTAGCATCGTTGAAGATATCCTTCGTGGATAGCGATGAAGCAGCCTTTCTTCAGTCAATCACAGTCACTCCTCCACTGCTGCAGTGGGTCAGAGAGGCACAGTGTGGGGACACCGACTGTGAGACGTGACATGCACAAATATCCTCAGGACAGGCACCTGATTGTTTCCCTTTAGGGGGAGAGCATGATGTCCTTTTTAGAGGACGTACCTTGGTACCAGTTGCTTTACAGGAGGAGGTACTGAGAGAGTTTCACACTTCCCTTTTGGCGGTACATCCTGGAGTGGCGAAGATGTACCAGGATATCAGACGACAGCACTAGTGGTCGTGCATGAAGAAGGTTGTGGAAGAGTTTGTTTCTTGATGCCTCACTTTCCAGTAGGTGAAAGCAAAGCACCAGGTACCAGCAGGCCTGGTACATCCCTTAGAGGTCCCGGAGTGGAAGTGGGACGGGATATCTATGTACTTCGTGACTGTACTTCCATTCACTTCTATAGGTCATGACTCTATTTGGGTAACTGTCAACCGACTCACCATGTCGGCCCATTTTTTACCCATCAGAGAGCAGGGCTCAGTGGAGATCTTGGGATGCCTCTACGTTCGAGAGATTGTATGAATTCATGGTGTGCCATCATCTATCGTCTCTGATCGAGATGCTCTCTTTACTTCCCGGCTTTGAAAAGGGTTGGAGGAGGCATTAGGGACAGAACTACGTCTGGGCACCGCCTTTCACCCCCAGACAGATGGTCAGATGGAGAGGACCATTTAGACTCTCGAGGACATGCTCCGTGCATTTGTCCTCAACTTTGGACGCAGCTAGGAGGACCACCTACCCTTGGTGGAGTTCGCGTACAACAACAGCTACCACTCCACCATCGGGATGGCACCATACGAGGCGTTGTACGGCCGACCTTGCAGATCTCCTTTGTGATGGACAGACCCTGGGGAGTCAGCCCTTGTGGGACCGATGATGGTCCAGGCCACAACGGAGAAGGTCCAGGTCATCCAGGAGCAGATGAGTATAGATTAGAGCCATTAGAAGTCTTATGCTGAGAGTAGGCGGAGGCCACTGGAGTTCGAGGATGGCGACCACGTCTTCTTGCGGGTCTCACCTCGATGTGGATTATGGAGATTTGGCCAAGGTAGAAATTTATCTCCACACTTCATCGGACCATTCTGGTCCTTAGCAGGATTGGTGAGGTAGCATATCACCTGTCTCTACCGCCTCAGTTGCACTGGGTGCACGACGTCTTCCACGTATCCTAGCTGAGGAGATACGTGCACGACCCGAGGCATATCATTGACCATGGGGAACTAGATATTGATGATGGGGTGACGTTTACAGAGGTCCCGGTGGAGATCAAGGATCGACAGGAGCGGGTACTACCTGGATGGTAGATTCCTCTAGTGCGCATCAGATGGCAGCACGGGAACATCCAGGAGAGCACATGGGAGCGGTAGGCTCAGATTTGTGCTCAGTACCCACTTTTGTTCCTCTAGTTTATGATGTATCTTTATGGAGAAATAAATCCCTAAGGTGGGAGTGACGTAAAGACCCGTAAAATTCAAGGAAGTTTTTTTTCTTAATTTTCTTGGGAATTTTACAAGAACATAGTTGATGACGGAACTTGATTCTGAGGCCCGATGTGCCCGGAATCATTTTCCAAAGATTAGCTCGGGTACGTTCAGTGAATGAACGAGCGGGTTTTTCTGACTTTTGAACCGGTGCTCGGAATCGAAATCTGAGGACACCGATGGAATCACAATGCCGGTAATTGATTAGAAACACCTTTTCCGGAGTTGTGTTCGCTCGGGTGTGGTTTTTAATTTTTGGTGTTAAGTAAGGAAATAAAATAAAAGTGGTGAAACCAATTTATTTTATTTTAAGTTGTTTGACATAAGTTAAGAGGTTAAATTGGGACCCACAGTATCCTACCCACTAAGTAGGATATTTTTTAGGTGGGGCCCACACGAGCCCCACCGTTTCTTTCACCTTTTTTAACCCCCTCCTTTAATTAAGTAACGCACCCGCACCCCCCTTTTTAATGAAGTCAACCCTTGCATTTATTCTGGATAATAAATGCCTCATTAATTGGGTGGTTTAAAACTCCTCAATTAATTCATTAATTGTTTTTTTTAATTATTTTTGAAATTCAAATGTTGGCTTGTGTTAATAAAATAAGAAAATTCTTATTTTATTAGAGGTGGGTTGTGCGAGAGGACTTGAGAGAAATAACTCAAGCCGTGAAGCACTCCTTCCTCGACGAAGAATGCGATGAACGGGAAGAATGATGACCTCCGAAGAAGGTCAACAAGGACACCAGATCCTCGGAGATCGACGACGCGACGCCGACGAATCCTTTCTCCACGACGCGATGATCCTCCTTCCGCGACGCTTCTTCCGCGATGCTTATTCCATGAATTTCCTTCTCCCGATACAATGTTAGAATCATTAACCACTAGAGGTAGGGTTTTGGTTCAATTAAATCTATGTTATTTATATCCTCGACATGTGTTTAAATTTTTTCGAGGCCATTTAAAGTGCTAACGCGTTGGGTGTGGACCAACGAAAAAGTCCGAACCAACCGTTTCTTCATTCATGGTGTGAGGATCGGCGGGCGACGATGATGCAGGCCTCAAGGGAATTTTGAGGTCTTTGCAGTGAAGAGCTGATCCCGGGAGGACCGCTGGCGAAGACGGCAGGCAAAACGGACCACCGGAGCGCGTCCGGTGGTCCTTGGAAAACTCCGTCGGTGCGCCGCCAAGAAGGGCTGCCGCGGCTTAAGCCGTGGCAGCATCCCTCTGGTCCCGCAACCGCACGGGGCCGTGGGAGGAGGGACACGGAAGTCGGCCGCATCCGTTGGCAAGGGGCGGCCCCCACTCGGGGGGCCGCGTTTTCATTCAAGGGGGCGGCGCCCCCCTTTGCGCATCCGCTGGGCTGAAACGGCCGAGCCACTTGGCTACCAGGCCACGCCAGCCAGGCCGGTCCATGCCCAAGAAAGCCAGACCCAGACCCAGGTCGGGACGACCCTGTTCAGGCCGACCCAGGGGGTCTCGGGCCGGGTCTGTCTCGGGCCCGAAACACCAACTTCCAGACCACTTTCGGTCTTTTTCCCATAACATGGGCTACAGACCTCCAATCGACGCACCGTCAGCTGTGCTGCGATCCTTGGATCGATACGGTCGTTTCGGTATATCACACTCAAGGTTTTGGAGTACTTTGGGTTCGGCCGGGTTGGTTCGTACATGAAACCAACCGGGCCCTCGGAGCGGAAACGCTTCTAACTTGAGCTCTGGACATCCGATTGATGTTCCGTCGACTTTGATTGATTACTCTTAGTGAGACGAACCTTTTGAATTACTCTTCTTGAGGTTTGGATGCAGTTGGAGTACGTTCTGGTTGGTTTTGACTTAAAAACCAACCGGGCCCCTAGGACGAAAATGCCAATAACTCTCAGAACGGGAGTCTGATTGACGCACTGTCTGTGATGTTGAGTTCCTGTTAATGATATGAAAATTTTGGATTCATCATCTCTGGACTATGTGTCAGTTGATGTATCAGCCCCTCGGCTCGTGGATCGGACCCTCCCGAACGAGCTTGCTGTGTGCGGGAACCCTAGAGTTGGCTACGACTGCGACGACGATGACGACTGTTTAGAAATCCTCTGTGGATTCGACAACGACGACTACAGCACTCAGCGATCCTACATGGATCAGTGCTACCGATATTGTGTGGGTCAGATCCTGTGTGGTTCAGCGCTCAGCGGTCCTGTGTAGTCCAGCGCCTATAGATCCTGTGTGGGTCCGATCTTGTGTGGGTTATTGCGCGGGTTAGTTACCTATCGATCATGTGTGGGTCTGATCCTTTGTGGGTCATTGAGGGGGTTAGTACCTATCGATCATGTGTGGGTCCAACGTCTTAGATAAATCAGTGGCTACTTATGATCATCTCTATCGTCATACGAAGAAGTATACATGTGTGAGATGAATCTTGTTTTGCTTTCCTATGTGGATTGTGTTGTGCTATCCTGTGTGGATGTGATCGAACATGGGCTCGGATGTTGGAGCCGAACTGGAATTGATAACTTAGGTATATGTATGGGAATATACCTAAGTAGTGTTGGATGTTACTTCGTGATTGTATATTCCTTTGTTGATTATCCTTTGTGGATTCTGGGAGACCCTCAGGGGTCTCGGGGTCCCCACTGAGTAGCTTATACTCACCCCTGCACGGGCTATGCCCGCACTACGTTGTGTTGGTTGCATATGACGGACAACGCTGATCGTGGTTGAGGCTTGCGGAGCAGGTCGGTACTTGGAGGTGGACCACTGGGCGGGACGTACTCGGAGCGGACGGCTAGACCCGAGGAGCTGTGGAGGCTATCTGTACCCACCCTTTAGGTGGGACTTCCAGTGGACGTCTCGAGGCTGTGGCTTTACTTTTCAGTTGTTGTACTCCCTTTTACAGTTGTACTTTACTTTCAGTTTGGGTTTGTATTCTGGCCCACTAACTTTTCCGCACTTACTATTATACCCAGTTTTTACATAGTGTTTACTTCTGCTTGCTTTCCTTGTGGTGTTTGTTTACTTTACAAAGGCAATGCCTTCCCTTTTTACCAGGAATTACGCCTTGGTGCTAGTCTCCAGCCCCTGGCCTATGGAAGACGGGCTTGGGGTAGTCACGGCACGAGCCCCGAGGATGGGTCGGGATAGTTTTTTAAACATATTAATTGACTTTACTACAAAATATTGATAAAAAATAAAATCTATCAGTCATAATCAACTTATATGAGAATCAATATACACTTTGTAATTTTTTTAAATACTGAATTCTCTTTAAATTTAATTAGATTTATCTCTTCCATATCGAAAAATAAAATTCAATGTCTTTTAACTTCTTCTTCTAAGAACATTAAATGATAAAATTATTTTCTCTCCCATTTAATGATTGAAATTTCAAATCCCCCTCAATGATATATTAGTGTGATAGATGAACATTCTTTAAAGATTATAAAATTATCCTTTTTCAATAAATTAATTTTTAATTCTTTAAAAAACATTTTTTAAATAAATATGTCAAAAATAAACCAAGTCAAATTCTATGTGAGCCATACTTGGTGTAGAATGAAAGATTTATTAACATAAAAATTAATTTTTCCATATAATTTTCCAAGTGATGATAATATTATTAAAATATTATTATAGATGTAAGTTCAACATATTTTCATTCACCCTACTTTTGTGAATATATATGAAGAAACTGATCAGAAATGTTCATGAATAAAAAAGAAGGTTTACCCACCTTTTCTAAAAAACCATTACTTTTCCATCCACAAATCAATTTTTTACTTTAGAATTTATCCTTCATTTTTCTTATATAGATAAAAGAGTATATAAAATGTACCTAAATTATGATGTAATATTTATTTATCAATATTTTTTTTTGTATTTCGAACTTATTCGACATCATTCAGAGCTCTTCCCTCTAAGAAATTCAATATTTAATACATTTTATAGTTATCAACTGGTGTTAGAAGACCTTGGATTTTTTAATATTTATTTTTTACTTCATGTTATTATGTTTCTGAAATAACAATCTTCATTATCACTTCAGGTCAACCAAGAATAATATCACCATAAATTGTATTTTCAATGTAGGTTATCTAGAACATATGAAAGAATAAAGTGGATCCTTTGATTTCATTAATTATAGAAATAATTATAAGATATAGAAACTCAATTCTATTATACTTTAACATTGTGTGGATATTTATTATTAGCTTTATATATCAAGGCACATATACTTGTATTATTTTCATCTTATTCCAAATTCATTTCTTCCTATAAATATTATGATCATACAACCATAGAATCATTCATAATATGTTAAACATTATTCTTATGTTGATATTTATTTATAGAACCATTAGTTCCTTATGAATATTGTCCACTGTTATCTAAAAATTTTCATTATCCTAGTACCATTTCGGAGCCAACATAAATCTTCCACATAACTTATTATCTTTTGGTAAGTTAATATATAGAGAAACATTTTGGTGCACTTCAACATATTCATCAGATATATGTTCCACAATTCCATTCAGGTTATGTATTTCTTGGATTGATAGACTTTGTTTCATGATATTTCTTCATTTATATTGAAAATTAATAGAAAGTATATAATTGACCATGATTTTTTCCATTCATCTATAGAAGTATAAACTTTTCCTATGGATGACATATTCTGAAAATTTATTCTGGGGTACAACCTTCCTTGAAGTTTATAATTATTTTTACATCAAGGTAGAATTATTATAAAAAATACTTATACTTTCCTTAGATTCTATGGTGTCATTATCTTAGTAGTTACTGAGTTATTTATAGAAGTATTAAAACTATACTTTTATTCCCCAAGACCAATTTTTTTGTAACATCAATAATAAATTTAATATATTCAAATATGTTTGGGGTAAATATATTTTTATTCTTTTGTATAGTTGGGATAATATTAACTATGTTTCTCTTTCATTTCATTTTTCTCTCCCTTATTTTTTCGTTTGTCTTCCATAAGTTGTAATATTATAACAACACTAGATTTACATGTGTTAAAACATTCCACAGCACCAAACATAGCTAACCAGACTTTGATTCTTCTATTGTGTTGTATTTTGGATAGTATATACTTCTTCCAAAACATATTTCTTATAAATATTTTCTTTTATTGTTCTATACATATTGAAGGGAGATCCTCCATTTTTTTCTTACATACACCATTACATAAGAGTTCAATTTATCTCCATTGTACAACCATATTAATTCGGTACTATATCTTATGCTAAACATAAAGTAGTTAGAGTTTACAAAATCATCATAATGTCGGGTTTTCAATTAATTATCTTATTAGAAAATGATGCTTTTAATTCTTTCATATTATTATTTCCATTATATTAAGTATTTCTGGGAGTAATATTATCTTTAAATTTATTTATATTGTCTCCTTTCTCATAATCCTATGAATATTCATGTTGAATGGCTTTTATACTTCTCAATCTTACTTCCTGGTCAAGATAACATAAATTTAAAGTTTTTTTCTTTTTTTCAAGACACCACGCATTGTCTATACATTCAAATTTTAAAAATTTTATATTTTCTTCATAAACCATAAAAAACTATTTTGATGCAATTTGAATATCCATTGATTGATTTTTACTAATCTCTATTTGAGTATTTCTATCATCAATAATATATTTATTTTTTGTATTTTCTTATACATGGAGATTTTCCTCATCAACATCCAATGAAACCAAATTATCAAGGAAACATTTTTTCAACTCTTATTACATAAGTTTGAACATTTTAGGATCATTTAATAAATTATATTACATTATATTAGTGATTTTAATTAGAGTTTTTTACTCTCAGAACCTCTTTCTTAATGTATTCTTTAACTCATCAAGTTCTAATTTCAGTTGTGATATTTAATCCTATTGTCAAATGATATATATAAAAATATATGTAATAACATTAATAATGACATTTATTATGTAGGATACCATTTAATTTAAAAATATTCAATAATTTACCCTAAATAATACACATAATAGCTTGATTAAGATTATTCATGAGGATTATTTCTATCAGATTGACAAGAACTCTTTCCATACTCTTTAGCTTTCAGTAGTAGTGGACCCCAACCTTCTTTTGAGAGACTAACATCCACTGCTTATGATATTCCTTCATCTTCTTGTTATTTAATATTTTTTATAAAAAATAAATTCTTCTAAAACCAGTAATAATTTCTCCTTTCTTCAGTTCTGGATTCACTTTCTTCTACTCTTGGGAAATACTTTCTTCAACTTTTGAAAATATGGGCTTCATATAAAACCATGAAAAACTACTGTGAAGAAAAGTTTTTTGATCCAAACATTGGAATCCTTATTTCTTATACTAATTTAGATTTCAAGTTGGATCATGTGGTCACGCTGAGAGGGGGTGAATCATGTGTCACCAAATTTTACTGATTAAGTTATACTTGTAGTCTTCCATCTCGTAAGTTGATCGATCTTATGTTATTGGTTATGATAAATGGATATTTAGAGAATCTTCCTAAAAAATCTCCCTTATTATATATATATGATATAAAGTAAATAGAATAAGGGGATTTTTACAACGTTTGACCTCAATTTTAGAAATTAATCGTTATCATATTGACTTCCTTCAAGTAATTAATTTTTCCACTTATTCGTAGATTACAAGTGGAGTGGTAAAGAATTACACTTAACCTAAATACTTCACTATATTATGAAAGTTTAGGATATTTATATTTCATCCCATGATTGATATATATCTTCAATATATCCTCTTATCTCCTAATAGGAATGTTGGCATTGTTTATACCGAGACTTCTAGTCTTTGAGTAAGCTCCTCAAAACTTCTCATGGATGGTTCTTCGACTACCTCAAGATCTTCTATTAAACTAAAATTTTATGACATATTATCCATTTTTTGTTATACTTTCCATGTAGATATATCACTCTCTATGACCAATCTATAAAAAACCTCTCCATCTGACCTACAATGTCTGATACCCCTTAGTTCATTGGTCCATTTTGTAGTGTTATATTTCTGATACATTGTATCTGATGAGCCTGTCTTTAGTGCATGTCCTTGTATTTTCTCTCTATTTTTAACTTCTTCATCTAGGACATTTCTGTTTGATTCTTATTTTTTTAACCAAGTAGTTTCTTGGTTGGAGGATCACACTAATATTTAATAATAATACTTACATTCATAAATGATTATAAATTTATCTCTACTCAATAAATACAAGATGTTTGAATGAACCTACATCCCTTTATATACTCATAATTACTCAAAAAATAAAATGGGAAGTGTGAGAACCAAAATAGAATTTCTTACTCAATTATAATTTCATTTAGGAGGCATGGGATCTAATATAGAAATTATCACTCAACTCAATTGTCATCAGAAAACCATCAATCTTTTAATGAAGATTATTTAAAATATATATTCAATTTATTCTTAAATATAATCAATAATCATGATATTTACTTAATTAATAATGAATATTTGAACGTACAACTAATCATAACCATAATGTTTAGAGTGTATAAATATGAAGGAAACATAATTTGGTTACCTTGAATTTTATCCATCCAGCGATCTTCTTAAGAACTCCTCTGTCTAGTAAAATAATTATAATGATATCAATATTGTATATTAAAAACAAAAATACTACTCCATATGATGACATATTATTTCTCATTCTAATGAATTTTCATTTCTTCATTTGATGACTTCACATTTCATCATCTGGTGATCTCAGGATGTCTCCATCTGATTGATTTATGAATGTTTATTAGGTAGAATAATAATATTTCCCCCATATTCTATCTGATCATATCAGTATAATTATTTCATGATGGGTTTTTTAGTAGATTCAAGAATTTATACTCTTTATGAAGATCTCTATCTCATTCTCTTCTATCTAATTCTCTATTAAATTTTTTTATAAGGACCTTCATATTTCACCAACTGATGATATTAAAATTTATTCATACATTGATATCAGGCTTTCTATGTCCTATTCTTATCATAAGTTTCCACTAAATTATAATCTTGAAAAAGTTCTCCTAGTGAAAATCTATCTGTTTATCATCTTAAATGTCAATCTGATAACTTTTTTTATATACAGTACATTCACAATCATTCCTCCATAAAATGATGCTCATATAATAAACTTGTAATATTTCCCTTATCCAATTCTCATATATCAAATGATTTATTGATATTATATCTGATCATCTCTATATAATGAACTTGAAATATTCTATCTGGTGGAAATTTTTTGGGGGGCCATAATATCTCTCTTCATCTAATAAACTTCACATATTTAGTTTTCTGGTACAAATTATGTGATGACCCAGACTCGTCCTTCCCTTTGCAAGAATCCGGGTCCTAAAGTAGTGGCGTCTCGGTGAGACCGATCGGTGAGACTGATCGGCGCGACCAATCAGCGCAACCG
The DNA here is from genome assembly GCA_963277665.1 of Viscum album. Taxonomy (NCBI): domain Eukaryota; kingdom Viridiplantae; phylum Streptophyta; class Magnoliopsida; order Santalales; family Viscaceae; genus Viscum; species Viscum album. Next base: position 1,359,379,786 of record OY728140.1, read on the forward strand.
ATCGGTGAGACCGATCGGCGTCACTCGGTCATCTCAAGTTGTTTCCAGTAGCGCTCCCCTTTTCACAAATAGGGCTTTAAACCCTATTTTGACCTGTTTGAGCGTGTTTTAAAGACCCCTAACGTGCATAAGAGTTTTAATTAAATACTTAATCAATTCATGAGTCGGCTTAAACCACCTGACCCCTCTTTTTAATGATGAGTGGAGCCGCGTGGTCAACCCACGACCCTCGCGCCTTACGTGGTTTCGCGTTTTCACCTTAACCATCCCCGACTCTTATAAACTAAGGGTTAGCTGTGGTTTCACTTTTCTCGATCGTGTCTTTTCACAAACAGCTTCTGGTGCATCAGGCGCATCGTTATCCGTAAAGTTTCGCGCCCTCGGCCTAAACGTCGATCATCTATAAACAAGTAGGGAATTTCTCCTTCGCCTCTCTCTTTTTTGTATCATACGGGGTGGGCGTGCTTTTGTTTCTGTAGAACTGGTTGGACCGAACTTAATGAAGATAATGAACGAATTCTATAATGAAAGAGAGGGGGGTTGTGTTTGTTGATGTTGTCTTTTTTTTGATGTTGTTTCTTCTATAAACATCTTGTTGAGTTGTGCTAGCTTATGCCTCCTGAAAATTGAGGTCATTGGTGGTCGTTGTTTGTGCACTAATGAACCCTGCTGATGTTTTAAATGGCTTGTTTGTGGTTGTAAACTCCTACTGTGAAAAGTGAATTGGTTAATCATGTATATCCGGCTGAATAAATTGAAATCACCAGGATCAACCCTTTTGTGATAACTCCTGGTTAGAACACACAGAATTTGAAATCATGGAGTGTGTTACGTAATTTAAATCTGAAAATCCCTGACTTGTGTTGGTGTTGGTGGTTGGTTGTTTCCCTTTTGGGCCAATGTCTGGAGATGTGAGAGGGGATGGGATCCCCTGTTCTTTTATACCCTCGGTGGTTGTGTGAATTTGGGGGATGAGATCTCCTGTTGGTATGGATTCGGTGGTTGTGAGTTTTAACACCGGGTGGATACTTGTTTATATCACAAATTGGGGTGGAATCCTCTGTTGTTGAGAACCGGGTGTGGGCGTTTTGGTTTATGTTTGACTGTTAACTTTCATGGACTTATGCCTATGCCTAATAGTTGCCCAGTAGTTCTTAAACTTAAAAATTATTACCGAACGTGAAATAAGAAAGGGGACAAATGGGTTGTTAGCGTGAGTCGTGACTCAGACTTGGGTGTTGTTGTGATCTGTAGGCTGTTTGAAGAAAAACCTAGCTTGGGTGAGTGCTTGTTACCTATATATATATACTTGTAGCTTTTTGTTTCTTATTCGCGTCCCACCCAAGTTGAGCACTTAGTGCCGAACACCCCCATTTCATGGTGAAGGGTGTTTTCCAAACACTATTCATAGTGGCTGTTTATTAGCTCCTTTTCTGGTCCCTTTCCCGGATAGCCCAAGTATCTTCGGGCATGCTGTGATAGCCTGAGGTCCATTATTAGCCCAATAACCCTCGGGCGGGGTAGTGTGGTGGTTGGCCAGGTGTGTGCGGCAGGTGGTTTCCCAAGTGTCTTTAAGATGTGGCCCAGGTGTCTTCGGGTGTGGCAGTAGATCCTTTAGCACAGGTGTCTTCGGGCGTGCTGGTGGTTGTTCTAGCCTAGGTGTTTGCAGGCATGGTTACATGTGACAGTTGTGGCCCAGGTGTGTGCGGGCAGGATTCAGTAGTGGGACTACATGCGGTTGAGGCCTAGGTGTGTGCGGTCAGGATTTCGGTAGTGGGACTGCATGTGGTTGTGGCCCAGGTGTGTGTGGGCGGGTGTGGCAGTGGGACTGCGGTGAGAATGGTGGGATTGTTCCGATTAGTAGGATGTCTCAATAACCAGTGGGAAAGTGGCACGGGGTACCCAAACATCGATGTGCTCTTAATGTATATATTACTTGACTTGCGTTATTTGAGGAGTGTTCCTTGGTGAGGCCTGGGGTGGATAGTTTTCCTTGTTAGGTGTTTGGTTTACTCTTTTTCTCATGGGATTTTAGTAAGTTCCCCCACTTGTGCACGAGAGTCTTTGGTTTTCCCTACTAAGTGTACTTGTATGCTCACCCTACGTATATAAAATGGATTTCAGGTTTCCAAGAGGACTTCAGGGATCACACAAGACCTTACTAGCTCAGACCTTTGGAGCAGTTGTAGTTGTTGTTTTTCTTTTCCTCTTTGGTACTTACCTTGTAGTCAACTTTTTTACTTGTGGCTTTACTTTTGGAACATGCATGTGGGAATGGTTTATTTCTTTTGGCTTTACTTTTCTTTTACCTTGGTGTTGTTGAGTTTCATCATCTCATCTCTCGATCTTATAAAACAAAAAGGGGTAATGCCTTCCATTTGTGAGAAACTTCTATACCCTTGGTGCTAGTCGCCACTCTGGGACCTATTGAAGGTGGTCTCGGAGGTCATTATCTCTCCATTAACTTAAAGAAGGAAGGGCTTGGCAATCTGCTGACCCTTCCCTCATTTTGGTGAAGGCGGGTCGTGACAGAATGGTATCAGAGGCAGATGGTTGAGAGATAGGATGAAGTCTAGAGTTAGGCACAGTAAGGATTGCATGGGATGGTAAGGAAACAAAGCTGGGTGACCTTGGTGCGTGAATTAGGCCAGGGAAGACCGGCTAGGACACGGGATTTTAGGGCCCCCTGTGATCCGATGCAAGGACTCTGGACCTACCGAACGACCAAGTGAGGCCACACTGATTGCAGGGTAGAGACCCTAGGAAAGGTACATGAATCATAATGAATTGTGTTCTTGTGTTTATGGGATGTCTTTGGGATTAAGAATAAATTAAATTTTAAGAAGTTTTAAGAACGATATTCTTCACTACTTGGGCTTAGGCATTCCTTGTTTACCTTGCAGCTATGGAGCCTGGAAGACGATCACATGTGGTACATGCGATCGAGGCCCCGTAGACTACTTTGGGCGATCGACAGAGAGCTGATCAAGAGGAAGAGGATGACCAGTGGCAGAAGACTCTTCGAGCCTTCCAACGACATGCCCTCAAAATGTATGAGGGCAGCACCTCCGATATGAAGACGGAAGGCTGGCTAGAGGAGCTAGTTATAGCCTTCGGCCTGATTCGGGCCCTGACCGAGTACTGGGTTCCTCTGGCCGTCAGCCACATGTGGGGAGTGGCACGTCAGTGGTGGACGCTTTACCTTGGGGAGAGGAGAGAGTCTGAGGTGTCTTGGGTGGATTTTGAGAGGGAGTTCCAGGCGGAATTCCTCTCCTTGACGATGAAGGCAGAAAAGAGGCAGGAACTACTCTCCCTCCAGCAGGGGAGTATGTCCGTGAGGGAGCTAGGGATCAAGTTCAAGGACCTCCTACGTTTTTCTCCGGACCTCTTTCCCAACGAGGAGTCTTTGGGAAGACGTTTAGAGGTGGCACTCCGACCCTCCCTCTAGTATGTTGTTACCCCCTTTACCCTACCGATGTACTTGGAGGTACAGAAGAAGGCCGAAGTGGTGGAGAGGATGCATGCTCTAGGGGGAGTGTCGTGAGAGGGGATCCATCTGGGACCATCGAAGGGGAAGGCTGTCAGCACCAGGCCTCCAGAGTCAGGACCCTCCAGGTTCCGACCAGCAGGGAGAAGACCGCAACAGTTTCAGTTTCGATCCCCCGGCCCTCACCCTTTCCCTTCGGGCCCGGGACCGCGATGCTTTGTCTGTGGGAGCCCTGGACATCTCCGGAGTCGGTGCCCCGACCGGGTGCAGTACAAAAGTGGCAGTTACCCCAGCACCCGCCCTAGTAGCAGCTTCCATCCAGACCTTTCCAGCAGCAGCAGCAGGGACAGCGAGCTCCCGCTCCTCCAAGGGCAGACGTAGGTGGAGGCCGACCTCAGGGCGCTTCACAGGGACCTTGACCAGGGCATGGTCGGGGAGGTGGCCGACAGCCGAGGGGTAGGGGTGCTGGACATGGACAGTTACCCGCCACAGAGGCAGTAGTTCCAGAAGGGCCAGAGGTTGTTCGAGGTACGATCAGTCTGTTTAGCACTCTTGCTTATGCCTTGTTCGATACCGGAGCTTCGCACTCCTTTGTTTCACCAAGCCTAGCCCGTGCCTTGGGTTTATATGCGGAGAGACTTCTAGTGCCCTTGTTGTTGAGAACACCAGTCGGAGGTTAGACCAACTTATTGTTTGTTTTTCGGGGATGTAGACTGATGATAGGACCACATCAGTCCGTTAGGGATCTTCTTCTGCTACAGATTCAGCCATACGATTTTATCCTAGGCATCGACTGGCTATTTTCTGTGTGCACCGTCATTGACTGTTTTCGAAGAAGAGTGGTGTTCTCAGACTTGGACAGCCAGCGTGTTACCTTCACCGGTGAGCGGAGCAGTCCGAAGGGAAACAGGAGATAGGAACCTCTCCTCTCCTTGTTGACCGAGCTGACAGTGGAATCAGTAGATGCTGAAATGATGGAAGTTCCAGAGATCGTCCGTGAGTTTATGGACATCTTTCCTGAGGAGGTGACGAATCTACCCCCTCTACGTGATATTGAGTTCAGGATAGACCTGCATCCCGACGCTTGTCTAATATCGATGGCTCTTTACCGGATGGCACCTTCAGAGCTATGGGAGTTGCGGATACAGATTGACAATCTGATGAAGAGGGGTTATGTTCGTCCGAGTGCATCACCGTGCGGTGCTCTGGTCTTGTTTGCAAAGAAATCAGATGCTGGTCTTAGGTTGTGCATAGACTACAGGAGGCTGAATCAGGTGATGATCAAGAATCGCTACCCACTTCCAAGGATATATGATCTTTTCGACCAGCTGAAAGGGGAAGGATGGTTCTCGAAGATTGACCTGCGGTCTAGGTACCACCAGCTGGGGGTGAAAGAGGGCAACATCCCGAAGACAGCGTTCAGGTGCAGGTATGGGCAATTCGAGTTCGTAGTCATGCCCTTCAGTGTTACAAACGCCCCGACTGTGTTCATGGGGCTTATGAACTCCATCTTCCGGGAGTACCTGGATCCGTTAGTGGTTGTGTTCATCGACGACATCCTGGCCTACTCAAGATCAGAGGAGGACCATGAAGAGCACCTGAGGATAGTTTTGGAGGTCCTCTGACAGCACCAGCTCTATGGGAAGTTGTCAAAATGAAAGTTATGGACATGAGAAATGCACTTCCTCGGGCATGTGGTGTCCGAGCAGGGGGTAGCGGTGGACCCATCAAAGGTTGAGGTGGTTGTTTCTTGGGAAGCACCCAAGAATGAGGCGGAAGTCCGAAGTTTCCTCGGGCTGGCGGGTTACTACCGAAGATTCGTACCCAACTTCTCCCGAGTAGCAGCCCCTTTGACAGCTCTAACCAAGAAGGACCAGGCTTTCGTATGGAGTGAGTAGTGCCAGTCAGCCTTCAGCTATCTGAAGGAGAATTTGGTCAGTGCCCCAGTGCTGAGATTACCAGAAGAAGGGGTGGCCTATGAGGTATTCTGTGATGCTTCGGGACAGGGCCTGGGATGTTTGTTGATGCAGCGACAAAGGGGTGATCTCTTATGGGTCCATGCAGATGTGTTCCCATGAGGGTAATTACGCCACCCACGACCTGGAGCTTGCAGTGGTCATTTTTGCGCTAAAGTTATGGAGGAACTACCTCATCGGGGAACGCTTTGTGGTCTTGACGGATCACAAAAGCTTGAGGTATATCTTCTACCAGCGGGACATAAACTTGCGACATCGGAGATGGGTGGAGTTCCTCCAGGATTATGACTTCGAGATCTCTTATACTGAGGGAAAGGGAAATGTGGTGGCTGATACCTTGAGAAGGAGGATGCAGAAGGATGCAGTCCGAGAGTTAGCGGATGCCTGGAAGGCAATGGAAGAGTTGGCTGCCTTACACCTGGATGTGAAGATGGATAACGGCAGAGGCTGCCTATATCAGATGGAAGTGCAGTCATCCCTGTTTCAGCAAGTGGAGGAGTCTCACTGGGGACACCTATAGTGTGAAGTGATGTGTGACCAAGTTGACCAGGGCAATGCTCCGGAGGGATGGACAGAGGATGGTCAGAACCGGATTCTTTTCCAGAAAAGTTTGGTTGTCCCGTAGGCGATGCACGGCAAGGTTCCCAGTGAGTTCCACAACTCACCCCTGGCGGTACACCCAGGAGTTTCCAAGATGTACCAGGGTTTGAAGAGGCAGTTTTGGTGGCCCGGAGTTAAGCGAGCAGTGGCAGAGTTTGTGGCTAAGTGCTTAGTGTGTCAGTAAGTGAAGGCTGAACACCGAGTTCCAGGTGGCCTACTATAGCCCCTAGATGTCCCTGAGTGGAAGTGGGATGACATCTCAATGGATTTCATCACAGGACTACCCATGGTCCAAGGTGGATACGACGCCATCTGGGAGGTAGTGGACATGTTGACAAAATCGGCTCACTTTCTGGCGATCAGGGAGTCGAGTACTATGGACGCTTTGGCAAGAAAGTACGTGGATGAGGTGGTGATGTTGCATGGATTTCCGAGGTCTATAGTCTCGAATAGGGATGCACGGTTTACCTCGCGAGTCTGGAGAGGATTGCAGCATGCGTTTTCCACCTAGTTACGCCTTAGCACTGCTTTCCATCCCCAGACAGATGGACAAACAGAGCTCACCATCCAGACCTTGGAGGATATGTTGCGAGCATGTGTTCTGGACTCAGGAGGATCATGGGTGTAATACTTGCCTCTGGTAGAGTTTTCCTACAATAATAGCTACCACTCTACCATTGGCATGGCCCCGTTTGAAGCTTTGTACGGTAGGCCGTGCCGTTCGCTTGTGTGTTGGAACGAAGTACGACAGGCAGGCATCCTTGGTCGGGAGGTGGTGCAGAACATGACCGAGAAGGTCCAGCTCATACGGGAAAGGATGAAGGCGGCCCAGGACCGACAGAAGTCGTATGCTGATACCAGGAGGAGGCCCTTGGAGTTTGAGGTTGGGGACCATGTGTTCATAAGGGTCTCCCCTCGGCATGGGCAATGGAGGTTCAGCAAAGGGAGTATGCTTTCTCCTAGATTCATCGGATCCTTCCAAGTGTTGCGGCGGTTCGGCAAAGTGGCTTACCAGCTAGCATTTCCACCGCCGCTACTAAGGATACATGATGTCTTTCATGTGTCCCAGCTCCGTCGGTATCTGTACGACGATTCACACGTTCTTGATTGGGGTGAGCTGGACATCGAGGACGACATGACCTTTGTGGATAGACCAGTGGTGATCGAGGATCGCAAAGAAAAGGTGCTTCGCGGGCGAACCTTTCCCTTGGTTCGCGTATTGTGGAGACATGGTGGGCTTGAGGAGAGTACGTGGGAGAGGGAAGCACAGATGCGTACCCAGTACCCAGAGTTTTTTTAAGTTTTGTTCCTTGTTTTACCTGTTGTGATAGAATATTTTGTCTTTTGGCTATGAAATGTACTGGTTTTCATCCTCTGATTGTGTGTGAAAAGCCCCAGCTATGGGGAAGGTGAGAACCCAACCCCTAATCAAGACGCATTAAGGTTGATGCGATTAAACCCGTGCGGGTGAGTCAGTGCCGCCCAAAGCAGATAATATCTTGACATGGGGGAGGAGACTCCCCAACCAACATGCCCGGGCAGTTTAGCAAGGTATGTTGCTTGGTTCGTGACAGGAAGGTGTTCTTAGTTAACGATGACGTTCACACTTGAGAGGTATCTTTCGGGGTGGTTTTTCGGACCCGCCCTTTCCTTCTGGGTTGTTTAAATTCTCAGGGACGAGAATTGTTTGAGAGGTATCTTATGTGATGACCCAGACTCGTCCTTCCCTTTGCCAAAATCCGGGTCCTAAAGGAGTGGCGTCTCAGTGAGACCGATCGGCGCGACCGATCGGTGGGACCGATTGGCAAGACCGATCGGTGAGACCGATCGACGAGACCGATCGGTGAGACTAATCGGTGAGACCGATCGGTGAGACCGATTGGCGAGACTGATCGGCGAGACCGATCGGTGCCACCGATCGGCGTCACCCGGCCTTGTCATGATGTTTTCAGTAGCGCTCCCTTTTGCACAAATAGGGTTTTAAACCCTATTTTGACCTGTTTGAGCGTGTTTTAAAGACCCGTAATGTGCATAAGAGTTTTAATTAAATACTTAATCAATTCATGAATCGGCTTAAACCACATGACCCCCCTTTTTAATGACTAGTGGAGCCGCGTGGTCAACCCACGGCCCCCGTGCCTTACGCGGTTTCGTGTTTTCACCTCAACCGTCCTCGGCTCTTATAAACTAAGGGTTAGCCGTGGTTTCTCTTTTCTCGATCATGGATTTTCACAAACAGTTTCTGGTGCAGTGGGCGCATCGTTATCTGTAAAGTTCCATGCCCCCGGCCTAAACGTCGATCATCTATCAACAAGTAGGGAATTTCTCCTTCGCCTCTATCTTTTGTGTATCATGTGGGGTGGGCGTCCTTTTGTTTCTGTAGAACTGGTTGGACCAAACTTAATGAAGATAATGAACGAATTCTATAAAGAAAGAAAGGGGGGCTGTGTTTGTTGATGCTGTATTTTTTTTATGTTGTTTCTTTTGGGACCATCTTGTTGAGTTGTGATAGCTTATGCTTCCTGAAAATCTAGGCTGTTGGTGGTCGTTGTTTGTGCACTAATGAACCCTACAAATGTTTTAAATGGCTTTTTTGTGGTTGTAGACTCCTGCTGTGAAAAGTGAATTGGTTAATCACATATATCTGGCTGTACAAATTGAAAGCACCAGGATCAACCCTTCTGTGATAACTACCAGTTAGAACACATGGAATTTGAAATCATGGAGTGTGTTAAGTCGTTTAAATCTGAAAATCCCTAACTTTTGTTGGTGGTGGTGGTTGGTTGTTTTCCTTTCGGGCCGATTGCTGGAGATGTGAGAGGGGATGGGATCCCTGTTCTTTTATATCCTCAGTGGTTGTGTGAATTTGGGGGATGGGATCTCCTATTGGTATAGATTCGGTGGTTGTGAGTTTTAAGACCGGGTGGATACTTGTTTATATCATGAATTCGGGTGGAATCCTCGGTTGTTGAGAACGGGGTGTGGGCGTTTTGGTTGATGTTTGACTGTTTACTTTCCTGGACTTATACCTATGCCTACTAGTTGCCCAGTAGTGCTTAAACATAAACATTATTACTGAACGTGAAATAAGAAAGGGGACAAATGGGTTGTTAGCGTGAGTCGTGACTCGGACTTGGGTGCTGTTGTGATCTGTAGGCTGTCTGAAGAAAAACCTAGCTTGGGTGAGTGTTTGTTACCTATATATATACTTGTAGCTTTGTGTTTCTTATTCGCGCCCCACCCAAGTTGAGCACTTAGTGCCAAACACCCCCATTTCATGGGGGAGGGTTTTTTTTCAATAGTATTCATAGTGGCTAGTTATTAGCTCCTTTTCTGCTCCGATTACCGGATAGCCCAAGTATCTTCGGGCAGGCTGTGATGGCCTGAGGTCCATTATTAGCCCAAGAACCCTCGGGCGGGGTAGTGTGGTGGTTGGTCAGGTGTGTACGGCAGGTGGTTTCCCAAGTGTCTTCGGGATGAGGCCCAGGTGTCTTCAGGCGTGGTAGTGGATCCTTTAGCCCAGGTGTCTTCGGGCGTGGTGGTGGTTGTTCTGGCCTAAGTGTTTGCAGGCATGGTTCCATGTGACAGTTGTGGCCCAGGTGTGTGCGGGCAGGATTCAGTAGTGGGACATCGTGCGGTTGAGGCCCAGGTGTGTGCGGGCGGGATTTTGGCAGTGGGACTGCGTGTGGCTGTGGCCCAGGTGTGTGCGGGCGGGTGTGGCAGTGGGACTGCGGTGAGAATGGCAGGATTGGTCCGATGCGTAATATGTCTCAATAACCAGTGGGAAAGTGGCGCGGGGTACCCAAAAATCGATGTTCTCGTAATGTATATATTACTTGACTTGCGTTATTTGGGGAGTGTGCCTTGGTGAGGCCTGGGGTGGATAGTTTTCCTTGTTAGGTGTTTGGTTTACTCTTTTTTCTCATAGGACTTTAGTACGTTCCCCCACTTGTGCATGAGAGTCTTTGGTTTTCCCTACTGAGTGTACTTGAATGCTCACCCTACGTATATAAAACTGCTTTCAGGTTTCCAAGAGGACTTCGGGGATCACGCAGGACCTTACTTGCTCGGACATTTGGAGTAGTTGCAGTTGTTGTTTTTCTTTTCCTCTTTGGTACATACCTTGTAGTCACCATTTGTAATTGTGGCTTTACTTTTGGAACATGCATGTGGGAATGGTTTATTTCTTTTGGCTTTACTTTTCTTTTACCTTGGTGTTGTTGAGTTTTATCATCTCATATCTTGATCTTATTAAACAAAAAGGGGTAATGACTTCCATTTGTGAGAAACTTCTATACCCTTGGTGCTAGTCGCCACTCCGGGACCTATTGAAGGCCGGTCTTAGGGGTCATTATCTCTCCTTCATCTTAAAGAAGGAAGGGATAAGAAATCTGACGACCCTTCCCTCCTTTTGGTGAAGGCGGGTCGTGACAAATTAGTATAGGTATAAATCCATGAATTCATATATCTAAAATTTTAAAATATTTCTCCACTCAATGAAATCATGAATGGCCATGCCATTTACATTTATAAAATTTATTTACCATAATTTTTCTACCTTTATAGACCATCAAAACATCATCTCACTTCATACGTTGTAGGTACCTAACTTCATGTATTTTCTATATGTATTGAAGAAACTATTAATGTAATTTGAATGTTATATTACACTCTATAGTAAAGAATCTTAAATACATTATCAATTATTTTGTGTACTTTTTTCTTCTAATCATTAATGTAACATCAAATTTACTTCCAATGGTTTTTCATTCAAGCTTACATTCTTCAGAATATATCCAATATATTTCTAAGTATTCAATCTCTCATTCTTCTTGATAAAACATATTTAAATAAAAATGTCATACATATTTTCTCTTCATATTTTATCATTCTAATTATCTATCATCAAAATTATCCTAAAATTTTATTTGTATCTTCGGAATATATTTTGAAGTAGATCTAGAATCTATGAATCTCTTTCTTCCATTAGTTTCTCCTTAAGGAAAAATTTCTTCAAAATTTCTTCTTTTAAAACATTCATAGAGTCCATTTCCTTAAAATAAATTTCTAAATTTACTAAAAACTATAGAAAATAAATAATGTTTACCAATCATAATCATCTGATGGGAGATTAAAGATCCATTTGAATACCTAATCATCAACAAACTCAACCACCCCTAAATTAGATAAGACACAAGGCTTGTGGAAGAATGGTATCAAAATATGATGGATTTTATTCTACTTATCTTGCCAAAATAAATTAGGAGAGACACAAAATATCCTCTATGCTCCCCTATTATACAGTAATAATAGGGTATCATAATCAATTTGGTATACTTCATGGGTCATCCAATGTACAAACTCCATTTTATACCTCATTCACATATTCTATATCCAAATACAATAATCATACCTATATTAACAATAACATATTTTATAACCTATAATACTACATCATAAAAATTTTGTGGATAATTCAAAGTCATATTTTGATAATTCAATTATAATTTCACTTGATTATACATATATTAGTATATATTTATATCCATACAATGTGAAAAATTATATATTTTATATTTTATTTTGAATACCATGATATATTTTATAGTTATAATGTATTTAATAAACCATACATGAAGGAATATATAACATATTATATATTTCATACTACTAGATCATCATTATTTTTTCTTTACTTTAAATGGTTTTTTAACTCATTATATGTCTACGTAATTCCTTCCATATCTCTGTGTGACCATATAATAAAATCATATCACTAAAATATTTAGTAAGTAACTTCTATAGAGAAATATAGTTTGAATAATTCTAATAATTTGGATTCATATTTTATAAAAACAAATAACTCCTTGAACATATTCAAACCCCTTAACTCTTCAACCAGAAATATTTTAATCTTAATCACATATATTTTCTACTTAGAATTTTTTACTATTAACTTCATCTTCATTCGAACCCTTTCTATCAAAATTTTACATTGAAATATTTTAGGAGATAATGTAAATCATAACATATATATTTACTATAAAACCCAAAATTCGTCCTAGATATTAAGTGAAATTGTATTTTAATTTGAAATATTATAACTATTATTTATAAATTGTGAACATCCAAAAGTTTGAATATACTCCAAAATTATTCCTATAAATTATATTCTTTTTAAAATATTATTCTATGATTTACAACCTCTTTTATGTTTGGAGATAATATGTATTTCCTTAGGTGAGAATATTTTACAACAAAATAGTGCACCCATATCATAGATGGTTTTATATATATTTGGACCATTTTTATAAAAAGGATATTATTATTTCAAATATGCGACTAATGGAGGTGGAATATCAATTCTTCATATTTAGTAACAATTAAGATAATCACATTTACCCTAGATATAACATTATTATCCTCATATTTATCTAAAAACATGTCATAGAACAAGATTAATCATAAACCATGGGTATTGAATGTATTATCAATATTTTTTATAACAACACATTTTCCATAAACATATCTTATCATATAAGAGAAATGATATGAATATAAAAATATATTAATTAGATATATTTGAGCTCAATATATTCTATTACATAAAAATAATTGATGAGGAAAATATTTTCTACATTGGTTGAATCAAAACAAAAAACTCTATCAATTCTTCCTTTTTCGAACTCCTCTATACACAAAACAATGTTAATGTTAGAATTTGGTATCACGTACGCTTTAGAATCAAAGAATTAATTTCTAAAACACAAAAACCTGGAATGGACATTCCAATGAGATTCAAAAACTTCTTTATGTATCCTAATAAATTAATCCTATGGAATAATTACACCTTATTCCAGATACCTCAATTTTTAGATGACCTTAACTTATTACTCAAAGAAACAATGTTGGAATCTCTATCTATTTATTTTTCATTAGATTTAATCCTTTACCCACTTGTGAAATCAATTCACCACCTGAACCTATAAATCATATGCCCTAGTTCATATTTTCTAAACACTTTGTGAAAATTGTATAAACATTTCTTGAATAAATTCATATTTGTTATAAAAATTCCATCTATGAAAACAGAAAAAATTAGTTAATTATAATAAGAAAAAGATAATATCTCTAGTCTCACCAAGTAAATTTCATTATCATTAACATTGATTATATGAGTGTATACTATAGTTAAATGTGTTATTTTAACAAAATAAATCATATGTAGCCTTAAGGGAATCATTCTATAATTCTTATAATATACTAGATTCACCTATTGAACAACATAAATTATTTGTTTATTTAAAAGTGAGATTATTTTGGGAATATTTTTTCTTATACTTAAGAACTTTTCCTAAGTTTCCAAACATAAAAACTCCTTATATTAAACTTCTCCTTTTAAATGACTAATATATCATATGAGTATCATGTTTAACTTTCATATAGTAAATAATTTAATTAAATGGACCCAAACTAAAAGGGGGACCCCTTTTAAACTCATTATATCCATTAGTATGATAATATACTTAATTTATAAAGATATGTGTTCACTCCAGTGTTCATATCACCACATAGTTATTTAAGATCACAAAAATTCAAATCATATCATATATGACTCATGGATAGTTAATTGGACATCCCTTTTCCCGAATTTATTATAAACATATAAGTTGAACTAATTTTATTTAGTATCTTGTCTCATAGGGTTTCCTAACTATTTTTATTGAAAATATCACAAATCTATTTGTTTACCCATCTTTTTGGCTTAATCATTTCCTCTATATCCTTTAAAAGATAATCTGTAGGCAGCCAACATTAGTATGAAACTACATGATAGAATGATCAAAGACATGATATGTTTTTTAATTGGAAGGAATATACAACAGTATGTTACATATGGGAGTTAATCTTACCATATTATCTCATATGTTATCTTTTTATATATATACATGATTCTATTGATTTTGTATGTATTTATATTCCATCACAAAATAAAACTGTTGAAATTATATTGTGTTGTAACTCAAACAAACTAAGATCTTTATAACTGATTATACTACTAAAAACATATTTGTTTACATACAAGATCTGATACCATCTAAAGTGACCCAATTTTAACCATAGATATTTTTAATATAAATAACCAACATTGATTCCCTTGCAACCTTTAGAACTTCGAGGTTTTTAGTTTTACAAAATTAGGTAAAACCTTTTTATATAGCATAAACCATGTATTTTCATTAAATTATAATTTTTACATTATATCAATAATAATTGACCATAATATGACCATAATATTATGATAATATAATCAAGTTCATAATCTCAATATAAAATATTAATACTTATATAATAATAGATCATTACTAAAAAATAATTCCATATTCAAAAACATGATTTTAAGGGAGTCAAAGAATAAATCCTCATTAATTATTTATAACCTAGTAATGTGTAATCATAATCATAGTTAATGATAAGATTTTTTTCATGTATATTCACAATAATGTAAATGCATAATCTTGTGACCATAGCTAGTGTTAATCATACTCACACATCAGAATTAAAACACAGTTATTAACAACCATGTATGTGCTTATCATCATCATAAAATGTGATTTATATATCCCAATACCCAATTTATTGGAGGGAAATAATGGACCCAAATATATCATTATGATTATCCATAAATTTTTCTACCACAACATCATAAAAACATTCATCATTTTATTATATCATAACATGTAGAAAAGAAACATCTTTCATAAAAATTTCATTATCATATAATAATAATAATAATAGAGAAATAAATTAAGTAATATCATAATATAATATCCCCAGTGAAGAATAAAAATACCTAGAGGATTTTTAAATATATGAAAAATATCATTTATAAAAGTATTTAAAATAAATTTTTCAAATCAAGAGAAAACATCTTATTTCTTTTGGTAACTTTTTAAAACTAAAACTAAAAAATAATAGGAATAATATTATTCATAAACATTGGAATAGTTTTAACATAAAATTATTATTTAATAAATTATATTATGGTGGGAATCTCTATCCATGTTGTATACATTAAAAGGGATCATTCTTTTCACAATATTACAAAAATTCAAAAGTGATTCATATGAAAATACATTAAAAGGATTATTTTTACCAATTTGTAAGGAATGTAAAAGGTGGTAAAAAATCTATAAAAAATTAATGTATATATAAAAACTTCCATAAAACATTTTTATGAACATGGATATATAATAGAAATATTATCAACCTAAGAAAAAAATAAGTAGGGTTGTATTTTTTTAAAAAAAATTCTTGATAATTTTAAGTGTAAAAGTGGGTAAATTGCAAGGAAAACATGAAAACCCCATAAAAAACTATAATATAGGATCATATGTAGATTTTAATAGATAAATATTATTTAATTTCCCACAATGAAACTTAAAACATATAAAATCCTGATAAAATTGAGTTTATAAAATAAAATCTTACTGTTTTGGTAACATTTAAATGAAATAACACATTAAATAAATAACATAGAATGGAACTTCAAATACAATTAATTTTAATATACTCATGATATTATATATTAATAATTATTATATAAACTATATATACACAAATAGGTTCATAAAATGAAATGTTTCTCAACAAAAAAAATTGACTTAAAGAACCCATGCTATTTTAGTAATCTCTGAATCAAAACATTATAAAAGAGATATAGTTATATATAATTTTAAATCAGTATAATTTTCATTAAAATAATTATAAAATAAATTAATTTATAATATACACACCCCATAAAACAAACTATTTTTGAATATATCATATCTCTCTCAAAAATAAAAGTGAGAGAGAAACACTTACATCAGGTCATGACATTCTTCATACGAGCTCTAAAAACCTATATGATAAATTTATATTTATCATAAATTTATTATAGAACCATATTTATTCTTATATTACCAGTTATGACTCACTAATAATTTCTAATAATACCTTTATTAATAATTCCTTCTGAAAATAACCATTCTCAGTGTTTATTGTTCCTTTTTTCATACTTGTTTCAGTTTGGAAGTTATGTTCCATGTACCTTGGACATTTTTTAATCATATAAATAATATTAATCATTTAATATGAATCATATTAATCCTTAAATAATTTTTCATTACTATCTATGTAAGGCATTGGGAGAGAAATTAAATACATCATTCATGGTGATAGTAGTGGGTACGTAAGCATGGACAATGCTTTTATTTTCTAATAAAAAAAGAAAATAAAGGTAAATACTATTTTATCCTTAAAGTGTTATAATAATATTAAATATAAAATATATATTTATTAATTATATTTTTATGTCTATCCATGTAATTAGTAGATGAAAAATGAATCACATCGCTTCATGGTGGTGGTTGTCCACTTGTGCGCTTGAGCCACATTATATCCATCTAAAAGATGGGAGGGTCAGAAGGTAGATAATATTTTATCTTTAAGAAACATGATAATATAATAAAGATAACATATTGAACATAAATATATCTGTATAATGATACATGAGAGTCTGTGATGAAGAATATAATACGCTGACCATGGAGACAATAGCTCCTACCTACACATGATGATGTTTTCATTATCCATTCAAATGGATGATAAATAGACAATGTTTATTATATTAACATAAAAACATTTATATAATATTATGTTACTTATGAAACTATTTTAATATAGTAAAATAATATTTTAATGAGTTATAAGAATAAATTAACGAAGAATGATTCGGTAAAGACAATTACCTCTTCTTTAGGAAATATCCTTTGGTTCTTTTCTTATAGACCCTTTGGTTGGTATTTTTAGAAAACTGGAACCAATATTTTTTTTCTGGGTATTTAATACAACATTTTATCTATAGTTTTTCTAGATTAGTGGCTCAATTATGTTTCAATAAGAGAGCATATTAGATTCTATTTTATAAGTTATGGGAGTGCCACACTTATAATTATTCTATTCATTAAAATCATATAAGATAGATTTCAGGGAAAAGTGGATCTTAATTGCATAAATATTTAAGGTGGGATTATATATGTTCAAAATATATTCAAAAAATATGGTTTATGTAATTTAGGTTATTTTTACCTTTATCAATTTAGTTTAACCCCTCATTAACCCTTTTAACCTTTACAGTAGTGATTTTTTTTACCTCGATTGATATTCAATATGATAAAAAATAAAACTGACCTATTAACCAAATATTAAAATATTTATTAAAAATATCATATAAATTTTCCAAGATTCAAATTTTATAATTGGATTGATTCAATTTTAATATAAGTACACAATAATCAATGAAAATCATTTTTAGAAAAATTAATTTTTAAGCATAATGATAATTATATAAAAAACTATTGAATATTTTCAACTCACATGGAATTAATTAGATTTTCATAAATAAAAATAGAATTATTTTATTTTTAAACTAAACCAAAATTAAAAATAACATCATTATTTTTTTTTCAAAATAGATGAATCAAAAATGATTTTTATTTAAATAAATACATTACATAGATTTCCAAAATGTAAAAAATAGAATTATAAGTTCAAAATTATATTTTTAAAGTATCTATAATACTTCTTAAATACTTATTTGGTCAATAAAAAAGTTTTCATAAAATTTCAATCCACTCTTATATCATGATAATGTCATAAAAGTGTCATTATTTGTAAAATTTGTATTTTTCATTATTCATCCAAAAATCAACCTTTTTAGAAAAATATCAATTTTTAATTATAAGAAAAAATTTATAAGATAAATTCTAAATTGATTATTATTTCATAAAATAAAAATCATTAAATTCAAAAATTCATCTTTTAAATAAAAATTACAAATATAAGGAAACCCAACTTTTATAATAAAGAACTCTAATAATTATTAACCTTATATGTTTTCATTATTTTCGTTCAAAATTGATAAACTATTTCCTTATAACAAGGCAATAAATTTTACTTAGGGAAAACATTTCAAAATTTTTTTTATAATATAGTTAATCGTATTCATACTCCAAAAAATAGAAAGGTTATAATAGTTATATTAAAATAATAATTTTTATATAGTATATCATAGTTATTGATATTGCATGCATCACAAGATATGAAAAAAATAAAATTTATTAAATGTAAATATATTATATAATCTGGGGGTGTTATATTATACCCCTTTAAAAAAATTTATCCTAATAATATTTTATCTCATGTTTGAGGAACAGGGGTTTAAAACAATTTCCAAATCAATACTATGGATTGGATGATAAATATACATAATTTTAAGGAAATACCTTTTTATACTTATTTATTACGTTTCCTTTGGAATAAGAATTTAATTTATAAGATATGTCTTTGAAACTTTTCATTTCTAAAATATTTATTAAAAAATATATGTATTATACAATTCATACTTGTGAATGGGTTTTTAAATGCATGCCTTGACAGTTAGGAGATATTTTCTACATAAGACTCAATAGATTAATCTTTATCATGATTGAGAGTAACGAATTATTTTACCATAAAGATAGGAAATTTAAGGGAATATACACACTAGGGTTATTCTAGTATGTATTTCATTAAGTTTTGTTTCGAAAAGTTTTCCACTACTTCTTCTCATATAAATAACAATGGTGAATTTTTCATGACAAAATTTCTAAAATTAACTTTTAATGGATCAAAATATCTATAAAAAGATAATAATTTATTTCAAATTTATATATCAATGGGAGAAATAATGTTTAGAAAAATTTAAGACAATATCCAATATGAATAATACTACATTAATCTCGAAAGGATAAACAAATAATACCCCATGTTTTTCTTAATTCATTCCATAAATAAGTAATCTTAAAACTCTTCCAAAATATGTCTTCCCAAACATGAAATAGAAAAATCCAAAATATTTGATCACATATTTATTATGATGTCAAATTAATAATTATCCCCAAATAAAATTAATCACTCATAAAGTCATATACCAAAAATGTATATAACCTATTCATATATTCCCAAAAATATAATACTCATTTCCTGAAATAACATGGATCACTATAAAATAATAATAAATGAAAATAATGTTCCCAATGTAGTTAACTTCCTAAAAAAATAGTAACCACTGGGTAACCAAATGAATTTTCAATATCATTCTCATTTAAACATATATTATCAAAAAAGATAAAGAATTTATTCCCATTAAATATAATTACCTAGTCATCTATGAGCTTATTATGATGAAAGGTTATGTGTTACTTTAAACTTATGTCCCCAATAATATTATTCTTGAACAACATAACACTAAATATTTATTTTCTTTTATTTTTCTAGTATTATTTTTAAATATTGTGTGGAATTATTTGAACACCAGGCTTCAAGACGTCATGAGATTCTATGGCCCAGAGTTCCCCTAGTAAATGTTTGAAATAAATTAATCTTTAATATAGCATTCACGAGCAGTTTTTCTGAAAAGGAATAATAACTATTAAATGGTTACCCAGATCCGAAATATGAGGGCATCGTTGCATCCTGAGCAGTGCCTTTACATTAGGCGGGGCCTAATATCGACCAACTTGGGTCAGTTGTAGAAGATAGTTTTTGGACGTTTAAGGAAAAAAATAAATATAATATTTATTTTATTTAAATTACATAAATGCGATGTTGAGAAATTGTAAATAATATGTTAAGAATAATCTATAGGGATATCTTTATAACCTTTAATTTATCTAGAGGCATGGAGAGGAGACCCCCAAGAGAAACATCTCGACAACAAAAAATGAAAAATTGACCATTTGTGAATCATAGGGGCAATGGATTTTGGGGATCTCATCGATGATAGTAGAATAATCCCTCCTCATAACCAATCGATCTTAACACAATGTAGGGGTTGTTGTTTTGATTTTACTTTTCCTCATTCTTTGACTAAACGATTAATGCGGATCAGCCCACAAACAGGTTGACCCGCATATCGTTCGTTCTTGCGTGAGGGTCTTTTATCGTGTTTATTTTGGGTAATTAATCTATGTTTGATTTAATTTTTATTTCTATTTTATCCCTTTGATCCTTCTAAAATAAGTAGATCAACGTTGTAATGAATAACAGTGGAGTTTCATTCCAAAATTCGTTATTTGTATTTCTTCTCCCCTTTTTGACCTCATATTCTTCACGTTCTTCATAGGGATAGGAACAACAGATCGTTGGGAGTCCATTTCACAATGAGAAAATACTAAATTGGATATCCAACATCATTATGACCCAGCGAAGGTAAGATGATGATGTAGGATGATGAATCGACATGGATCATATGAAATCCTTCTTTGACCGTTCTTTACCCGGATGATAAAAACATGTTTTTGGAGCCGATTAGATGCCCAGAACATACCGAATTATCATTTCCATAGTGGGGGGACATCGAATCTAGAGTTTCAAAGTGATTGAATAGTTGAATCGGTAGATCAAAGATCATTGGCAGTGCACAGAGATAGAACAATGATTCTAGAAAATTGAAAATAACCCATCTTGTTCTCTGAAGAACATAGTGTGTGGGTCCAGCTCTGTGACGTCTAGGGTTTCGTGATGTAGGAAGTGATGAAACGACATGTGAAAACTATCACATGACATGTGGGTCCTTACATGGGACTCAGAATGTATCTTTAATGATACATAGACATTGGGTGGTGTACATGGCATGTACTCCACCACACAACCAGACCAGACTAGTAACGTGGGTTACCCTACGCACCGGTATACAGGTCGGCATCCATGAGTTGAATCTGTGTATGAGCACATGGACAGTGTACATAGAGTAGACCCTGGATAATCAAACATGGCTTGTGATCAACACTAAACTCCTTGTATGTTCTTTTTTACATGTCATGTCTTTTGAATTAGGCCTTTGCACATGGGAAGTACCCGAAGTTAATGGATATGATGTGTAACCTTGCTACATGTTAGGTACTTTCTTGTACATGGCTTGATATCCATGTTCATAATTCCTTGTACAAGTTTTTTTGAGTTAGTTCCCCCTTTTTCTCATTCCCCTGATGGTAAGGTATCCTTCCCATCCATAGGATTATGAATCTTTTAGTAGGACTTTTTGGATAGAGTCAATCCATCCAAAAGGCCAAGAGCGAGATCCTCTGCCCATTCTTGGTGCTAGGTATAGTCAGGTATTGATGTGACCAATCCTATGAGACACTAATCTTCTACATAGAAGGTGAATTCGAATGAGTCGTGGTATATGGCATGGCCTTGATAGTGGTTCTCATCCATGTATCATGATATTTCCCCACATAGGAATGAGTTCTCCCGAAATGAGTGTATGTGTTCTCTCTTTTGATATATCAATGTGTTTATCTCTCTTATTACACTTCTTAATGAAGTACATCTTGGACATATGTCATCAAAGCTATTTGCCTCATGGAGTGAGTTCTTCCAGATGAGTTCTTACTGGAATATTCAAACTGAATCCATAACATGTGTATGAAGTCATTGTAACTTAACTCTAGACTACGGGTCTGGGTTTCAATTATATATCAATATTTCTTTATTGTTATATGTTCTGTAGACATATACTGTATAGAACTAACTGTACCTTTACTTTTTGTATTAGTCTGTCATTCTTGGTGTCCTCCACAGGTGGCTGACGGGTTGACCTACTTCCACCACCATCCTAGGAGTTCTCCACCAGGCTCAGGTTGCTAGGTTACAAGGGAGGGGGTAGACACATGTGGTTGAGGAATTTGACAGATGGACTATAGGTATGATCCAAGGTAGGATCTGTATCTTTTATACCTTAACTTCCATACTTATAGACATAGGTGTCAGTCATTATTTCCTCGCCACATGTTTTGTGCAAAACCTTCAGATTCTGATGGATCTTTTGACTTGATTCTTCTTCTTGGAGACACCCACAGGAGGAGACTCTACGATTAAACATCTTTTCTAACATTGTGATCTTATCTTTAGTGGTGAGAGTTTCGGTTGGAACCTCTTTGTGGAATAATCAAGTCCTTATGATGTATTTCGTGGTATGGATCAGTTATGTGCGGTCCATACCCAGATTTACTACTTTATAAAAATAGTGTGGCGTGTTTGTAGCGATGGAATGAGGTTTTAATTTATTGGTGAAAAGGAAACCTAGGTATCACAGAATGGGATCATGCATAAGAGGGTACAACCAATCACTCATGTGTTGGATATACTTACACTGGGTGAAAAAAATGTTGTGATCTTTTAGTTACCACTGGTCATAGCAGAGGATGAGGAAATATTTTCATATGATGTTCTAGGACTACCTCCCCACTAGAATATTGAATTATGCATTGACTTACACACTGATATGATATTGATATCTTCACTGGTGTGTCATATGTCCCCCACAAGGCTTTTTGAGTTGAGGGTGTGACTATATGATTTGGGAATGAAGGGCTTTGTAAGATCCAATGTTTCACCCTGGGTGGCCTCAGTTTTGTTTTCCAAGATGGTAGATGGGAGTTGAGGTTGTTCATGGATTTCTAGTGCCTGAACAATGAAAAGTTGAAGAACAATTATCCACTACCAAGGATCGACGACCTCTTAGATTAGCTGAGAGGGGCGCAATGGTTCTCGAAGGTTTAACTTCAATTGAGTTACTACTAGTTACAAGTACGAGACATGTATATTTTGAATATGGCTTTCAAATTTCTCTATGGTCACTAAGATTACTTGTTGATGCCTTTAGGCCTGATGAACACCCTTGTAGTGTTCATGGGAGTTATGAAACTAATATTCTAGTCATACGTAGACTGGTTCATAGTGGTCTTCTTTGAAGACGTCCTTGTGTACTCGATGTTAGAGGAGGAGCACGCGAGATCCTTGTGGATGGTTCTATACATACTCTGAGAGAATCAGCTTTATGGTAATCTCTTGAAGTTTCAATTTTTGATATAGGAGGTCCACTTTCTAGGACATGATATCTAAGAAAATGGAGTAGTAGTGGACTCAACCATGGTCAGGGAGGTGTTAGCATGGGATCCACCTTGAGTGTGATAGAGGTGCAGAAGTTACTTGGGCTGGCTGGATACTATCAAAGATTTCTCTCTAATTTCTCTTGAATAGCAGCACCAATGACAGCCTTGACCTGAAAGGGGAATCCTTTCATATTGATGAAGAAGTACCAGCTGGCTTTCTAGTAGTTGAGGAAATGTTTGACAAGCACACTGATCTTAAGATTTCTCGAATAGGGTGTGGAGTACATAGTTTTCTGCGATGCATTAGGGACTGGGTTTTTTGTGTCTTGATGTAGAGACAAGCGGTGACTTCTTATTGTTCATGCAAGCTAAGGCCACAGGAGAAGAACTATGCAACCCGTGATCTTGAGTTGGTAGTGGTAGTGTTCACGTTGAATATGTGGCAACACTACCTGATGGGAAAATGGTTTATCATCTACTCTGACCACAAGAGGCTCTAGTACATCTTCACATAGAAGGATATGAATCTAAGGAAGAGTCAATTGCTAGAGTTCCACCATGATAATGCCATTGAGATCACCTATACTCCTTGGAAGTAGAATGTAGTAGCTGAAGACCTTAGTTGGAGATCGAGTTCATAGCTTCTAAGCGAGGTGTCGGAGTAGTTGGACTCACTATAGTTATCCTCCATGGTTAGGGACGATGAATCTTATCTCTAGTCAATGGTTTTTACCCCTTCATTCTTACAGAAAGTCTAGGAGGTAGAACTATGGGATTTCTACTGTAAGAATTTATGAGCTAGGTTATCCACAAGACAAGTTCTTGATGGATATTTTCAAGATAGGGAGCATGTCGTCCTGTTTAGAGGATGCATGGTTGTGCCGGTGGCACTATACGTGGAGGTTCTGAAAGATTTTCATACATCGAACTTGGTGGTACATCCTCGAGTGGAAAAAATGTACCGGGACCTCCAATGTTAGTTATGGTAGACAGGTATGAAGAAGGATGTATCATAGTTTGTTTCTTGTTGCCTTGCATTCTAGTAGGTGAAGGATGATCCCAATGTTCTTGTGAGGTTACCTCACCTCCTATAAGTTACAGAATGAAAATTGGATGAGATATCTATGAACATCGTTATGGTCTTAGCACACCATCTAGGGAGCATGATTCGATCTAGGTGATTGTTGACTGACTAACAAAGTCGGCCCACATCCTAGATTTCAGATTGCAGAGTTTTGTAGAGAGTTTGGGGTGCTTCTATGTGCAGGATATAGTTTGGTTTCATGGAATACCTTTAGTGATAGTATCATATCATGATGCTCATTTCACATACCAATTGTGGAAGGGATTATAGGAGGTGGTTGGGACTCAGCAACGCTTCAACAATGTGTTCCACCAACGGACAGATGGTCAGATGGAGAGAACAATTCATGTTATGGAATAAGTGTTGTGGGCCTATATCATAGACTTTGGCCGTAGTTGAGAGGACCACCTACCACTATTGGATTTTTCATACAACAAAATATACCACTCCACCATTTTTTTTGGTTTTATTTGAGGCATTATATGGAAGACCCTACCAGTCAATGATTTGATAGAACAATCCCTAAGAGTTAGCACTTATGGGTCTAGAGTTTGTGTTTGCTACCACCAGTAAGGTGAAAATATTCTAGGAGAAGATGAAGACTGCACAGAGGCATCATAAGTCTTCTGTTGATGGACGACGGAGGCCTCTAGAGTTTGAAGAGGGATACTATGCATTCCTTCAAGTCTCACCTCAACAGGGGTTGCAAAGAATTGGCTGGGGTGGAAACTTGTCTATGAGGTTCATCATCCCTTTTCAAATACTATGCAGAGTTGGCGTGGTGTAAAACCACCTAGATCTACTTTAAAAGTTTCACTAGGTATGTTATGTCTTCCACATGTTTCATCTTAGGAGTTATATGCATGACCCCTCATATGTCATCGACTAGGGCGAGCAGAACCTCAAGGACGGAGTGACCTTTGTGGAGTAGCCAGTGGAGATCGAGGATCGACAGGAGATGATCCTTTTTTGGTGAGTGATTCCCTTGGTGTGTGTATAATGGAAACACATGAATCCTCAGGAGAGAACATGGGAGCAGGAAGCTCATATTCATGTGGAATACCCACAACTGTTTGAGTATCCATTAGTTTTTACTTTTCAGGGACGTAAAATCCCTAATGTTGGGAGAATTTAATGTGTCAGATTTTCCATGTATTATTTTTAAATATTATACGGAATTATTTAAAGAGTATTTTTTCTGATGATATGAAATTTTTAGGCCCTGAATTCCCAGAATAAATTTCTCAAATAAATTAAACATTTAAATTGTATGTGTGAGATGTTTTCTGGAAACAATGGAATAACTTCTAAATGGGTGCCCAGATCAGAAATATGAGGGAACGGTTGCATTCATAGCAGTAACATTACCTTAGGTGATACCTAACATTGACCAGAAAAGTTTGACTCAAGAAGTTATTTTTTTGGATGTTTAAGGAAATAAAATAAATTAAAATATTTATATTTTTTACTTTGCATCAACGCAGTGACGATAGATTTTAAATAAGCTATTAATCAGAATCTCTATGGTTATAAAAATAACCCCGAATTTAATTTGATGTGTGGATAGGATACCCTTTGGAGAAAACCCTAGACAAAAAATAGTGACAAATCGACTATTTGTGAATCACAGCACCGACAGAGTTAGAGGATCTCATCGATGACGGTAGCACAATCCCTCTTCATCAATAATTGTTCTGAACCTGAGGTATGGGTTGTTGTTTTTATTTCACTTTTCCCCATTTTTGATTAAATTACGAATGTGGATCAACCCATGAACTTGTTGACCTACAGATCATACATTATTATGGGAGGGTCCTTTATCGAGTTTATTTTGGTGAATTGATCCATGGTTGATTTAATTGATATTTGGATTTTCTCTATTTGACCATTTTAATGGGAGAAAATTAATGATGTGATAAATGATGTTGGAGGTTCTTTCCTCAATTAGTTATTTTGATTTCTTCTCCCCTTTTTAACCTGCATTCATCGCATTCTTCGTGGGGTTATAAATAATGGCTCATTGCGCATTGGTTTCACAATACAATGATCTAAAATTTGAGATATGACATAATGATGGCCAATCATAGGTACAAAATGATGGTAAATTATGAATCAACATGGATCATAAGAAATTGTTATTCATCCATTATTTAGATGAATAATCAAAACATGTTTTTGGAGCCAATAAAATTCCTGAAACTTCCTGAAATGTAATTTCCATGGTGTGGTGAACTCAAATCGTGAGTTTCAAGGAGATTGAACACCCAGATAGAAGGATTGAAGATCAACATAGGTTCATGGAAGAAGAATAATGATTCAAGAAAATCGCAAAGAACGCGGTGTGTTCTTTGAAGAACACGGCGTGTGAGTCCGGCTCTGTGGCGGCTAGGGTTTTGCAATGTATGAGGGAATGAAACGATGTATGAAAATTTTCACACAACGTTTGGTCCTTACGTGGGACTCAACATGTATCTCGGAGGATACACAGACACGAGGTGGAGTGCATGGCATATAATCCACCATACTATCAGACCAGGCCGGTTATGCGGGTTACCTTGTGTACTAGTACATGGGTTGGCATACATGGCTCAAATCCGTGTACGAGCACATGACTATCATACACAGAGCGGACCCCAAATAATTGGATTCAGTGTGTGACCTTCACTACACACTATTTATTCACTTTTTTACTTGACATGTCTTCTAACTCGGGCCATTGCACACGAGCAGTACCCAAAGTCAAGGGACACAGCGTGTAACCTTGCTACACACCGTGTACTTTATGGTACATGGAATAATCTCATGGTCCACCATTCCATGGAAATGTATCATTTGGGTCAGTTCCCCCTTTTAATCATTACCTTGATGGTCAGGTATCATTTCAATCCACACGATTATGATCCCTTCATAAGGACTTTCTGGGTAGAGTTAGAATCCCTACGAGAGGCCCGAAGCGAGATCCTCTTCCCATTCATGGCCCTAGGTAGAGTCAGGTATCAACATGAAAAATCCTACATGATGTTGATACTCTACAAATAAAGTGAATACGGATGATTTTTGGTATACTCCAAGGCCCTGGTAGTGATCCACATCGGTGTATCGTGATCTTTCCCCACACAAGAGTGAGTTCTCCTGGAATGATTGTATTATTTATCTCCTTAGATCTATCATTGTGTCTAACTATCTCATGAAACTTCCATGCCAATTAATTCTCAAACGTACCTCATCATAGCTATCAGACTCACGGTGTGAGTTCTCTCAGATGGGTGCTTCATGGTATCTTCAAACTGAATTCCTATCCTTGGTATGTAGTCGTTGAGACTTACCTCTAGACTACAGAATTTAGTTTTGAGTATATCTAGATATTTTTCTCTTATTATATGTTTTGTAGAAATATAACGTGTATATATGAATGTAACTTTAATTTTTATATTTCTCTATGTTTTTCAGTGTCCTCTACTAAGTATTGTTATACTCACACTTGCACGTGATTTTCCTAGATTTGTCATGTCTTGTATAGATGGGTGGCCTTTTGATGAATTCTATGGAATACTCGAACTAGACCGAGATTTTTGAGCTTACATATAGGCTGAGGTGTTTCTAGAATTATGATATTCAATCCCAGTACCTATTTCTTTCTGACAGGTTGGAATTTATTGTTGAAGACTCTTTCTTTTGGTGCGCTTGTATTCTATCCTAGTTTACATTCCACACATTACTTTATATTATACTCTGTTGGATGGGTTTATTTTTATGCATGAATATGATTCCTTAGTAGTTTTTAAATTTCTTCATTT
This sequence comes from Viscum album, assembly GCA_963277665.1. Taxonomy (NCBI): domain Eukaryota; kingdom Viridiplantae; phylum Streptophyta; class Magnoliopsida; order Santalales; family Viscaceae; genus Viscum; species Viscum album. Next base: position 1,359,407,712 of record OY728140.1, read on the forward strand.
ATGGGCTTGGATATGTAAGCATTTGTATAGGTACATAGGTGATGCCTCCCATGTTAGTGATATGCCTCCTCGGTGCTAGTCACGAGCCCCTGGCCTATTGGAGTCGGTCTTGGGGAGTCACAACATGGGTCTCACTGGGATGGGTCATGAAAAAATCAAATGCAACACTTAAGGGATACTTATAACTCATTCATCTATTATGTCTCCGAAAATTTCATTAATATCCTTCAAATCTCAAAACTTTCAACCTAAAAAGTGTATTTATGCATTAAAATTATGATCATTCATAAACATATCAACCACTAATTGTTTCCTCAATTCCTAAATTATCCTCAATTGACAAATTTATAACCTCTAATGTAATATATGTCATTATAATATACTAACTGATAGATACTAGGACCCTTATAATTGTATTTGATGCTAAAACCATATTTTTTATATACTATATTTTTTACCATATGATGTTTCCAATTTTAACCATCCATAATTACAATATTAATTACCAAAACTGAGTTAATAAAATTTATAAGACCTTTTAGGTTTAGAATTTTAGTGAATTTGGAAAACTCATTTTTCACCAAAACCCATATGTTTTCATAAAATGGGAATATTTCCTAATATACTAATATTTTCTTATTATATAAGAATTCATCAACATCTCCCACAAAAGTTCTTCACTCAGGTTACCCTTATAATTATATCTTACCTTAAATTATTTTTTTATAACCTATGGAAAAGGAAACATAAGAAGGGTTGGTCTGAAATGATCGGTAATTGTAAATATGGTAGATATAAATAAATTTTAAGAATAAGATAATCATACGAGTATGATAATGTAATCATTTTCATAATCTCAATACAAAATATTCGAACCCAAAAAAGCATACAATATTAACCAAAAATCATGGCATATTCATAAGAATGATTAATAAAGGTATAAAATCATATACCCTGATTTGTGAGTCATTACCCAGTCATGATGAATCAAAATTATAAAAAAATCATAATCTTGTGAACATAACTATTAACAATCATGTCCTCTCATAATCCTATGAGCATTGTTATAAAAATCATACTCAAACACCAAAATGAAAAACTATATATTTAGAATCATGTTCATATTTATCATCATCATATTTTTTATGTGTATATTTTATTTACCAATACATATTAGAAAAATAATGAACCCAACAATATCATGATGATAATCCATATATATTCATTCCACAAGATCATAAAAAGATTCATCATTTTAATATATCAGAACCCGTAGAAAAGAAACATGTTTTATAAAAATTTCATTATCACACAATCATAATCCATATATATATATATATGGTATCATAATATCATATCCTCAATGAAGCATAAAAATCAAAAAAATAATTTTGAAATAGATTGAAGATTTCTCTTATTAAATCATATAAAGTATTATTTGAAAATCAAGAAAAACGTTCCATTTCTTTTGGTATCTTTTAAAAATAATCCAAGAAGAAATGGAATTGTACTTTCTTTCTAAATACCTTAAAATTTATAATGGAAACTTCATAATGAATAAATTTCCTAACATACATAAAATTCATTCATGTCGTATACTTTAAGAGAGAACAGTCTTTTCACTCTTTTGTAAAAACTCCAAAGTGATTCATATGAAAAACCATTTGAAAAATTCATTTTAATAATTTGTAAAGAATGTTAGTGGTTGTAAAAAGCACCATTCTAGAAAAATTATATATAGTTAAAAAATTTAATAAACCATTTTTATGTACATGGACATATAGGAGAAAGTATCCTATAACAAAAAAGAGAAAAAGGTTCGGCTTTTCATCAAAACCATTTCCCAGTCAGTTTTTGTGAAAATGAGAGAAAAATTTAATAAAAACATTAAAAACAAATAAATATCCTTAATATAATAAAATAAATTGGTTTTAAAAGAAAATTATCGAATAAGTTTCCTCAATTTAAATTAAAACATAAATAATCTCAATTAAAATGAGATTGCAACATAAACCGTACGACTTTGGTAACTTTTGAATCTTGGACCCGTTGAAAGAAATAATGTATAATGGAACATTAAATACCATAAAAATAAATATATTAACAATATAATATATAATGGGTTGGTATATACACCACATAAATATAAATAGATACATAACATGAAACATGTCTTGATGAAATAATTTTGAGAGAAAGAATACTAATAGTTTTTGTAAAATCTGAATAAAAATATCAAAAATTCGATAAAATTATATATATTTATAAATACCCATAATTTTCATGAAATTAATCATAAAATATATTCATGTTTATTATATACACTATACAAAATAAATAGGCAGTGAATTTGGTATATGTCTCATAGAAATAAAAGTTATATGAAAAACCCTCACCTTGGGTCCTGAATTTCATCATACATTATCTAAACCTCATAAATGATAAATATAATTTTATTATAAATTTATTAATGATATATATTATTACTTGTATTACAATATTTTATTCACTTATAATTTTCAATTTCCCTATTATTAATAACTCAACCATAAAATCATCATTATGGGTGTTCACTATTCTATTTTTTATACATGTTTTAGTTCGATAGTTTGTTTCCGTATGAATTTCTTATGATATAGTCATATATAAATTTTTTATAATATCATATATATCATATTAATCAATTATATATAATTTTATAAAATCTTGGGAAAGAGGTAATAGATACATGAAATACATCATTCATGAAGATGATAGTCTATACATATGTAAGAACGTTGCTTGCATTTTATAATAAAGATAAAAAAATAAACGTAAATAATATTTATTATTGTAGAGTCATACTAATATTGTAACTATGATATATTTTTTAAATATATCTTTTTTCATCCATTTAAATAGTAAATAAAAAATTAATCTCATCACTTCATGGATGTGGTAGTCCACATATTTTCATGACTGATGTTATCATCTTCCAATGGATGGGACGGTCAGAATGTAGATATTATTTTTTCTTAAAACAAATATAATAATTCCATAAATATATTATATAATCATTAAACCCATATATATGACCATTAATGATTGGATGTTATGAATAATAAAATGTGTCGATCGTGGAGCAGGTTGCTCGTACGTATGAACAACAACATTTTCATTTTATGATAGTATGGACAATAAATATATAATGGTTACTCTATTAACATAATGAAATTATAGTAATATGATTTAATTATGTAAAAATTTTAATATGGTAAATTAAATTGTGGTGTATTTAGAATAAGAAATAAACTTAAAAGGATTTAGTGAAAAATGATTAACTCATCTTTGAGAGAATCTTTTAGATCTATTCGTAATGACCCTTAGGTTGGAATTTTACTAAAAGAAATATATATATATATATATACATATATATATTGTATATGGATGTTTATAAGATATTTTGGATGTTTTCAGTAGATATAAGTGTCTCAAGAAATTGTTATAAGGATAAGTTCCTTTTTTAAGTGTGGGGAGGGTCAGAATTGTAATTATTCAAACTTTAAAAAGACAGGATCACTTTCTAGGAAAATTGGATAGAAATTGGATCAATGAAAAATTTGAGATGATATAGGGTCAAAATATATTCAACTAGTAAGATTTATAAAAGTATTTATGTTATTTCAACCCTTACATATTTAGTATAACCACTCATTAAACCTTTTTCCATTATTGTAAAAATGAATTTTTACCTCGGTTACAATTCATTATAAACAAAAATGAAATAGAACTATTAAAAACATTTGAACCTCCTGATTCCAGAAATGAAATCATTTTTTCAAGATTTAATTATTAGGGTTGAAATTAGTTTATTTTAATATAAGTATGAAAAAAATGAAAACAATTCTCACAAAAAAATTAAGTATAAAAATGATTTAACAAAAAAATCTAGTATAATTTTTATTCCCATGGAATTAATTGGGTTAGTTTAAAAAAATTAGACTCATTTAAATTTCAAACCAACCTACAATTTTAATTAACCTTGTGATAACGTGATTAAAAGAGAATAACTTAAAATACTTTTTATTTAAATAAACACTTTACATAGATTTCCAAAACATCAAACATAGATTTCTATATTTAAAACTTTATTTTTGAACGAGTAATACTAATTATTATATATATATATATATATTTGGTCTAGATAAATTGTTTCATAAAAAATCATTTCATTATTATAGTATGATAATATCATAAAAGTAACATTATTTTTAAATTCGATATTTTTCACAATTCATCTAAATATCAACCATTTTTTAAAAATCTAAAAAATTCATCCTAAGAAAGTTTTAATATTTAGATTCCAAAAATAAAGTTAATTTCTGAGAATTAAAATTTTAAAAATTCATAAATTTATCTTTTAAATGGAAATTATAAATATTTATTAAAAACAATTTTATAGAAAAATGACTCTAACTATTCTTTACATTATATGGTTTCATTCTTGTCATTCCAAATTGATTATTAATCTTCCCAAAAAAAATCAGTAAATTTAAACAAGGGAAAACCATTTAACATATATTTTATAATTATGTTACTCATAATCTTACTCCCCAAACTAATTTCTAGGTTATAATACTAATATTTAAATAATAGTATTTCTATTTTATATCACAATTCTTGATGTTTCATGAATCAAAATATATTGAACACATTCAATTTATTAAATAGAAATATATTATATAATATTGGGGTGTGGCCATAATTATTTTCCCAACACAGAAATTCTATTATTAACCTAAATTAAAATATAACATTATTTATACACATCCAAATGAATCCCATGCATAAGGTAAATGAAACACTTCCATGTAAACCTTTATAATAATATAAAATAAATAAATGATACATGAGTATTCTTAGAGAAACAAATAGTCAACCCAAACTTTTCTATAACAAGGAATAATCATCAAAACTATTAGAAAGTATATCTTAATATCCCTCTACCATGTAATAAATTGCATAAAATATATCTTTATTCCATCATACCTCTAACACCTAATACTTTCAAATCACTAATAACAACTTAGTTCAAGCTAAGAAATTAATTTAGTCCAAATTCAAGGTAGAAAAAATTTAAATCTATAATGATATTTAGAATGTTACTCCTTTGATTCATTTATGATATTTTATGGAATAATTTTAACAAATTTAAATTAATGGTTATAATTATTCATAACATAAATATTATATTCCTAAATAATAAAAATAGGTAATAAATAAATAAATAAATTGTTTATTTATTTATTTAAATATGATGCAAAATTTTATGAACAATTCAAAAATAATCTAATTATAAATACATCATAATTATATACAATCATTTTGTAACTTCCATAATTTCATGTATAAACACTTAATATTCTCCCCCAATATGATCCCCTTCTAATTATTTCATAATAATGAATTTAATCTAAAAAATGATATTACATGGAATATAAAAACACTATAATCAAATTCTATTATGTAAATATTTAAAAAATCCATATATCACATATTATTAATTATTTATTCTTTTGATAAAATCCTCTATCAAAAATAATTTTTATATGGTTTAAATAATATCTAAATAAGTCCATTAATTTGAACAATTCAAATTCATTATAAAGAAATCATAGTTTCAAATATAAAAAACTGTTATATATAAGACCTATATTAAAATTTATTTCCATTTTATAAATTAACATTATAATATTAAACAAACCACTTTTATTTATATATTATTCTAGATGTACCCAATCACTACATTCATTAACTCATACATTATAACATATGGGTTAATTTCACTTCCAATCGTGTATCTATTTCATGATTCCAACACCCCTTCTTAGTGTTTATTCTTAAGAAACAACTCATTTAATGATATAAAAATTTAAAGATCAAGTATAATCCATCAAATATGTTATTATTATTTTTAATTATTCATACCATACAATTTATGGTTAGAAAAATAAAATGACTTGCATAGACTGTATGCGTGATATTCATCATGTCATTTAAATATACCCAAATTATCTATAATGATATAAACAAATAAATCAAATTTATAATGGATTTTGGGAAAATAATTTTCATCATATCCATTAAGGAAATTTCCTTCAAGAAATAAAACCCATAAAAATATTTTCCAAACTACCTAAAATCATTCCATTATAAACAATTATTTTAATGTTGATTAATATTCTTCTAGAAAATATCCACTAAAAATATTTACAATAGTATATTAAATTTAAATGCATAAGAATAATTAATCATCTCTTTATAAATAATAATATTTTTCTCCACTTGTGCATGGAATAATAAAAATTTTCCTTATATATGAAAAAATAACTTCCTACAATATATATGAATAATTTCTGACTTGAACATAATAATTCAAATCATAAAATCTAATATATAAGGGTAAATCATGATACATTAGTGTAAACATTCCATGTGTAAAATATTGTACTAATACAAAAAATCGTAGAATTTAGAAAATTATTGAAATTGATGCTTCATCAATGACTCCATTTATATATTTAAGAATAGATTTCATGTGTAAGAATAAATTTTACTTATATGAATACCATAATTTATTAAACATTGGTATAAAATAATAAATAAAAATTCATAATGAATTTGTAATAACAATATATGAATTCATAAAAATATTTTTTTGTCATTTTTTTGTATTTCCTTGAAACATGTGTTCTAGATTTAAGAATCACTGCATCCATGTGGTTTACATAGGATTTATTCATGGAATTAGAAACACCCAATTTTTCTGTATCAAAAGGGACCTGTTTACAAAGGCAGACATTCGTTATGTTTAAAAATTACGATACTTAGGAATGTGCATTGGTCAAGAGGATGGGGGATCAGACTCATCACACCTTTTGGGTGGAATTATTATCTATCTTGGGACTCTTTGTATGAATTTATGATATTTCATGAATCCTTATTAATTCACCTATTATGACATAAGTTTCCATTTTAATTTTCAATCACATATTAACATGTGTAAAATTTAGAATCATTGGAATGTATTCAATGTTCTTCATTAATGTATATATCTGTATGTATTTGAGGATCTCCATCATTGGTATCCTCTCTTATACTATTTAGAGATTCATTTAATCTTCTTTATGATGATACTAGTTTTTAAGTCACTCATTGGGGAACTCTACAATTTATTGTCATCTAGGGAGACGAAGGTTTGTTTTTATATTGGGATCGTACCCATAAAATGGGCTACCAATTTATCTTTGTGAATGGAATTAGAACCCTTCTAATTTTTTGTCGCTTAATTGGACACATCATACCTTTTAAGGTCATGCGATAAGGACCTAGTCATACAGTTTAATGCCATGTGGTAATGACATGTAAGAAAAAGGTTCTTAGTCAATGTTTGTTGCGGGGATTATGGCTAAGCAGCCCAATGAACTTGGAAAGAATATGGATTTCCAAGTAGGATTAGACCCTTTTGGGAATATGGCCCATGGAGAATAGGGTTTATTTGATGTGATGGGTCTGAACCTCAAAGAGGCTTCCTATGTATCCCATGTTGATGCGAATCAAAGCCCACATAGTTCGATGAGTCTCATAGGATATTATAGTTCTTTAAGTGAAATCAGTTTGGGATTACTTCTTGAAAAGAATGCCTTTATGTTTTGGGCATTTAATTTAGGGATTATAGCTAAAGAGGATTCCCAGGTTATAGGAATTAGGGAAGGATACCTAAATAGGATATCCACTGAGATCGGGACCTGATAAGGCTTTGTACATTTCCCGATTAAAGTGGGAATCAGACTTCTCGTAGTTCATTCAATTGAGGGTATTTTTAAAAATGTTTTAATCATCATGAATCTATAAGCCCACGTGATTCATGATCGATGTGAGAAATAAGAGAATGTGGAAGATTCAACAATGACATACACACTTTTCCTCCTCTACTAGTGGAAGAGGGTGTGCCTACAACGATGACAGTGGGGAGGTTGAGGTGACACGGGAAGATGGAAAGGTGATGAGCCTTCCCTCTATTCACATTACATTGGACAAGGGTCCAATTAATGGATGAAGGGAGGAAGATTATTGTCTTACGCCAGGATGGATGCCCTAAAATTGATCCTGGTAGGTGATGGATACTTTTCATTCTCTTGATTGGAAAATAAAGTGTGAAGCTTACCATCCCTATAAAAGATCTGAGGTTCCAGGTCCTTGAGAAGGGAGAGGTCGAGACCTAAACCCTAATCCTAAAAACCAAGAACTTCCCAACACTGTTTCTGGGATAAGGGTCCATGTGACTGTAAATATACAAACCCACAAACACTCCATAAATCCTAATCCCATCGTGAAACAAATGTGGGAAACCTCTAACTGAAGATATACAAATCCCAATAGGAGACACACTGATGTGCCTTTCTCAATGGTTTGATAAGATGAGAGGTTTTGGTGGAGGTCTCAACAGAATCCTTTTCAAGCAAGGGATCTAGTGAAGAAGAAGACTTGACATGGATGGCTTTGCAGAGGGCTTGATGGATTTTATACCTAAGAGAGTAAGTGAATCAAAGAGGGTCACCCAATTAGATAAGGGTGTGCAAGTATGGGCATGTAAGTAGGCTTGGGCGAACTAATATTCACTTAAGAGATGAAAAAACTGTATGGTAATACTTGGATGAGACCTGGATCAAGCCTTTAGGAGTATTAATATGTGATCCAAAAATTGGGGTGCTTAGGTTCCTATGAAATGAATGGTTTTTGCGCAAGTGTTTTTGATTTTAGATTGGTTGGTCCCTTTACGGTCAAAAGTTTTATATATTTAAAACAATAATAGTACTTAATCCTATGATCCTACTTCAATTCATCCTTTTTAGGCATTAAATAACTACCGTGAAAGTTTTGGAGGACTTGGTTGAAGCACTAGGGTAACCACAACACAAATTGGGCATCAGGGAAAATGTTCCATACAAATGAAGGCCCCAAGGGTCTATTTATAGGAAAAAATAGGAACCTAGGTGAAAGTAGATTGGGCACACAAGTGACTTGCGCGTTGATGGTGTTTTGGCCAGACTAAGGCAACACATTGAGGACTTATCCAAAATTAATACTTCAATCAGCTTCATCAAGGGGAGGTGTAGGTGTTTTCACGTAGGTATCTTCGGCGCCACATTGGGTACTTAGCCAAAAATAATTTCTCCATTCTTCAAGGCCTGCACCCCCACCCCTGCTTGGAAATAGTGGTGGGATACGGTGTCGATCCTTCAGGCTGGTTCCTTCTCTATCTTCACTAACCCCCATGAAAAATGCAGATTCCCACTGCGAACCATTCGAGCCTAGTAAAATACATTTTACATATAAGTGCATGGAAAACATTTCACGGTGCCTATAAAAGCCCCCCCTCTATAATATGATTCATTAATTGTAAAAATAATCTTTTTCAAAGGTAAAAGTATGGAACTTTGACACATTCCAACATCATTTGGTTAGATTTGGAGCTACATCAGGTTTGGAAGGATGCTCTAATTTTTTCCTAATCCATGGTCCCTAGTGGGTATAGTTTGATATTTTTACTAGGGTCTTATGGATAAATCTACAAAAATTTTATCGTTTGACTTTTTATTTCTCAATATTACCTAAATCATACAAAATGTATGTTTAGTGAGCTGCGACTCGACTTTTGTTCATAGTGTCCTTTACAGGTTCTCAATCTGGTGAGCACCATATCTCTTGTTGTTTGCAGTATAAATTCATGCTTGTTGGACTATAAAGGGATAATGTTTAAGGTCGAATAGTATTGACCATAAATTTGGAAATTTGTTTTCAAAAAATTCTTAGTGGCTAAGAATTTCTTTAATATTTTTTAGATATTTCCCAGGGAAATCTGGAGCCATGATTTTTATGGTCACAAAATATAAAACATTTATCAACATAAGGGGATTCACTTCTAATAATGAAGTTACCATTATTTGAAAAAATCATTATTGAAGTTGTGTTGTGCAGGGGAAACTAAGGCATATGCTACATTGCCAAATAGTGGAATCTATGTATTGACAAACCCATTATGAAGGAATATTTTATGCATGTCCACCTAAGGGCACATACTGCATAGTCAATCAAAATAGCTCTTTTGAATTCATCATTTTACTACTGATAGACAAGAAAAATTATGATTTGGGTGACTCAAGACAATTGTGGGTGGTTTTTCCATGGAAATTTACATTATGAATAGAGGTTTATTTTATGCCAACATGTTTCATGAATAGGAAAACCATTTATTTACAAATTTGGTGTATAAATAATGGTTAAAATTTATCAGAAAAGAGAATTTTTAATATAAAATTGTGCATTTTTAAGTCATGCAGTGAAGACATTGTACAGTGTAGTTTTAAGTCCTGCAGGGAAGAAAATGTGTGGCTTTAATTTACAGCCTTTAGCTCTAACCAAAGGTATGAAACTCTACCAATTTCCTGATAATTTATTTGGAAACATATTACATTATTCAGGTATGGAAGAGAAAATTGTAAACTATGATTTTTGAATTTTGGGATCTGAAGAATGATATGGGAAAAGGGATAAAGGCATTACAAGAAGACTTCTCCAAGAATGAAGTAACCATTATTTAAAAACCCCATTATGGGGTTGTATTATGCAGGGCCAGCCTGGGCATATGCTGCATAGCCAAATAGTGGCATCTTTGGACTGACAGGCTTGTGATGTAGGAATCTTTTATGAAAGGTCACCTAGGGGCACGTACATCATATTCCGGAAAAAGAGCTCTTAATAATTTTAATATTCTATTGCTAAAATCCAAAGAACATTTATGGATATTCAAATTTTCTGAATCACATAGTTTGGTTTATTAAGAAAGGTACCTAAATATGGAGAGAGTATTCCCAATCATGATTTCCAAAGAATCAGAGGAATAGGGTTTCTACGAATGTCTGAACAAAACTTAGGGAGTATGGTGTTAGTATTTTTAGATCATACAACTAGGACCAGAAGTGGAAACAATATATAATTTGTTGTCAAGTGATCTGAAGTTATTTCATTATTGCTTTAAACACATGGAGAGAGAAATTTGTAAACAATGGTATTAAAGTCTTTCAGATTGAGGGAAAGATAATGGGACAAATATACATGAATGGCTATTTTAAAATACAAATTCTTATATATTTTCATCAATGTTTGATGGGGACAAAGATACTATAACCAAGAACAAAATTACCTTCATTTTAAATACTCGTTATGGGGACTGTATTATACAGGGCCAACTGGGTAATATGCCGCATAACCAAATATTGGAATATTTGACTAACAAACCCATTATGTAGGTAACTTATGCAATGCCACCTAAGGGAATGTACTTCACAGTCAGGAAAAAGATTTCTCAGATATTAGAAACTCTTTCAACAGAAACCATAAGAATGATTATGAAAATATAGAAATATTCAAGATTTAGAGTGTGAAATTTAGAAGGGGGTTATGCTCAATGCACATGAGAAATATTTGGATTAATATTGGCCATGAGTTTTAAGTCATTTACAGGAATCTTACTCATATATAAAAATAGAGAACTTCTTTGTTTCCATTGAATCAATATTATGCTATGAATTTTAGATTCATGTAGTGAGGACATTGTACTATGCAGTTTTACATCATATAGTAAGGACATTGACAACCCCATAAGAAATTGATACACCTTATTTATACAGAGAAGCCTTTTACCCAATTCTTAATCCCACATGAGCTATTCTCGGTGAGATAAACAAGAAGCAATAAGGGTTTATTCTATAAGACAAAGGTGAAACAAGTGAAGAATATGGGTATTAAATTTCCATGTATTTTAACATCATGTGGTAAGGACGAAGATGAACCAATGTGAAAAGAAAGATATATTTTAACTGGGCTAAGGGATAAACCCCATGTGTCATTATGAGTCTTGTTGGGCGAAAGAATCAATTAATATGTAGTTCTTTAAACATTTTCTATGCATGTTTTGATTCTCATAAAATAAAGAAAACGGGGGTTTTCATTTTATATATCATGGTTCGGACCAATATTAAATATTTGTGCATCTCTATGTATCTCATATCTATGAGAATCAAGCCATACATAATTCTTTAAATGTTTATTTCCCACACTAATTGAGTTCTATATGGGAGATGGGGGGTTTTTTTTGACACATTTTGGAAGAATGGTTAAACTTAATACACAAACAGGTATAAAGATTAGACCATATATCTTAATGGAACACTATTTATAGATTTGATTCATATATAGGAGGAGAAAAGGAAATAAAAAATTTGTGGTTGCAGTTAGGCCCAACATTGGAGATCCAGATGTCTCTATGTATCTCATTAAAAATGAGAATCAAACCACGTGTAGTTCTTGAAATAAGGTCCCTATGTAGATCTAATTCAGACATAGGGAAGAAAAGAACTCATGTTCCACTAAGGATTAGAAATTATATCAATGATTCTTGCATATGTAATCTCTTAACATCATGAAGAGAAGACTTTAGACATACAGTTTAGTGTCATGTAACGAAGACAAATGAGGTCCTGCAGTTTAACATCATGTGATGAGGACAAAGATGCTATGCATTTAATCATCATGCAGCGTGGACGCTTATGGTTAATATGCAGTTTAACATCATGAAACAAGGAAATTGTACTGAGCAGTTTTGATTCTAGCAGTGAGGACATGCAGGTTGTGTAGTTTTCAATAATGTTGTGAGGACGATATGTGAAATTAAAAAAAGTATTTTTTTCAAGATTCTCACATTGGTTGGAGTTGTGATAAGCTCTCCATCCATTGCGATTAAGGTAGAAGCTCCATTTGAGAAGACCTTATATGTGTAAAAAGGTCCTTCCCACATTGGCTCAAGATTTGGTGGTTTCTTTATTAGTATCATTGGATTCCTGAGGACCAATACCATTTCTCCTTAAAGGAATGAGAAGAGGTGAAATTTATTTTTAAAGTCTCATGATATTCTATTCTGATAGAATTTTAATTGATGCAAAGTATGTAATATTTTTTCGTTTAATTGTTCCCTCTCATCACACCATTTCTGAGACCTCACATCTGTAGAAAAATGATCATAGATTCTATCTCTAAGTAAAGGAAATTGAAATTCAATTGGAAAATTGCTTTTGTTCCATCCACCAATGAATAAGGGGTTGTCCGGATGGAAGTATGGGTAGTAGTCTGATAATGCCATAAAGCATGAAAATGATTATCAGGCCAAGATTTCTTGTCTTTATCTACAATCACCAAGATTAAATTTTATAGAGCCTTATTGAAAGGTTATATCAATATATTGGCCACTGCATGATAGTAATATGAATTCTTGGATTTGATATTGTTCTCCTAATATATCTTCTTTACCTCAACAGAACAGAAATTGGTTCCATTGTCCATCAATATAGTATGAGGGACACCAAATATGGTGATGATGTTAGTTTTGAAAAAAATAACTATTATTTTGGCACTGAATGCTTTGATATGTATTGCCTCATCCAAATTGGAGAAGAATTCAATAGCAGTAAGGATATACTTGAACTGCTTAGCTATGTATGATGAAAAAGTCCCTACTACACCCACTACCCATTTGTAAAATGGCCATGAATATATAGTTGTATGTAATAACTCAAGGGGTTGATGAATGAAGTTTCCATGCACTTGAATGGAATGAAATTTCTTAGTGAAATCTGTGAAATCCTGCATCATTGAAGGCCAAAGGTATCCAGGCCTTTAGATTTGATTAGAAAGCATATGCCTAGACTAGAGAACACCACAAGCTCATGAATGTACTTCTTTCATAATAGCTACAGTTTCTTCTCTAATAATACACCAAAAGAGTATTCCCTCAAAGAATCATTTGTAGAGGATCCTCTGGTGATCTGGACTATCATAAAGAGTAAAATTGGCCCCTAGTTTTTGGATTTGTTCTTTTTTAGCTCTATCTGGTGGAAGTACTCCATTTTGAAAATATTCCATGATAGGTGTTCTCCCTCCGATGGTATGACCATATGGCTCAAAAATATGGATAATTTCATTAATTTCCTCCATTCATGTTTGAACAAAAGGTGATACCACACAATGATGGGATATGATGATGATTTTCTGATCCCAATTTGGATCTTCCAAGGCTGTAGCTTCATTATCTAGTGCATCTGCTTGGGTATTTTGTGATCGCGGGGCATAACACAATATCGGTCTAAGGGAAATTCATCCATTAACCCTATGATATAATCACACGAAGGGATTAACTATTCATTTATAATATAATATTCCCCATTTATTTTTTTGATTACAAATTCTATATCACCTTTAACATTCAAGTGATTCACTTGCACCTGAAGTGCCAATTCCGAGCCTACAATGAGAGATTGATATTCTGATTCATTATTGGTACCGCATTCCAATAATATAAAGGAACATGGAATAACATCCTTTTCTTGGAAGATAAGTAAAATTCATAACCTGAATTTGTTGATTTTATGGTTTTCCATTTTCTTCCATGTTGGACCTCTGTAGGCACCATCAAAGTACATTTCCTACGTTTGGGAACTATCTTGAATTTATAAGACCTCTTCATCAAGTAGTTCAGTATTCAATAATGTATCTTCCAGATATGTATGTTCAGTAAGGAAGTCGGCTAGAGCATTTCCTTTTATTTCCTTTTGAAACACAAACTAGATATTAAACTGTTTCAAAATAACTTCCACCATGCCAGACACCCTATGAGAATAGGATGACTGAGGATAAATTTGAGTGGATTATTGGGAGATACCAATTCTGTAACACCCCGAACCCTCTAGGCTAGAGCCGGTGCATTAATTGTGATATTTGAATTATTTTAAGGAATGAAAATCCCAAAGGAACGATCAGTTTAGTAGTCTTGAAGAAACTAGATACATAGATCTAACTCAAATTACATTGGAAAAGGTTACAAAATACAATACAAAACAAAAAAACTCAAAAATGCATCCACATGAACTCAAAAAAAGACAATATCTTTATCACCTATTAAAGGTAGAAAATGAAAGGGGTGAGCTAAAATGATCAGTAAGGGTTACAAATAGCAGAAGAATGAGTACAATAATAAGTGAATCAGAATCAATCAGACCTAATCAATATGGTATATTGAATAAATGAACAACTAATGCCATTAATAAACTGAGAATGAAACTGCATCCATAGATTTTGTCATATAAAAAACCTCATGGATAATAAAAATTACTGATAATGAATAAATATAATTCTTATTAATTTTACCTCATGTATCTGGCATATGAAACCATAATACCGTAAAAAACGGTTTAGTTCTGTGGGTAGAAACCCTTCTGATTTTTCAGAAACAAACTCGAAGGGTTTGTCGCCAACTTTTTTGTCTCATGAGACCTACCAATTCATTGTGGGGATATAGCGGGCCCCACACTCCAGTACATGTCGAATAATTTTTTATACTTTGATTCAATAAAAGATCAATATGCCTTTTAAATATCCGTATAGAGTAGAGTATACAGATTCATCAATATTTCCATAATAACTTTCCAAATAAACACCGTATAAAAGATGGTATATGGTTTAAACAACAAACATATCCATGACATGAGATTTTGAATATTTAATATAAATATAATTTCAAATGAATATTTATCTCAAATGGGCAGTAGGTACACCACGTAAGGATTATTAGGTGCACAATACAAAGTTAGTCACAACGAAAATGTTGTTGAGACAAAGTCCCTTACAACAATGTGAATGGTCGAATCATATGACCAGAACATAATAAACATGAAGTGAATAATTGAATAACATCAATATAAAGATAATCATGTTATTATATATAAAATTTCAGTACAAATATACCACATACAAGAAATAAGTGGTGAACAATGAAAATCTAACAGAAATGTAAGTGAGATGAGAAACCCCTTACCTTATGCTCGAGTGTGTTCTTAGTTTGTTTTAATGACCTGAATAATCAAATTTAGATTCATTATATAATATGTAAAGAACCTCCTATACATTTAATTTATTTAGTATAATATTTTTAGGTTCATTCATGGCCCTTTCTATGGGTTTTATTGGTTCAATTTTCATGTTTTTGAACCATTTTCTTCTTTGGTTTTCATGGTTCGTTTACTTGTTTCCATGAATGGAAGTTCATTCGAAACATGGTTAAACATCCAAAATTGTTAATATATCTTATTAATGAAATAATTGAGATATAAATTCTCTTATAATGATTTTGTTTTATATACCAAGATGATGATTCATTAGTTAAAACATTAATTACGTTTGTTTAGATCGTTTTAATGGTTCTTTAATAATAACAACATAATTTTGTCTTTTAAATAAGAACTGTGAGTACAAAAGAATTATAGAACAATGGGTGAGTCATAAATCATATATTATAACCTGGTTAAACCATATAAATGGTTTCATGACTGTATTTGAAAGAATTAATGGAAATTGAGATTACATCATCTACGATGTCGGTAATTCGATACATCACAGACAATGTTTTTAATTCCTTGAACATGCGGGGGAAAATAAGAATAGTAATGATGAATTTATCATGAACATGAGAAAATAAATAATATACAAGATTCTGAATATTTCATTCCTCTTGGGTAAGAAGAGATGAAGACATAATAAATAAAGAACTCAAAATAAAAGAATAATTTTGAATTTTCTTACAAAAATTCGGCAGCCTAATGACTACGTAACATGGTTTTAGAAAATATTAAAGAGAGAGGGGACAAGAGTCACCTATCCTGAAATGAATCATAATATAGATTAGATCAAATATGAGAAGAAAAATAAGAACATGGTATGGAAACATGAATGATATACCACATAATAGAGAACTTGAAAGGAAAAAAGAAAGAAATTGAGAATTTTCTTAACTTGTAGAGTAACCCTTAGAACATGAAGGTTGGGACCAGGGGGGATTGAAGAAACCTTGGGAGGACTAAAATGGAGGTAAGGAGTCCAGAACTTTGTTGAGTGAGAATTTTTAATGAAATCAATGAAGGGAAGAGTTGGTATTTATAGGAAAAGTGAGGGATTCTTTTAATAATTTCCAAGGGACACCTCATGGGTGGTATTTGCAAAACCATGGGCTTTCCCATGGTATTGTCCCATGATTAAAGACACTTGGGACACCTAACATCTTATTTAACTATTAACAAGTAAACCAGATTTATGACATCATCATTATATCATTAATGATGTCATAAACACACCGAAACAAAAAACTGTATTTTTTTCTATTCACTGAAAAATTAACTACTTCAGAAAAATTCCCAAAATTCACCCTAACGATTTTTTGATGTGTATAATTAAAAATTGAAATCCATTTTTTAAAAATAATTTTTTAAATATTATTAATTTAATTTTTAAATAAATTCATAGTTAATTCGAAAAAAAAAAATCTTAAAGTGCAATTAGTTTTAATTCTCATTGAAAAACTAATTAAGATCTCATTATCTTGTTGCCTTTAGAAAATGAAATAATATTATTATTTACTATTCATAAGGGTCATATTACTATTCATTTTACTATTCATAAGGGTATGTTACTATTCACCAAAAATTATGATTGTTCTATCAGACTCCAAATGACTTACTGATCACAACTCTAGATGACTATTTTACGAAATTCAAAACATAGAAGTGGGAAATGTATATTTAATGGCTAATTTGACTATATCCTAAATAACCTAGTGTTGTATCTAAGGGACACAGTGATGAATTGAATGTATTTAATAGAAACATACCATAAAATGTTTGGGGTGCTACATTATTCCCTCATTCGGCAATTTTATCCTCGAAATTTTATGTACATAGCTGAAGCACGCCTGTTGTAGGGCGTGGAGAAAGCAATTAAAATTTTCCTAGTGCAGCATAGAAGCTGACCATGGCAATCTCACTTGGGGAGCTTTCTCAATCATTTAATTACATAATAAAATATAACAAAACTACTTCTTTTTTGTGTTTTTATATTATCTAGTATTGGAAAACAATTAAATTAAAATAAAAGATAAAACTAACATGCATGTACAAAATGCAATTAATTGAGAAAGAACATGGCCTTTATGGGTTGGTTTATGGGTTTCATCATTCTCCTTGATGGTATTTAAATTAAGTTTGATAATTGAATTATGAGATCTCATTCATGAATTACTATTATTTTATTTATTGGTGTGAAATATTGAATGCATTTTTCAATCTTAACTTCACCTCCTCCTATAATCAAGGTTGATGGCACACCTCGAACGAGAGTGTCTCATATTCCAAGACCTGGCTCAATCATATGCCATTTCAACCACTGAATGGATCAACTCCATCATATAAAGAGTTTTATCTAGTATAAGGGAGTGAAAATATTTAATAAAAGAATATAAATGAGTTTGAGATCAGTGTCGTGGTGGACGATCGCCCCACCCGTGCACATCACTCTTGCTCATCACAAACTTAATAAAAATAGGTATTTAAGCACAGAATAAATGAAATTTCCACATACCTCCCCCGAGCCATGTCTCGGGTTAACCCCTCATATTTGAGGGTAAGAGGTCACGGTGGATAATATGAGAAGAATAAAAGAAGAAAAGAAGGAGAAAAGATGAAGAAGAAAACATGGTGGATGGGTGGACACAAAAATAATGCATGAATTTTATTAGAAATATAAATTACAACTGAAAACTAAAACAAAAATAAAGAAAAGAAATTAAATGGGGAATATTTTTGGCTGGCCTCCCTCGGTGGAGATCTCCTCCTTGGTGCCTTGAAAGAATGGATGGAGAATGGGATGCTTTGGGAAGGAGGTGAGGGCCTCCTTTTATAGGAAGAATTCAACCCCTAAGGTTTTTGGGCTGTAGACCCCATAAATGACCTCTTCTCACGTTCCACCCTTCATGAATGTTGTTCATAAATAACTTGGCCTTTTCTCCTGCAAATTTCAGCTAATTTGGAAACCGTATGAAGGCGTAATGAATTCTTCATTCTCAGTATCTGTTTCTGGATGAAGCTTCTAGGAAGGTTCTTTCAAAAGTATTTCATTAAATAGCCTCCTTAATGACCTCTAACATCCACCAAATTTATTTTATATACGTCCCTAACTGTCCTCGTGGAATCCCAGGTGGAAAAAACTTCATTTAGATATGGTTAGTCCGAGTTTGATGTCCGTTATGTTGGGTGGGTCCACAATGTCCGCCCGGAAAAATTCCCAACTTCAATGAATTTTTAGACCCTTTAGATGGCCGAATCAGCTCCTGGTCCAGAAGAAAAAGTTTAAGGAAATAAAATAGGTATTCTAAAAAAAATTGAATCAGAAATGTTGGAATTACATTTTTTAGGAAATGACCAAAATACCCTTGATGTAAAAATCTGTCAAAAATCCAGAATTAGACATTTTTCACATTTAGGCTCAAAAAAACACTAAATCCTAAAAACGTGACATTTACCCATTCAATAACACTATGGTGGGATTATAAACAATGATTTATAGTATAAAATATATGAAAATGTGAGCTTCATCAATATCCCACCAAAAAGATATGGGTGGTTCTTCTTCATGAAATCCTCTTGTTCCCATGTTGCTTCCTCCGTATTCTGGTTTCTCCAAAGAACCTTTACTAGGAGAGTTGTTCTATTTCTCAATACCTGCTCCCTTGTGTCAAGAATCCTGATGGTCTTATCACAATATTAAAAATCTAGTTCCAGTTCTATTCCTTAATATTTGAGTACATGCGTTGGGTCTGGCATGTGTTATCTTCAACAATGATATGTGGAACACATCATGAACTCTGGAGAGATTTGGTGGCATCCCTAAACGGTAATCTATAGATTTGATTCTTCCCAAGATTTCAAATGGTATGATGTACCTAGGGCTCAGTTTTCCTTTCTTAATAAACCTTAAGATTCCCTTCCATGGAGATACTTTCATAAATACATGATCTCGCACTTGAAATTCTAAGCCCTTTCTCGGTTTGTCAGCATAACTCTTCTGCCAACTTTGTCCTGCTTTAATATGAGCTTGTATTTTCTTCACCTTTTTCATGGTCTCTTCAATAATATCAGGACCTATAAGATTCCTCTCACCAACTTCTTCCCAACAAGTTGGAGGTCAACATCTCTTTCTATATAATTCTTCATATGGAGCCATTTGAATACTAAAATGGAAACTATTGTTTTAGGAAAATTATACCAAAGGCATGTATTGATCCCACATACCTTGGAAGTCAAGAGAGCATGATCTCATCATGTCTTCCAGAGTTTGAATAGTCTTTTCAGAATGTCCGTCAGTTTGAGGGTGATATGGAGTACTCATATGAAACTCGGTATTCAAATCCTTCTGGAGACTTTTCAAGAATCTGGATGTAAAATGTGGATCGCGATCAGAAACAATCGATAGGGGTACTCAATGAAGTCACAAAAATTCATTAATATATGGTCTTGCTAGACGTTCAAGTGGTAGATCTTCTCTTATAGCAAGAAAATGTTCTAACTTGGTAAGACGATCAACAATGACCCATATTGCATCGTTCCTTCTAGGAGTCTTTGGTAGTCCCATGAAAAAGTCCATCGTGATATTATCCCATTTCCAATCATGTATGAGAAGAGGTTGCAATACTCTTCCTGGTTGTTGCCTTCTAGCTTTCACTTGTTGACAAACCATACATCTTGACACAAAACCATCAATCTCCCTCTTCATGTTGCCCCAACAAAAATTATCCTTCAAATATCTAAACATCTTCGTGCTACCATGTTATATAGAGATATTGGAACTATGAGCATCATCCAACAATTCCCTTTTTAGATCTGGAATATCTAGAACACAAAGTCTCTTCCCAAATTTAAAAATTCAACCTTCATATACAAAGTCACTCAATCTCCCATCATTCATAGCTGTAATCTTCTTTTAAACCTCCTCATCATCAGCCTACGAACTTTTTACCATTTCTAGTAAAGATGGTTTGGAAACCATTTGAAAAATCATTTATTTTTCACCATCAATGGTTATTACCAAATCTATCTTTACTAGATCCATGAAAATAGGATCCCTTTCAACTTTTAACTTGTTTAAAACTCCATGATCATTTCTGCTCAAAGCATCTTCCACCTTATTTTCCTTCCCCAGGTGGTAGTGTACTGTGCAATCATAAACATCTCCTTTGCCTCATGTTGAGTTCTTTCTGTGAGAAAATATACTTTAAACTCTTGTGATCAGTATAAATCTCACATTTTTCACCATAGGGATAATGTATCCATATCTTCAAAGAAAATATTACAATAGTTAACTCAAGATCATGTGTACGATTGTTTTTCTCATGAATTTTTAGCTATCATGATGCATCAGCAATAACCTTATCATTTTGCATAAGGACACAACCAAGTACATTCTTTGAAGCATCACTATAAATAACAGACCTGTCATTCCCCGATGGTAGAGTAAATATAGGAGCATTGACTAATCTTCTATTCAGTTCTTCGAAACATTTCTCACAATCTTTTGTCCCAAAAAATTTAACCCCTTTCGTGTGAGATTCATTAGCGGGTTAGCGAGTCGGGAAAAATTATGCATGAAACGCTGATAATAACCTGCTAAGCCAATAAAACTGTGTACCTTAGTTATGTTTGTTGGTGTTGACCAATCATGGATTTCCTTTTTCTTCATAGGATTAACTAGGATTCCATCCATTGAGACAATATGGCCATGAAAAGAAACTGACTAAATCTAGAATTCTCACTTGCTAAACTTCCCATATAATTAATTTCTTCTAAGAGTTCCCAGAATAACTCGCAAGTGACTCTCATGGTCTTCATAGATTTTTGAGTATACGAGGATGTCATCGATGAATATCGAAACAAAGTTATCAAGATATTCCTTGAAAACCCTATTCATTAAATCCATCAAAACAAATGGTTCATTCATCAGTACAAATGGAATTACTGTAAACTCGTAATGCCCATACCTGGTTCGAAATGTTGTATTTAGAATATCTTACGTCCTCACACTCAATTGATGATATTCGGATCGTAGGTAAATATTTGAAAATTATTGAGCACCGTGAATTTGGTCAAATAATCCAACAATCTGGGGTATAGGATACTTATTCTTTATTGTAGTATCATTGATTTCACTGTAATCAATGCATAGCCTCATGGATCCATCTTTCTTCATTACAGACAAGATCGGGGCTCCCCATGGAGAAACTCTAGGTCGAATGAATCCTTTTTCAATCAACTCTTCTAGTTGTTTCTTCAGGTCTACTAGCTCGTGGCCATTCTCTATGGGGTCTTTGATATAGGTCTTGAACCAAGAATTAAGTCAATAGAAAACTCAATTTCCCGCTCCGAAGGATGTCCATGTAAATCCTTTGGAAATACAACAATTTACTCTTTCACTATGTTCACATATTCAATTTGAATATTTATTTCCTTTCCCATAGATATTTGTTTATCCTGCTCTCCAAGTATTGAATTCAATAGAGCTACTGGGGGTGGTTCTAGATAAGAATTAGGTGGTGAAGTTTCTACCCTAAAGACAAGGGATTCTACACCATTTCCAAAAATTGTAACTTCCTTTTTCATGCAATAAATCCTTGCATAATAATTTGATAGCCAATCCATACCAAGAATTAAATCAAATTCAGTCATGGGTATGATGATTAGGCTAGCAACTAAAGCACGTTTTGGTGTTTGGAGGGGGTCTAGTCGACATGCCTTTGTTGCAATGATATATCCCATGGGAGTTTTGACTGACAACTCCTTTCTTAAATAAAATTGGACATTTCTAATTTTCTTGGAAAATAGAGAGGATATAAATGAATGTGATGATCCAGAATCAAATAAAGTGTTGTTTATGTTTGAGGAAACAATTAAATTACTTGCCACCACATCACTAGGAACATCAACCTTCGCGGTTTTAATCGCATAGGCTCTCCCCTGCTCCATTGGCTTTTTTTGAGGCATGTTTCCTTGGTGCTTAGGACACTAATTTTCATAGTGTCCCATCTCTCTACAGTTGTAGCATTGAACATCATTGAATTATTTCTTCCTCTTTCGTTCATCAGATCGATGACCCTTTTCTCCGCAGTTATTGATGACTCCCTTGCCTTTCAAGAATTTCCCGAGATGATTCGTTCCAAAGTTCTCGCATAATAGGAAACTATTGATTCCCTTGATCTTATTTGGGGATTCTCCTTTTCCTCTGTTATTAGAATTCCTCTTCTTATCTTTGTTTCCTTTTAAAAAAAATTGATCTATCAAATTCCTTCTCTATTTTGATGGCACTTAATACAATTTCATCATATGATGAAAATGATTGAGAATCTAGTGCACTTTGAATACATGGCTTAAGACCTTCAATGAAATGATCAATCTTTCCCGCTGAGTCACGAACGTAATCCACCACATACCTGCCTAGTCTTGTGAAGGTAGCCTCATACTCAACAACACTATCTTCTTCCCTTTGTTTCAAGCCAAGGAATTCTCTCTTAATTTCGGTTCGTTGCTCATAATGGAAATATTTTTCATAGAATATTTTCTTAAAATTCCTCCATTCCATATCCTCTATCTCTTCTTCCTTTGTGGTATTTTTAATCAAGGACCACCATTGATCAGCGTTTCCCTTGAGACAATATACTTCCAGTACTACCTTTTCATTTTCATTGCATCTTAATGCCATGAATATCTTTTCATGGGACTTGATCCATTTCTCATCAACCAATGGATTAGTAGTCCCAGTGAAAGATAGGGACTTCTACCACATGAAACGATCTAAAACAAGTGTTGAATGGTTATTTGTTACAACTCGGGTATGTTTTCCCAATATTGTTCTGATCTGATCTGCTCTAACGTTGACTGTGTTGACTTTCTCAGTAGGTATATTCCTACCTTGACCACGAGTATTGATTACCCTTCATTCATTAGAAACCATTTCTAAATAATTTGATACACTACATTAGTTTATTAATGTCAAATAGAAAATCACTCAACATAGATTGAGATTCTACGCATAGTTAATCTTCTAAACATGGATCCTTTAATGCAAAATTTACAATAACTCCTCCATAATGGATTGTATGGAAAAAATGAATTATCATAAGCATATCCCCCCAGAGTGTCGTAACTAAGAGTGCATCAAGGCCCATTTTCGTGCACCATTTCCTGTTCGAGTCTAGGTCAAAGCGGTGTTTTCGGGTTTTACCCCTAGATACATCTGTGCTAGAGCCGCCTCTACCTGCTCGTATCCAGACAGGGATGTATTGCTTAAAATATCCACATAATCTATCTCTTACCAAAATACCATGAAATTATTGTATTTTAATCCTCAAATACTACCTTAGGGATTTGTTCTCTACTATAAATTTCCTAGTCTAGTTTCCACGTGTTTTACTAAACTTCCTCTGATACCAACTGTAACACCCCGACCCCTTTAGGCTGGATCCTATGAATTACTTGTGATATTGGCATAGTTAGAAGGAATGAAAATCCCGATGGAATGATTAGTTAAGTATTCTTGAATAAACTAGATACATAGATGTAACTAAAATTACATTGTAAAAGGTTACAAAATACAATACATGACAAAAAAACTCAAAACTGCATCCACAGTAACTCAAAAGAAGACCTTCCCTTCATCTCTTATAGAAGGTAGACAATGAAAGGGGTGAGCTCAAATGCTCAGCAAGGGTTAAAAACAGCAGAAGAATGAGTACAATAATAATTGAATCACAATCAATATGACATAATCAATATGGAATAGTGAATAAATGAACATTTAATGCCATTAATAAACTGTGAATGAAACTATCTTCATAGATTTTTTCATAGTGAAAACCTCATGGATAATAATAATAACTGATAATGATTAAATATAATTCTTATTAATTCTACATAATTTATCTAGCACATGAAACCATAATACAATAAAAACGGTTTACTTCTGTGGGTAGAAACCCTTCTGATTTTTTGGAAACAATCTCGAAGGGTTTGTCGCCAACTATTTTGTCTCATGAGACCTACCGATGCATCGTGGGGATATAGCGGGCCATACCCACCACTACATGTCCATGAATTATTTATAAATTGATTCAATACAAGATCAATATGCCTTTTAAATATCCATATAGAGTAGAGTATACAGATTCATCAATATTTCCATAATAACTTTCTAAATAAACACCGTATGTAAGATGTTAAATGGTTTAGAAAATATACATATCCATGACATGAGATTATGGATATTTAATATAAATATAATTTCAAATTAATTGTTATCTCAAATTGGTAGTAGGTACACCACGTCAGGATTATTAAGTGCACAATACAAAGTTAGTCACAATGAAAAGGTTGTTGAGACAAAGTCCCTTACAGAAATGTGATCGGTCGAATCATATGACCAGAACTAAATAAACATCAAGTGAATAATTTAATAACATGAATATAAATATAATCATGTTATTATATATCAAATGGAAGTACACATTACCACATAAAATAAATAAGTGGTGAACAATGAAAATATCACAGAAATAAAAGTGAGATGAGAAACCCCATACCTTATGCTCGAGTGTGTTCTTAGTTTGTTTTAATGACCTGAATAATCAAATTTAGCTTCATTTATTAATATGTACAGAACTTCCTATACATTTAATTTATTTATTATAACCTTATTAGGTTTATTCATGGTCCTTTATATGGTTTCAATTGGTTCAATTTTCATGTTTTTGAAGCATTTTCTCCCTTGGTTTTCATGGTTTGTTTACTTATTTCCATGAATGGAATTTCATTTGAAAGATGGTTAAACATCCAGAATTGTTAATATAAAATATTAATTAAATTATGGATATATAAATGATCTTATAATGATTTTGAGTTATATACCATGATGAGGATTCATTAGTTAAAACATTAATGATGTTTGTTTAGATTGTTTTAATGGTTCTTTGATAATAACAACCACATTTTGTCTTATAAATTAGAATCATGAGTACAAAAGAATTCCAGAACAAAGGGTGAGTCATAACACATATATTATAACCTAGTTCAACCATATAAATGGTTTCTTGACCAGATTTTAAAGAATTAATGTAAATTGATATTACATCATCTACGATGTCGGTAATTCGATAAATCACGGATAATGTTTTTAATTCCTTGAACATGTGGGGGGAAAGTAGAAGATTGATGATGAATTTCTCATGAACATGAGAAAATCCAGAATATAAAATATTCTTATGATTTCATTCCTCTTGGGTATGTTGAGATGAAGAAATTATAAATAAAGAACTCAAAATAAAAGAATAATTTTGAAATCGCTTACAAAAATTTGGCAGCCTAACAGCTACGTAACATGGATTTAGAAAATATTAAAAAGAGATGGAAAAATGGTCACCTATATAAAAATGAAACATAATATAGAGTAGATCATGCATAAGAATAAAAATAATAACATGGTATGGAAACTTGAATGATATAAGTCATAAAAGAGAACTTCAAAGGAAAAAAGAAAGAAATTGAGAATTTTCTTACCTTATAGAGTAACCCTGAGAACTTGAAGGTTAGGACCTTGACGGCTTGATTAAAACTTGGGAGGACTCAAATGTAGGTAAGGAGGCCAGTACATTGTTGAGTGAGAATTCAGAATTAATTAAATGAAGGGAAGAGTTGGTCTTTATAGGAAAAGTGAGGGATTATTTTAATAATTTCCAAGGGACACCTTATGGGTGGTATTTACAAAACCATGGGCTTTCCCATGGTATTTTCCCATGGTTAAGGACACTTGGTACACATCACATCTTATTTAACTATTCACAAGTATACCAGATTTATGACATCATCATTATATCATTAATGATGTCATAAACACACTGACACTAAGAACTGTATTTTTTAACTATTCACTGAAAAATCAACTGTTTCAGAAAAATTCCCAAAATTCACCCTAACTATTTTTTGAGGTGTAGAATTAAAAATTAAAATCCATTTTTCAAAAATAATTTTCTAAATATTATTAAATTAAATTTTAAATATAGTCATGGTTAATTCGAAAAATAACAATCATAAAGTGCAATTAGTTTTATTTCTCATTGAAAAACTAGTTAAGATGTCATTATCTTGTTCCCTTAAGAAAATGAAATAATATTATTATTTAGTGTTGATAACGGTAATATTACTATTCATATTACTATTCATAAGGGTATGTTACTATTCACCAAAAATTAAGTTTGTTCTATCAGACTCCAAATGACTTACTGATCACATCTCTAGATGACTATTTTTCGAAATTCAAAACATAGAAGTTGAGAATTTATATTTAATGGATAGTTTGACTTTATCCTAAATAACCTAGTGTTGTTTTTAAGGAACACAGTGATGAATAGAATTTATTTTACAGAAAAATACCATAAAATTTTTGGGGTGCTACAAATTGGACCTCATGATATTGTAGTTAGTGCCTCAATTTTTGAACTACAAAGATTAATTCCAGTAGCACTTTTAAATACTTGAATATTGTGTTTCAACATCAATCATAGTTTGACTGAGATAGTAAAGGTTGTTTTCATTCACAACATCATTCTTTTGGGCAAGAAAAGCACCCAGTGTTCACTCTAAAGCTGTCACATATAGAATAAGTGGTCTTCCATCAACAGGTGGGATTAATACCGATGGACTCAAGAGATATTTCTTGTGGGTATCAAATGATTTTTTAGGCTTCTGTGTATTGATAGGTGACTCCATTCTTCATTTATTTAGAGAAGGGAAAAAAATTCTTCACAAATTAGCGATAAAGCGTCGAATATAGGCTAAATTTTCTTGGATTCCTCTTAATTCATTCAAATTTTGAAGGATCATCTTCGATACAACGATGGCATACAACGAAGCTGAGAAACATTCCTGAGGTTACCCCAAAAAACATTAAAAGGGGTTCATCTTCAAATTGTATTGCCGAAGATTATTGAATATGGTATCAAGATCATCCAAATGATTAGAACATTGTCTAAAAGTTTCCACCATATCATCCACATAAATTCAACAAATTTCTCTAAGAAGGTTTTTAAGATACGGCGCATGTAAAGTTGATACATTTCACCTGCATTCTTTAAGCCAAAGGGCATTACCCGATAGAAAAGCACACCTTGAGGGGATATAATGATGTTTATTCTTCATCCTATGGGGCCATATGGATTTTATTATACCCATATTATCCATCTATAACACTCCAAGATTTTATAGTATGGTATCTCTGTAAAGTAATTCAATAGTTTGTGCTACATGCAACATCGAGTTTAAGCACATCACGACCTATCAAAATATCCTTTTAAAAAGAAGTTATGAATATTATTAAACACATTTTGAATTTTATATATATCCTATATAATTTTAAAATACTTCTTTTTTGTTTCTTATACATAAAATAAGGACAAATTCAATTTTTCAGATAAAAGAAATATTTTTTAAAAAAATGCTGTTTTTCTTCCTTTTAATGGAGAATCCCTTTTAAATCCAATATTTGACACTTTTATATATTCAATTTAATGAAATTAAATTTTTTTTTTAGAATTTGGACATAAAAATTTATATTGGATAAATTTTTGGTACTTTTCTCATAACTTTTACATTTTGATGAATAGCGAAAAATAATAAATTTTAATTAAAAAATAATTTTTTAATCGAAATAAATTATAATATTAAGTTATACATTTGAGTGGTTTTAAAGTATAATTAGATTATATATATATATATAATTTAATACAATTAACGTCATTTTATGTAATTTGACATCTAAATTTTACACAAACAGATGTTAACTTTTTTATAGTTTTTATTCCTTGAAAACCTGCTCTCTGGTTTTGACAACGGGAATAAATATTAAATTATTTAATTTGACTTCTATATTTTTAATTTGGTAAAATTGACATCATATTATATTTTGGAATGTCAAAATTATCTTTGGGTGAGTATTTGGTATTTTTCTGAAAACATTCATTTTTTGATGAATAGTGAAAAACACTATTGTAGATAAAAACCCACATTTTCATTTAAATAATTATATTTAATTAAAAATTATTCTTAAAGTAAAAATCGATAAATAATACATATATTTGTATAATTTAATTCAATGGAGTTATTATATAACAAGAATAGACATATAAAATTTTATTAAACCTTTTTAACGTATTTTACCCACCTTCTAGGCACATTTTAAAATTTTCGTAAAATCTAATTTTACCACTTCTGTTAATTGAATTTCAAAAATATGACAAAAACAGTTTCTATTAGTAAGTAAAATGTGATTCAATGTGAGGAAAATACTTTTTTTTTGAATAGTAACTTTTGATTTTTATTTACCATAGTTAAAAGTAAATAGGGTAATTAAAGGTAAAAATGATATTATAATTACTCCAACACATGTCCTAATTTAATTGGATAAGTTTATTTCGACAAAAATAATCCTTAGGAAAAGAATATAATCCTTTTTTATCCACATGAATTAGATTAATACATTTATTATATTGTGTTTAAAGAATTGTTAAAAGTGATAAAATCAAATTTTACTAACTAAACCATTTTAAATATAGAGATATACTTAAGATAAATTGGACTATAAATATTCATTATAAAGATAAAATGATTTCCTAAATCATGGTATTTTATTTATAATTTTTATACATTAAATAATTAAATTTATTTATGACATAATGATGATGAATTAATTACCTTATTAATGAATGATTAAAATAATTGATTTTATTAATATCAAAATAAATGTATATTGAGAATTTTGATTCAATAAATGAATTATCTAGGCTAATATTTTATGTTAGAGTTGATTCAATTTTTTATAAGTAATTACGTTGTGATGACTTTAACACAAAACAAATAATAAATAATGTCAAAATTGACATAAATGAGATTTAAAAAACAATACTATTTTATTAAATGATATAATATTTATTAAAATTTACGATTAGGACAAAGGGAATAAATATTTATATATATTTCATTAATTAACCATTTTATCTTCTCCTGGAATTTTATAGTAAGTTTATTAACCATGTAATACAAAAATACAAGAAGACACGGTAACAATTAAATTATTTAACTAAGAGTTAAATCTAGAAGATAAGGTTTATATGTGGACCTAAACATGTCTACAAACTGTTGGCTGAGAGGATATAGACCCATATCCACCTTTTAATAGAAATAAATTTATTTGGAGCTATTATAAACCTAAATTATATTATAATAAATTGGTATTTCAAGCTTTTCCTAAAGTGCCCCTTAGCTCTCTTAAAAAAGGGAACCTCTACATCCCTTAAATTCACCCATCCAAAGACATTTTTCTTGGCCTACCCCAGCTCGAATATCCTCCCAACTACCCTTAGTGGATCTTAGAAGCCTTAATTTGATCCGAAATCCAACCCAAGGATCCCTTTTGTTCAAATCAAAAGAAGCACCTGAGGAAGAGGTAATTATTTCATCACCTCTTTCAAAGTTCTTTTCTTCTTCTTCCACTTCTTATTTATTTATTATTTACATATTATAATAATAAATCTAGTTCCTTATACATACATAGATTTTATTATAAATATGTTAAAACCATATTCATTATTCTATCCATCCTATTAATGACAAAGTCACCATACATGTGTACGTACGGCTTATCATCTCTACGTCGTGGTATAGTTTTTTATTCAACGATAAATTATTTTTATGGGTATAATAATTAGTGTAATTAATTAAATTAAAGAATATAACATGGTAATGATTCTCTATATGTAACATAACATCCAATTAAACATCATTTTACCATCCATAGAATGATATTGTTGCTCATGCGTACGTACGGCTTACCATCTCTCTAACGCAATGAAATTCATCTTCAACGATCACCATTCAAGAATTTTTATAAAAATATATATATTGATTAATTATGAGATATATTGAATAATATTTTTACTGGGACAATATATATTTATTTGTAAAAATATATTTCGTTTACTCACTTATATACTATATGATAAGAAAACAACAACAATGTTTCTGCGTTTGTACCGACTACCGTATCCTTGAACAATGTTTCCATTTAATATATCTATCTATTATAAAAAATTTATTCTGAATATATATGATATATAAATCATGTTTTATATTCTGGAAGTATGTAAATATTGATCTATGTGATACGATCAAGAATAACAAGTTAAAACACATATGAAAAGAAAGCAATTATTACCCGAAATGTTACTTTTACATTGAAATTATTACTAAATAGGTAGTACAAAGTCGCATATTAATCATATATGATATCATAAAAATTAATATGGTTAAGGTATAATTTAATTACATACTATGGTTACTATACAAGAGGTTAAACTTACCCTCGACTAAAGGAAAGTTCAAGGTAGGGGTTAATTTTTCAATCTCATTATTATCCGAGATTATTTTTGTGTAAGTATTTTCTGGGACATATTTATCATCCATATCCTTGTTTCATAAAAAAATTAAAAATGAATATTTTATTCTTTTTGGAAGAGTATCTTTATCAAGATCATATTTTTAAATGTTTTAATGATTTATTTTTCTAAATATTTTTATTTAAAGTCCATGTTTTCAAAATGATTTCAAGGATTTATTTATATAGACATGATTGTTTTAAAATGATAATTCCTTTAAAAAGTTTAAAAGTGGTATGGGATAATTTTATTCAAAAATATCTTTTAAATTTCTTCCTTTATAAATGTTTTCCTTTTAAATGATTTCACAAAAAAGGGATAATTCCCTCCAAGCATTTTACTGATCATTTTCAACTATGTCAACATCCTTTACTGGATATTATTATTGATTGAGGATGATTTATTATAATAAAATATTCTTTGTTGTATTGAATTATTTATGATATGTTTGACTGTGGATGTGCTATTTTTATATCATTCATGGTTTATAAATAAATTATTGACATTTCATATGCTATTTTTAATATAAATGTTTATCTTATGTTTCAAAATTTTCATATAAGGAATGCATTGGACTTAGTAAGGGACGGGAAGGACCCACTATAGACCCTCAAGGCATCAGTAGGTCTCATGAGACAAACTAGCGTCTCATCATAATGACTTGACAAAATTTATATTTAGGGTATTGGAACTAGGCCATGACATTATGGTTAAGATGTCCGACATTATCCATTCCATCATTATGAGATTAGTTATTAATGTAACATCTGATGATTCGACTAGTAGAATTTCCATGTGAATATGTAAATGGAATTATTTGATTTATCTCTACCATATTATGCTGAAGTTTATGTTTAAATGTCTTGTGTTTCAAATTTATATCTTTCCATAAATGTTTATGATTATTTACGATTTCTTCTGATATATTGTTTATCCTTACTGAGCATCTGATCTCATACCTTTCTTATGTTTTATTTTCCCAGGATGCCAAAAAGTTTATTATGTTTTATATGACGTTTTAATCTAGGAGAATAAGGGAATTATCAAGGGATTATCTATTTTGTATTTTTTGTTTGAAATTGTAATTTAATGTTCATGTATGTAATCTATTTTCCAAGACTGCAAAACTGATATAAGAAATACATCCCTATTTGAATATTAGTATAGAATAACTTCCTTGAATTTTGGTAATGTAGATTTTTTAATATTAGTATAGAATAACTTCCTTGAATTTTGGTAATGTAGATTTGTTTGTGAGTTTTCCAAGAAATAAATCCCTATTTGAATACTACAATTGGACGTGGTTTTGGCATAGATGTACCTAGGAGTGAAACCACCAATAAGGAGTTTCTGGTTTGACCTAAGCTATCTTGGTAAACGACTATGGGCCTTACTGTGCACCTAGTTTGACACTCCTGGAGGATATTATTAGAATAATGAAAATTCTATTTAAAAAACATTATAAATGATTTATGATTAAATATTTCAGCAATGAAACCATTTTTATGAGACTATATTTGTGAAAATATTCAGTTAATGTTTAGAATTTTCCTAGTTTTTGGAATATACATTATGATACGATCTAACCTTGTGTGTGTTTTCATTTAGAAATGGTGCCCAGTAAAAGGAATGAGAACTCCAACAATAGGCATAATCCGAAGAGTAAGAATGATCATATCTTTCATTGTCTTATGCCAACATTTCGAATGGAAATATCCTCCCATGTATAAAATAACTTCCTTGAATTTTGGTAATGTAGATTTTGTTGTGAGTTTTCCAAGAAATACATCCCTATTTGAATACTACAAGTGGACATGGTTCTAGCATAGATGTACCTAGGAGTGAAAACACCAACACGGAGTTTCTGTTTTGACCTAAGCTATCTTGGTAAATGACAACAAGCCTTACTGTGCACCTAGTTTGACACTCGTAGAGGATATTCTTATAATAATTAAAATTCTATTTACAAAACATTATAAAGGATTTATGATTAAATATTTCAGCAAAGAACCCATTTTTATGAGACTAGATTTGTGAAAATATTTAGTTAATGTTTAGAATATTACTAGTTTTTGGAATATACATTATGATAGGATCTAACCTAGTGTGTGTTTTCATTCATAAATTGTGCCTAGTAGAAGGAATGAGAACTCCAACAATAGGCATGATCCAAAGAGTAAGAAGGATCCTATCTTTCATGGTCTTAAGCCAACATTTCTAAGGGAAATATCCTCCCATGTATTATCATCATTTTTGGGAATATTATCATGTGTTAATAATATATGTAAATAATTCTCTGAGTCCTATGTCTTTGAATGGTAGCCATAATAGAATAGAATGGAAGAGAGAAAGTTGGATAATCGGAAAAAGGGAATGAAGGATTTTCCCATAAGTGATAACTGTTGAAAGAATTGCCCAAGGAAGTGCTTGAAAGGACTCGGTGTTTCTTATAAGTGTGGAGAAAAGGTTCATCAATAAAAAGAACGAAAAGGGAATAAATAAAAGACTAATATTCAGTGTTTCAACTTTAGTGAAATCGGGAAATATGCAAATAAATGCCCTAAGCGTCAAGGAACTATAGCTTAGAAGAATAAAAGGGATTAAGGTCAAGCATAAGCTGTTACTACAGTCGAAGTGAAATAATTAATGTATTGTTCATTTTTAATGAAGAATTATGTCATTTGAGTGTTTTATCAATGATGTACAGGTCATGTGAATTATAGAAATAAATGTGGAATCTACTACAGTACTATTGCATTAAATATTTGAGATTGTATGGTACTAATAAATGTGACTCAATAGAAAGTTAAATGTTTTGTAAAATTCATGGTTAAGGGATATATAAACCATAATATTTTCATGATACTGCAATAAGTGATTTGGATAAAGTAAATTGGGTGTTATGGACATCCTTGGAACTGATTAACGGTTCGTTTAAAATGTGGTTCATACAATCATTATTGGTAGTTTTCAACATTTTTTAATTTAAGTTGTATATCAAGTATTCTAGGTTTTACATAAGGAATAAAGAAGAATGAAAATATTAAATATAGTTTTCTAGTAATTAGGTTTATTACCATGTTGTAAGAGAATACACGATGAAGGTATTCACTTGTATATTATGTGACATTTCTTATAAATTTTGGACAGTGAGTTTGGAAAAAATTATTGTGGATAAGTATAAAGGTTGGAATGAATTAAGTTTGACATTCGATACTATTGTTTAATGTTAAATAATTTCTTACTATTATTTTTGGATTTCTATAAAAGAAAAACATTGACGTTGTGTGACAACCCGTCACTTCGAGCAAGGTCATGAGACTTGAACCCACAACCTAAGGGTGACAAGGGTAAATCACCTACCACTGGCCTACATGATGTCATGGTTTGTATAATGTAGTTGTTTTAAATGGTATAACGGATTAATTATAAATTATTTTCTAAACCCCATACGAAAAGGATTAATAGAATATTTTTGAGTTCTATTATCTTTTGGAGAGATAGATGAGTTTTTTGTAAAAATCAGTTAATGGATGGAACTCTAATTGTAAAATATTTTTTTTCTTATTCAATGAAGAAATTAATTCTTAAACATTAGGGAAAAAATTTCAAACCTAAAAAATGTTTTATCCTAATAGATTATGTTTTGATTAAGTGATAATATTTTAAATCATCATAGATTTATGGCTTTGAGGCCCTTAATTTTCCATTTATTTTTCAATTGTTTGTGATTGATGACATCAATCACTCCCAATAAATATTTATGGTTTTCCTCCAAATATATTTCTATAATTTCCACCAATTTTCTCTTATTCAAAATATTAATTTGGTGGGGGATTTTTCATTTCCCTTTACCTTTTAATAAGACTAAATTTTATTAACCCTATTTCTGGTGTGGGTTATCCACAATGGTATTTTATATTTTCAAGGTTTTATTTTTAATGAAAATTCTCAAATTGCGGGGACTCAATTTATTAAAATAGGGGAGAATGTAACACCCCAAGATTTCATAGAACGTTATCTCTTTAAATTAATTCAATAGCTTGCACTATACACAACACCAAGTTCAAGCGCATCACGACCTATCAAACAAGCCGTTTAAAAAGCGGTTATGAATAATATTAACTGTATTTTTAATTTTATATATATCCTATATAATTTTAAAAGTCATATTTTTTATTTCTAAGACATAATATAAGTTATAATCCAATTATTCAAATAAAAGCAATACTTTTCAAAAAATGTAGTTTTTCCGCATTTTAATGGAGAACCCTTTTTAAATATAATATTTGATACTTTTATATGTTCAATTTAGTTAAATTAAATTCTTCTTTATCATATGAATTCAAAAATTTAGTTTTAATAATTTTTTTCTACTTTTCTAATAACTTTCATATTTTGATGAATAGTGAAAAATACTAAATTTTAATTTAAAAAAACATTTTTAATAGAAATAATTCATAGTGTTAAATTATACATTTGAGTGGTTTTAAAGTATAATTATATTATATTTTTATCATTTAATATAATTCAGGTCATTATATGTAATTTCACATTTAAATTGTACATAAAGACATGCCAATCTGTTGATATTTTTTATTTCATAAAAACCTGCTCTCTAGTTTTGAAAACAGGAATTAATTTTTAAATTAATTAATGAATATTCTATGTTTTTAATTTGGTAAAATTGAAATAATTTTTTAATTTTGAATATAAAAAATATCATTGGGTGAATTTTTTGTATTCTTCTAAAAATATTCAATTTTTAATGAATAGTCAAAAACACTATGTTTTAGATAAAAACTGAATTTTTCATTTAAATAATTATATTTAATTAAAATTTTATATTAAAGTCAATAATAGATATATAATACAGATATTAGTCCAATTTAATTTATTATAGTCATTTTATAACAAGATTAGACATATAAAATTTTATTGAACTTTTTAAACGTGTTTTACCAACCTTCTCGACACATTTGCAGAGTTGCATAAAACGTAATTTTTCCACTTCTGTGAATTTAATTTCAAAACTATGACAGACACACTTGTCATTAGTATGTAAAATTTGATTTAGTGGGATGTAAATAATTTTGGGGGAATAATAACTTTTGATTTTCATTTACTATGGTTAAAAATAAATAGGTTAATTAAAGGTAAAAAATTATATTATAATTACCCAAAAATATATCCTAATTCTATTAGATAAGTTTATTTAGACCAAAATAAACCTTAGGAAAAAGATATTATCCTTTTTTTCATCTTGGATTAGATTATGATATTTATTATATTTTTTTTAAAGAATTGTTAAAAGTGTTAAATTAAAATTTTATAAACTAAACAATTTTTGATATAGAGTTATACATAATATAATTAGACTATATATATTCATTATAAAGATAAAAAAATTTCTACATCATGGTATTTTATTTATAATTTTTATACATTTGTTAATTAAATTTATTTATGACACAATGATGATGCAGTAATTACCTTATTAATGAAAGATTAAAATAATTGATTTCATAAATATAAAAATAAATGTAAATTTTTACCTTTGATTCATTCCATAAATTTTATAGGTTAATACAACATTTTAGGGTTTATTCAATGTATTTTTTTTATGTAATTAAGTTTTGATGACTTTAACGAAAAACAAATACTAAATTGTGTCAAAATTGGCATAAATGAGTTTTTAAAACAAATACTATTTTATTAATTGATATAATTTTTCTAAAAATATAGATTTGGAAAAAAACTTATATAATTATATATATGTCATTAATGAACCAATTTTATTTCTCTTGTAATTTTATAGTATGTTTATTAACCATTTAATATAAAATACAAGAAGACATGGTATAAGTTAAACTATTTAACTAAGAGTTAAATCTTAAATATATGGTTAAATATGGTGACCTAAATTTGTATAAAACCTATTCATGGAGATTATTTCAACCCATCCCCACATTATTCTAGAAATATATCTATTTTAAGCTATTAGAAACCAAAAAAGGCTTTATAATAAAATAATATTTCACGATTTTCTTAATGTGCCCCTCACCTCTCTTATAAAAGGGAACCTCCCCTTCTATTATATTCACACCTCCAAATCCATTTGGATCAGCCAAACCCTGATCAAATATCCCCCAACTACCCTCAATTCATTTTAGTGTCCTTACTTTAATCATAAAGCCATCCTAAGGAGAAATTTTGTTCAAGTCAAAAGGAAGCACCAGAAGAAGAGGTAATTATTTCATCGCCTCTTTAAATGTTCATTTATTCTTCTTCCACTTTTTCTTTCTCTGTTATTTCAATATTAAAATAATAACTCTGGTACCTTCTAAATACTGAGTTGTTATTATAAATATTCTAAAACCATATTCATTATTCTATCCATCCTATGAATGATAAAGTCACCATACGTGCATACGTACGACTTACCGTCTCCACGTTGTGGTGTAGTTTGTTATTCAACTATAAATTATTTGGATGGGTATAATAATGAGTATAACTAATTTAAATAATGAATATAACATTGTAATTATTACTTATATTTAATATAACATCCAATTAAACACTATTTTATAATCAATAAAATGATATTGTCGCTCGTGCATACATACGGCTTATAGTCTCCACGACGCGATGAGATTAATCTTCAACGATCACCATTCATGAATTTCTAT
This sequence comes from Viscum album, assembly GCA_963277665.1. NCBI lineage: Eukaryota > Viridiplantae > Streptophyta > Magnoliopsida > Santalales > Viscaceae > Viscum > Viscum album. The sequence continues at coordinate 1,359,445,902 of OY728140.1, forward strand.
AAAAATATATATATAAATTAACTATGAGATATATGAAATAATATTTCTTCTGGAATAATATATATTTATGTAGATAAATATAAGTCATTTACATACTTCCATACAATAGGATAAGAAAACAGAAACAACGTTCATGTGTACGTATGAACTATTGTCTCCAAGAATGGTGTTTCAATTTCATATATCTATCTGTTATAAATAGTTATATTTGGAATAATTATGATATATAAATCAATTTTTATATTCATTATGTATGTAAATCATGATTTAAGTGATACACTCAATAATAACAAGTTAAAACATGTATGATAAAGAAAGCGATTATTACCCAAAATGTTACTTTATCATGGAAATTATTATTAAAGGGTTAGTATAAAGTCATAAATGAATCATATATGATATCATAAATATTAATTTGGTTCTTTATAATTTAATAACATACTATGGTCATTATACAGGAGGTTAAACGTACCCTCGACTGAAGGAAAGTACAAGGTAAGGGTTAATTCCCCAATCTCATTATTATCTGAGATTATTTATGTGTATGTTTTTACTGGGACATATTTATTATCCATGTCCATGTTTCATAAAAGTGTTTTAAAAAAGAATCTTTTATGTTTTTTTAGAAGGGACTATTTATCAAGATCATCATTTTAAATGTTTTAATGATTTATTTTCCTACATCTTTTTAATTAATGTTCATGTTTTCAAAATTATTTTAAGGATTTATTTATATGGACATGATTGTTTTAAAATGTTAGTTAATTTAAAAAGTTTCACAGTGTTTTGGGACACTTTGATTCAAAAATATCATTTAAATTTATTCATTTATAAATGTGTGACATTTAAATGATTTCACAAAAAAGGGATACTTCTCTTAGAGTTTTGCTGATCATTTTCAACTATGTCAATAACCTTTACTAGATATTATTCTTGATTGAGGTTGATTTATTATAACAATGTATTCTATGTTGTATTGAATGATTTATGATATTTTTTTACTATGGATGTTCTATTTTTATACCATTCATGGTTTATGGATAAACTATTGAGATTTTGTATGCTAGTTTTAATACAAATGTTTATGTTATGTATCAAAATTTTCATATGAGGAATGCATTAGACATAATAAGTGATAGGAAGGGAATACTATATACCCTCAATGCATTAGTAGGTCTCATGATACAAACTAGTGTCTTAGCATAAGGCCTTGATAGAATTTATATTTAGGGTCTTGGCACGAGGCCTTCACTTTGTGGTTAAGATGTCCGACATTATGCATTCCATCATTATAAGATTAGTTATTAATGTTACATGTGATTATTCGACTATTAGAATATCCATATGAATATGTAAATGAAATTATTTGATTTATATTTCCCATATTATGCTGGAGTTTATGTTTAAAGGGCTTGTGTTTCAATTTTATACCTTTCCATAAAAGTTTATGATTATTTTTTATAGCTTTTGCAATATTGTTTGTCCTTACTGAGCATCTGAGATCACCCCATTTTTATGTTTTATTTTCCTAGGATTACAAGAAGTATATTATGTTTTATATGTATTCTTAATCTAGGAGAATAATCTAATTCTAAAAGGATTATCTATTTTATAATTTAGGTTTGAAATTGTAATGTAATGTTCATGTATGTAATCTATTTTCCAAGACTGATAAACTGATCAGTCATTCAAGAATTTATTCCTAGTAATCATATCAATGTTATGTAATAATTAAAAAGATATAGGATTCAAGATTACGGCATTAAACTATCCATGAAGAAAAGGGCTTCATAGGCAGCTGTAGCACTGATTAAAAGCTCTCTGATCAGAACTGGAAAGTCTTCTTTAGGACACTGCTTGTTAAGATCTCTGAAATCAATGTAAAATATAATTTTCTCATTCATCTTTTTTCACTAGGAAAATGTTGTATAGAAATTTGGGATATTAAACCTCCCTGAGAAAGTTATCCTTTATAATCTTATCAACTTTAGCAACAGTTTTAGTGGAATGAGTTGGGTGTGTTCTTCTTGATGTCTGCCTGAATCCTCGATGTTATTCAAGAAGACCCAAATGATGATTGGATAGAATGAGATTATGTCCTAGAATTTATTTATAATTCTAAGAAAATATATCTCGATGTTTCTTTAGAAATAATATATTCACCACATTCTCTTCAGAAGTCATACCCGAACATATTAGAGGGGAGTGTGGATCTTCTTATGTACCTAGATTTATTTCTCAAAACTCATCCATAATGGTAGAGACACCTTCCTCAAATGCTAGAGGAGCATCCCTGAGATCTTACTCTTCTTCTTTATTATACAATTCTTCTTCTGTTTCTACTTGCATAGTAAATGATGAAGAAAAACTTACCGAGATAGGGGAAGTTAGTATTTGAACATCCTGAAGAAGTGGCCACAATTTCTAACCCTACTAATGATGAAGGGTCTTCCAGGGGCATTAAAGAGGAGGTGATGGATTGGAATCAACATCATTATCTTCCTCTAGATTTTCTACAAATTCTTCTATTCTGATTGATAGAGTATAGACATTTTTAAGTTCAATGGATGAAATGAAGACATCTCCATTTAGGATTTCACCACTACTTGGTGAATCAACAATTTCTCTCATGTTATCAGGATCGATTGCTGAAATTGACATTATGAAAGTTACTTGTAGATTTCTTGGATTGGAGTTTACCCTTTCAATTTTATTGATAGGTAACACATAATCTTAAATCAAATGTATGAATAGGTTTTCTAGGAGCTTTTCCAGTCAATTTGGAGAATTAATTCTATTTACCTTCTTTATTATGGACTTTGATCCCTTTGTGTGATAAAATTTTACCTCAATGTATTGAGATTCACATATTTTGAACGAAGTCATGTCACCATGAAATGTCCTAATTTAACCATTGAAATAGTATTTGAGACATTGATGGTATGATAAAGGTATGGATTCATGTTGATGTTGCCAAGGCCTTTCAAGAAAAATATTGATGGTTGTGTCTTGATGAACAACTATAAAATATGAATTAGACACAAGATCCACAAACTGTGTTCTGAGTGTAATCTCACCCAGAGGTTCCTATTCATTCTTGTCATATCCTTGAAACAATAAAGTAGGAGATAAGTCAAATTCACTGAGGCCCAATTGAAAAAGTGTATGAATGGGAATGAGGTTGACTCTTGAGCCATTATCAATAAAATATTGTCGGATATCTATGTCATTAACCTTTCCATATTGATAAAAGGGCCTCATATGTCCATATACAACATAATCATCATCTTTATACATAAAAGATATGACTTCATGACATTCTGTAGGATCATTCTCTATATGGTAAACCTCATCAGCAACAACTTTGGTTTCAATCTATTGAGGACTTGACAAAGCCTCAATAAGTGCTTCTCGAAGATCTTTCGAAATATTCAAGGAATCCGAAAATGAAAAATTGGCTGGTACTTCGGATAATAATTTCAAAACATCATACTTTTGGTCCAAAATGTATACATTTTCCAGCATGGAGGTGTGATTTTGCAGGTGTCGTGGAAGTTGAAGCTTCTGATGTAGATGTACCCTATGTCGAAGTCGAAACTAGACATAACCATGGTTTGACATATTAGACTAACTAGGTCTATCTTTCTTTTTAGAGGAATATGATGTAACCTTTAATCAGTCCTCCAAAATAATCATGTGATTTCCAAACCTGTCACGTGTGGAAGAATATCCATGTTCTTATTGAGCCTGCTAAATGGCTCCCCCATGAATTTCTGCCGCATATACAGTTCAAGAAGGGGTATAATGAAAATAGTGGCTTCTAGAATTCCCATGTCATCCTTTGTAACCTCAACCTTGGCCTCTTCCTCAAGTTTCCCAATTAGGTACAAGGAACTCTGTCTCATTATAATCAGAATCACCATCGACATACAGATAAATTATGTAGAAAATGTTAATAGAACCAAAGATTAATTCTTCATCTAATGAATATTCTTCTTGATAGGTCAGTTCTGGTAGTGCCATTTTGAAGGGTGGTGCCTGTTCTTTTGAAGTAGATGGAATGAAATCTAAAAGATTCAAAGAAAACATAGCCTTGACATGATCTCATTTTCCTCTGACTGCCCTTTATCCTTATGATCACATCGATTCTTTGAGGAATGACCTTTGGAGGACTGATCTTTTGATGAAAATTATGTTTCTATGGAGGTAGTATTAAGAGACACGGTTGTTTGATTCAACTGTGTTTATAGAATGTCATGAGTTTGGTTGATCATTTTCTTGGTCATCCAATCATCACATTTCTGTGAATTTTTTCTTTTGTCTTCTTGTCATTCTCCCTCTTCTTTTGGATATGTAGCAGTGACACATGCTTCTTGGGCTGAAGAACATTTCAGTTTTACTTATATAGATTCAACCATTTTTTCAGGAGGTCATTTAAAACAAAACACTTCTGAATGGGATTCCCCAACATCTGGTGAAAGGGAAAATAATTTTGAAGATCTCCATCTCGTTATTTGTTTGGTTTCTTCAACCTTGTCAATTGAACCAAATTATTTTTTGAAGCTCACATGTATTTACCAAAAATATATTTATTCTGGAAAGAATAAACATTATTCTTTAACTCCTCAAAATGCTTCATCCTTTGATCTCTTTGAGTATCTTGAAAAGTTGGTTATTGCTTCTAACACTTGGGTGGAAAAGCCCTTAAATATGATAATGGTTTTGAATTGGAAGCAGGTATAGGTGATTTCTTGAGATTTATTGTAGTAGCCTCTTCATTCCCTATTCTACTTCCCTGAACTATTGGAATTACATGAGTTTTATCCTTAGTTTCCATGATGTAATCTTCAATCTATTGAGAAATTAAAGCTAGGTATCAAAAAACTCCTGTATATTTCACAGTGATCAATGATGTATGTAACTCAATAAAGAAATTTTCTACAAAAATTGGAAGCAACTCTTCTTGAGGGAGTTCTAGATTTAAGGAATTCATTAATCATTTCCATCGGGCAAAGAAATTTAAAACCCTTTCATTTTTTCCTTTGTTTTAAATTTGTGAGATCAAAAATAGTTGTATTTAGTATAATTAAGCTGAATTGAAGAAGGAATTTTTAGTAGAGATCTTCCCATCTAGTAGTTGATCGAAATTTCAAACTTGTGTACCATACAAAAGATGGTCCCTGTAATGACTACACAAAACACCTGAGCATTACTACTTCTTGATGTTGAGGATTCCCCATCATGGAATCACAATGATAAATTAAGTTCCTTAAGTGTTGTTATGGATCTAACAACCCATTAAATATTGGGAATGTGGTGTTCACAACATTTAGTGGGGGAGAGATCATATCCACCCATTCGAGGTAATCTTTCTTTTCTGGTTAAACTGGTGCACACCATTCTTACTTGGATTTCAATAAATTTATTAATGCCTCCATTATGTTCATAATAACTTGTGTAATATTTAGATGATCTAGGAATTATAAAGGTACATCAACTAGAGCTTTAATTGGTCTAACAGGTGACAAAACCACTAGTGGTGGTGTTGGTATTTACCTTGCATAACTCACAGGAAAATGCCTATAAGGATATTCTTGATCATGCCCTGACTATGTACCCAGTGGAGGAAATTCATTATTCTCATTTGTAGTTACCAAAAATCCACTTTGCTGAGGTGCTCCTACATGATGTCATGTTGAGGATCTTCCTGGGGAGTACGTCTAGCAGAAATGCTGCTTCAAAGTAACTCTGTATTGAGTCTTTTCAACTCTTTCATCTCCACTTCTTGTTGTGGAAATCTATATTAAAGTGAAATAGATTGACCTTATCATGTGGAGAAGTGAGATTAAATATGAATTTTACCTTTCCCCTTGTTATATTCCTTTCATAGGGTTGGATGTTGGTTACTTGAAGGCATATCTAGATTCTAGGTAAGCCTCTGATTTCATAAACATACACCTTCTTCATTTGCTTCATTGTGTACCTTATTATAGATAAGAACATAATTTTCTGATTCCTCTTAACAAGACTTGTTTTCTGGAGGATCTTCTGTAATAGTGTTAAAAAAATTTACAGACACATAATGCATTGATGGAATTCTATCTGTATCATTGTAAATTATCTCCTTATGTATCTTCCATGAGACTTTTCCCTTCTATATGATGGATTCTCAAGATCTTTTTGATAGACATTAACCTAAAGGGAATCCTCGAAGGGTTCAGTTGTGCACTCTCTTTGTGGATTCTTCCCTAATCATTAGAAAACCGACTTCTGTTGAGGAGGGTATTGTAGATGTGAAGACGCCCTCAGACCTACAGGTTGGGACTGTTCTTTTTCTTCTCCTTCAATCCATTGAACTTTTTTATTGAATTTCAAGGGTGAATTAAATGATCCCATATCCCTGAAAGTTTGGTTGGCTTTTGAACTTCTATGGACGGTATTTTCATTTCTTCTCTTCTAATTTTGCAAATTTTAGTTTGGACATTAGCTAGGTGAATTATCTGAAAACCACTCCAATCACCTATTTCAAAAGATCATTGTGCTATTTCAAAAATTTGTGTTCTCTGATGGCTGACATCATCTAAGTGGGAGTTCTGATCATGATTCTCAGATTCTTAATGAAAAAGTAACTGGAAAACTTGTTTTCTTTTGTCCTGACTCAGATGAGATCTAGTTGAGGCATGTTCTTGATCATACATTTGATTGAATACAAAATCTATTGATTGTAGTCAGTTGTGGTTAGTAACATTGCATGAGTCCAATTATTGTAGGAGTTGCAGATTCAGGAGTGAAGTGAAATGAAATTATCCATGTGCACCCTATCCTCTAATACAAACACCAAATGGGGTGTTAGAAATTAACTGGTGTTGCCTCTTTAGAGAATTTAGGCATACATCAAGAAGGATTACCTACTGTGTTTCAACCTTTTAATGCTAGAAAACTGAGAGAGATACCATGTCAATTTGGATTTTTAACCCTTATATTACCTTTACATGATTTTGATATTCATCATATGATAATACTATAGTTTTCAAATGAGAGGAGTCTTCTATAAGATGATGTTGACATCATGAATGCAATATTCTAATATCAATTATGGAATGTTGTATTGAGAATTCTCTGAAGGTCAGAACATGACTGATATTTCCTCTATCCAATTGTTTTCTAATGTTTAATATATCTTCATTTTCTTTTACTAGACGTTTTTCCACATGGTCTTACCAAAGTGTACTCTCTATATTAGAAGTCAAATGACCCATGGGCGGTTCGTAGAATGAATTTTCCCTTAATATGTCTTATGGTTGAGAAAGTGTTTCACCCTTCAATGATAAGGCATAAGACTTTACTGGCCTTGTATTTGAAAGTTCCTTGAGATAGGATGGATTTCTCATCACTACATTTTCAATTATAGAATTATCTGGACAATGAGGAATACTACTATAGAGAAGACATTCGCAGCAAATGTCATCATGAGGAGGAACACCATGGTGGATTATAAAAAGGGACAAATCATCTTTATCCTTTGTCTTCTGGCCACACAAATGGTTTTTGTAGATCTCTTCGAGAGATAGGATCTCTGGATTGACCAAATCTTCATGAATCAAGCCTTCATGATAAAGTGTGTCTGATGGGGAACATTAGAATTTCATCTACTACTCTAAAAATTTGGTAATGAGGGGGTAGAATCTTGAGTTGAAACAGATAGATGTCTGAGGGCATCAAGAACTCAAGCATTAAGAGAAGTTATATTTCAGATTAACGCATAATTTTCCAACTATGCTTAGTAATACTTCTTCTTGGATGTTCTCTTACACTTACATGGTAACACTTACTGGGAGAAGTGGTTGTCATGGGAAGGTGTATGTGCCTGCCTTGGAGAGGTCATCAGAATGGCCTGATTACCTCCAACTCGAAATGGTGTATGTTCTCAATCCTATTCTACATATGATATGGGGGAGTATGCCCCATGACCCTCCTGGACTGGAATAGAGGTTTGTATCTACTCCGTTATGGCATGTTGATGTGTCATTATAGGTGTGGGGACAGATTTATGTGTCTGTTCCCCTAGTACTTCTAAAATAGTTGTTATAATATTCTTGGCATGCTTCTAGAATATGGGTAGATATTTTTGTCTTCTCTTTCACTATTGATAAGATATATTTGATGACTTCAGTGGTAAAAATTTGAATGTACGTCCATTTCATTTCTATAGTAGGTGTATGTGCCTACTTCTGTCCCCCTTTTCCTATCAATGGGTATTGACAGTACTCATTTATGGGGGAAGAGAGTTCGTTATTCCCCAGATATGTTTCGGAGCCTTCCAACTGACTTCTCCAGGTGCTTCCAAAAGAGGCTGTTGGCAATCATGATGAAAACCGATAGGTGTATGTGCCTTATAGTTTTTTTTCATTAAGTATGGTTGAAATAATTCCTTCAATACTGGAAGAAGAGACTTCTAGAAAAATTGGTGATTATAAACAGGTGTATGTTCTTGTTTACCAATTTCCACCACATTAGATTGGTGGGCTTCTTTAAATGTAGTCTGATGAGCTTGCTGACTAGCTAATAATTTTTAAACAGGTGTATGATCCTTTTCATGTTACTTTACCATATTTTTCTGGTGGTATAGGTGGGTTGCTACCAAATGATTCTTCTAGGTAGTGGAATTAGGAAGGATGAGTGTCTGAGCCTGCTCGTTGTTCGCCATCAAGTTCGGTTGATGGAATTCTCCGAAGGGGGAAGTGGTAAAAAATGCTCCCAACTGACCGAAAGTTGTCCTCGATGGTTCATCATGCATTCTCAGGTCTGAGGGACCTGAGCTAAATGTCTATAGGCAACACACTCATCATGTTGGGGGTTCATTGCTACATGATTCTACTAGCAGAAATTGTTGGAGGGAGTCCTTGATAAGGACCCCTGTATCCTTGAATTGAGTCCCTGAGTGACCTCTGGATCCACCTTCCTATTGTACAAGAGGGAATAGTAGTTGCATTCCTAGAAAAATGACCTGAAACATTTGAATATGGTGGTTGGAATAGTCTACTTATTGATCATCGATCGTTGATGTCTAGATGATCGAGCATTGTTATTGGCCTTGAGAGTCTGTTAGGCAGCCTCTGAGGATGGGATTGTAACATGATGATGGTACTTCTTAACCAGAATGTTGGAGACCCGGCATTGAAGACACTGGGTGGGTGATAACGTCCTTCCCGTGGATGAGGATCCATCCTAAGAAGTAGTTAGGAAGTTCACATATGTCGTCTAGAAGAAATCCATTTTTGACTGAAGGGAGTTCTGAGAAAAAACATGAAACAAAAATAAACTACATTAAAGGGACATCTTTTATATGGACTCATGCATTATTGATTCTTTTTTCTAGCCTTCCTTTATCAATTTATAGGGGCCTGATATGTTGGTAACATTTTTAACTTGGTTAAATATTCTTGTTTGGTTCACCATTTTTGTTTTTTAGTTCCTTGAAAAGTGTGTTCTAGTTTTAAGAATCACTGGTTCTTGGTGGTTTTCATTGAATATATTCATGGAACCAGAAACACCCAATAGTTCATTATCCAAATGGTACCAATTCCCAAAGGTAGGAGTTCGTTATGTATGAAAATTACGATACGTAGGAATGTGCATTGGTAGAAGGGATGGGAGATATGACTCATCACACCCTTTTTGGGGGAATTAATATCTACTACATGACACTCTTTATGAATTTAAGTTATTTTCATGAATCCTTATTAAGTAAACAAATATGAAATAATTTTCCCGTGGAATTTCAATAACTTATTAACATGTGTATAATTTATAATCATTAGTATGTATTCAAGGTTGTTCATCAATGAAGATATATTTTTGTATTTGAGGTTCTCCATCAATGGTATCCTCTCATATACTATTTAGATATTCTTTTAATCATAGTTATATTGATATTGGTTTTTAAGAAAATCAGTGGGGGACTCTGGAATTTATTTTCATCCATGGAGACAAAAGCTTGTTTGGATATTGGGATTGTACGCATAAAATGGGCAACCTTCATATCCTTGTGAAAGGAAACGTAACCCTCATAGTTCGGTGCCACTTAATTGGACACATAATACCTTTTAAGGTCATATGATAAGGACCTATCCATTCAGTTTAATGTCATGTGGTAAGGACATCTAAGAAGAAGGTTCTTAGTAAATGTTTGGTGTGAGACTTTTGCCTAAGAAGCACAAGGAACTCCGAAGGAATATGGCTTTCCAAGTAGGATTAAACCTTCTTGGGAATAGGGACCCAGGAGAATAGGGTTACTTTTATGTATTGGGTTTGAACCTCAAGGAGGCTTCCTACATATCCTACGTGGATGGGAATCAAAGCCCACATAGTTAGATGGGTCTCATAAGAGAGTATAGTCCTTTGAGAGAAATAATTTTGGTCTTACGTCTCGAAAAGGATGCCCTGATGATTAGGGGATCTAATTTAGGGATTATTCTTATGGAGGATGCCCAGATTATGGGAATTAGGGTTGGATTCCTAAAAATGATATCCAGTGAGCTCATACCCCGAGAATTCTTTCTACATATCCCAATTATGGTTGGAATCGGAGTTCTCGTAGTTTATTTATTTGTGGGTTTTATTCAAATGTTGTAATCCAAACGAATCTATAAGCCCACGTGATTCATGCTCATTATGAGAGATAAGAGGATGTGAAATATTCAACAATGACATACACACTTTTCCTCCTCCAATAGTGGAAGAGGGTGTGCTTATGGCGGTTATGGTGGATGAGGTCGAGGCGTCCCGGTAAGAGGGCGAGGGGAATATCCTTCTATCTGTTCAGTTTATATTAGAAAAGTGTCCAATGAAAGGAAGAAGGAATGAGGTTTAGGGGCTTACACTAGGATAGATGCCCTAAAATGGATCTAGTAGGGGAGGGAGACTTTTCATTCAATTTAATGGAAAATAAAGCATGAATCTTACAATCCCTACCTATGATACGAGGTTCCATGTCCTTATGAAGGTAGAGGTTGAGACCTAAACCCTAATCCAAAAAATGGGAACTTCCCAACACTATTCCATGGGAAAAGGGCCATTTGACTATGGATATACAAACCCGTAGAAACTCCATGAATCCTAACCCCATTGTGAAACAAATGTGGGAAACCTCTGACTTCGGATATACAAACCCAAATAGGAGACACGCTAATGTGACTTTCCAAAAGTTTTCATATGTCAGGTGGTTTTGGATGAGGTCTCAACATAATCCCTTTTAAACAAGGGATCCAATGAAGAAGAATCCTTTCCATGGATGGATTTGAAGATTACTTAATGGCTTGTATACTGAAGAGAGTAAATGAATCAAAGAGAGACTCCCAAGTAGATAAGGGCGTGAAAGTATTGGCGTTCATGTAGGCTTGGGTGACTTAACAATAACTTAAGAAACAAAAAACATGTATGGTAATACTTGGGTGAGAGCTCGCTCAAGCCATCCAGAGTATTCACAAGTGATCCCAAAAGTGGGGTGCTCAAGTTCCAGTGAAAGGAATAGGTAGAACACAATTATTTATGATTTTAGGGAGGTGGGGCGCTTTAGGCGCGCAAGTGTTATGGATTAAAAACACAAAAAGGACATAAGTCCTATGATCCTCGATCAATTACTCAGCTTTAGGCATTAAATAACTACCTTGAATGTTTTACAGGACTTGGGAGAAGCCCTAGGGAGACCAAAGTAGAAATTTGGCTTTAAGGAAATTTGTTTGTACAAATGAATTCCCCAGGGGTCTATTTATAGTCAAAAATAGGACCCTGAGAGAAAGGATATTGGGCAGGAAAGTGACTTTCATGTCAGAATGTGGCGCCCAAGTACCTTTCACACTAAAGGTTTTTTGGATAGACTAAGGTGAAAATTTGAGGGCTTGCCCAAAATAAATAATTAAATCATCTCCAGCAAGGGGGATGGTAGGTTTTTCATGTAGGTATATTAGGAGCCACTTTGGGGACTTGGCCAAAACAACTTCTCCATTCCGTGGGGGCTGCGCCCCCACCCCACTTCTTGGGATCAGTTTCGGGTTGCGGTCCCGACCCTTCGGGTCAGTGCCTTCGCTACCGTCACTGACCCCCATCAAAAATGTAGAGTCGCCTGCAAACATTTCGGGCCCAATTGAGGATATTTTGCAAAGAAGTACACAGAACACGTTTAATGGTGTCTACAGTCATATTCAATATGTAGGAATAAACTAAAAATTCCCGGAGATAAGTAAGTTCCAATACTTTCAAATATTTTTGAATTTTATATTAACATTAAATTTGAATTCATTTTATAAGAGTAACTTCTATAACATAATATTCACACATAGTAAAAAAATTTAACTTTATTAATTATAAACTGAGAATATAGATTCATATTGAGAAACTCATATATATTTGATGTCATACATAGAGAAACATATAATTAATACTAGAAAAGGAATTTTATGAGCATAAAAACATAGGTTTTTTTAGGGTATGTTAGAAAACTACTATTTTCTAAAATTCTTGATCGTAAATAATATAATAATCAATAATTTATTCGATGATACTTCTCTGTATTGCCTACAGAAACACCCTTTCTCCACCCATTCATCCACATTTCCAAACTTCCATAAATTTACAAAAATAAACACAAAGCACTATCTAAACACTCCTAGAAACATCCATGATACCCTGATTTTACCAAATGTCCCTTCACCTAAGGCCTTGTCTCAATCTAAAGGGGTGACTCAAAGAGTAAGGAAATGGTTCATAAGTCTCTCTTTCCATCACACATTTGAGTTTATTTTTTTTATACATAAAACAAATAACAACTAATTCTCAAACAATATTTTATTTCAATTATATTAATACACCATTAATATTTTAGTTTTGATATATTACCCATTACCTCTCAGAAAACCCTTTTTATAAGTTATTATCACACTTAAGAAAAAATTTCAAAACGCGTTTCTTTTTGTTTCAATTCTCCACCTATTATTCAATAATATAATTATTCATTGAAATTAAAATTATATTTATATTATAATTTAACTATATTTATTTATCACTCAAATAATTACTATTTCTTCCTTCTTTTAAACATAATAAAAAAATTGTTCACCCAGGGTGGTTTTATGCTACCTAAGTAAATGGTGATTTTTTATTCTTCACTTTTTTCCTTTTAGGAATATAATTAAGAGTAGATTTCATCATTGAATATCAAATTAGTAATCGGTTAATTTCATGTTCATGATTCTAGAGTAATAAAATAAAAAATAAATTAATTATATTAAATGAAAACAATCATAGTCCTTTTTAACCATTTAAAGTAATTTTATTAAGAAACACTTGGTGATTTAATAATAATTCTATAAATTCATTGAAATATTTAACTCCTAATCATCAATAACGACATAAAATATATAACATGACAATTATATATCATATTAATTCTTTTTACAAGGAAATTTTATAATTACCATTATACCAAAGATGTTTTTTAATTGTGAATTTAACAATATCAAAATGACCTATGCATGAAAAATTTATCCAATAAATGAATGATATATGATAATAAATGAATAAAAAGTAATAATAATAATAAAAACATGAATATGGTTTTGAGATAATTAATTAGTAAATATAATATTTTTATTCTTAAATTTATAGGATATACAAAGTGTGTCCAGACTCATGGTAAGGGTTTCTCTTCCTAATCTCATTACGTTTTAAAATTATTTCTCTATTGTGTACTTTTATTTGGATATCATTTATTATATTTTTTAATTCAAAAACTACTTATTTCAATTTATTTTTAAGGTAATACTTATCCCCTTACAACCTTTATTATTTTCATAACTTATGTTGTTCATAAAGAGATACTCCCTATCTTTTTCCATTATTGTGATTATGTTCTTCATCACACTCCATCTCTATCTTGACTATATATTTTTCTTCCAAACCCATATTCTTTATATAATGGATTATTTATAAATTTTATCCAATATTCAAATTTATTTTTATAATCTTTACTTGAATTTATAAACATTGATTTATACGGTTTGAACAACATATATTCAATAATTAAGATTTAATGGGGGTTTTCCTAGAAATTACTAGATTTTCATTGACTTGAAAAAATGTTAACAATTTGTAGAACCGTTATTCCAATATAGATAATTATGTATTATCTATACATTTTTATGTTAGTGGTTCCTTAGGGAACATTATGTGTTATATTATTTATCCCGTTATTCATTCCATATGATTAATTCATCGGACTATGTAAGTAAGAGGTAGGGACCATAATTTTATATCCCCTTAGAGAATTAGTATATCTCATGAGATAGACTAGTTTATGTATTTGGTATGTACCTACCTATTTATATATTTTCTTTAAGAATAAGTCTTCACTAGAATGGTTATGATGACTATCATTATTCATTCCATCATTATGGAATTTATTTTTGGTAACAATATGATTATTTTACTCTCATTTCTTTATCATACATGGATATTTTCTGCTTATGTTAACATTTATATGAAATGAATTTACAATTTACTCATGACACATAATTATTTAGGTGTTTTTATTATGTATTTTATATTTTAATGTAATTTAATGATAGTGTATTTATCCATTCTCGTGAGACACATAATCTTTTGGTTGTATAATTTTCCTATGTATTAAATAGATAATAGCTACATGTATCTATATATAGGGTTGTTTTAATGGGTATTAGAAGAATTTTATTATAAACCATAACAACTTGATTTAAAATAAAATAGATATAGAATTTTTTTTATTATAAACCTATAAGGCCCCATCCTTAAACCTTACTTAATCATGAGTTAATACAAGATTACACATTGATAAGCTTTTCAGGTTTAGAATTTTAGATAATTAGATCATAAAGCTTGCATTACATTCCACATTTAAACAAAGTGGTTACATAAAAATAGTATTCAATTTTTCCATCAAAGGAAACATATGTAAAAAAACATGGATTATTTCTTGACACTTCCTTGACACTATCATCATATCATGTACCATTCCCTTGACCTATGAAAAACATTTCAAAAAAAAACTTCAGATGAGAATAAAAAGCTCAGTAAGGGTTATAAAAATATGGAAAGGAAACATGAGTTCATATATACATAAGAATAAAATCATACTTTACCCATAAAACAGAGGCACTTTAACATACCTCATCAAATCAAGAATAAATCATAGAAATAAAAAGACATAAAAGGTAACTTGAAGCATTCATAACATTCTTACGTAGGGAGTAACCCTCTTGGTTACGTTTAGAATACCCACCACAATATATTCCCTAAATCTCTTCGGAGAAACCTTAACGTTTCACTCTTTCGTGTTACCCAATGCATTGAAGATCTATATCGGGTTCACTCACCCTTAGTTTATCATGGAACCACCCATCTTCATAATAATTCCCAAGAACCATAACATAATCGTATCACATAAAACATGCATAAAGGAAACATAACATTTCCACTTTTAAATCACAAGATATCAATACAACACATTGATATCAAAACATTATGAAACCCATTTTCAACACCAAACTAAAAGAAAAGGAAAACATGGTATTTATTTTTCGTTGAAAAAGAAGGTATGGCTTGTAGGGGAAGCCGAAACTCAAATAATGGTCACAGCGGCAGAGAAGTCGTTGTTGCCGTATACGTATGACAAAAACATTCCCTTTTTTCATTTTGTAAAACTCTTTGTATAAAAACGATTACTTTTGGATAAATTTAAGTCAAAGGGGTTTATACACCGTATAAAATAATGTTGTGTATAAAATAAAATATGCCTCAATGAAAGGAGATTGAGACGAAGTCCCATAAAAAGACAGTATCCTTGGTTTAAGGATAAATCAATTACATAATTATGTGTGACAAAAGAATACACCAAATATAAGTGGATATTAAGTGTAGAAAAATCATAGGTTATTCACACATATTCATAGAAAGACATATTCAAGGAGTACAAGTTTATCCCAAAGAATCAAATTTGGGTTAAGAAGTTCCCTTGCAAAAATTTGACAGCCTAACGGCGTCACTACAAAATTCAGAAAATGAGTTGATGAGAGATAAAAATGGTATCTCCTCACATGGACATAAAATTTAAATCAATAAGGATATAGAAAAACATATCCCAAAATAATGTTATGTGAATTAAAATACATAACAAAAGAAGTTTTTTAAAAAGAGGAGGGTGAAAGGTTCCCTTACCGACATGGGTATCTTTCGAAACATACACCCCGTGAAAGAAGGACAATACAACATTGATGTAAATTCTCAAAAATGAAATTATATTACACAATGAGTAATATAATGGGTAGTACATAAACCACTCAAAGGAAATTGTGGCAAATTTAGCATAAATCTCACGGGAATAAAAGTGAGATGAAAAATCCCTTATGAAAACTCGGCAGCCTAACGGCGCCACTTAAAACTTACAAAAATGGTTTGATGAGATCAAATAGGTTCTCTCGTCATATTAACATAAATTTTACAGGAATAGGAATATAAAAGAACAACCCCAGATATAACAAAGAGGAGCTTAAAAGAAGTGACACAAAGGAGAGTAATTAAAAAGAAAGAGAGGGGTTAGATCTCTTAGGAAAATTCGGCAGCCTAACGGCGCCACTCAAAACTTCCAAAATGGATTGATGAGAGAGAATAGGGTCTCTCATCATATGAACATAAAAATTAAAGTAAGAGTAATATAAAATAACATCCTAATAAAAAGAAATCTGATCTTTAAAATGAATGACATAAAAGAGTGTACTTAAAAAGAAAGAGAGGAGTATGATCCCTTATGAAAATTCGGCAGCCTGACGGCGCCACTCAAAACATCCAAAATGGATTTATGAGAGAAAATAGGGTCTCTCATCATATGAAAATAAGAATAACAGTAGGATTAATACAAAATAATATCCCAATCATAAGAAATATGAGCTTAAAAGGAATGACATAAAAGAGTGTACTTAAAAAGAAAAAGAGGGGTAGGATCCCTTACCTCAAGTCTGACCTGTCTTGTTCGTTTCTTTATATTCCTAAATAATAAACATTGGTCAATTTATAATTTCCTAAGGACCTCCTTTAAAGATTATTATTCAGTTAATATCACATATTATAATGTTATAATAATTTTTTAATAATGTTAGTTCATATCAGACGTTTTTGTCGATGTTTGGTACATGAGTCAAAAATGAACTTGTTTGAAAAATGATTTCCCATGTAGTTATAATTAAATAATTTCCAGAATATTATTAATGATTTAAATATCATATATATCCAGTACATATTAATTTGATACTATTCCACATCATTTGGAGATAAAAAAATAAAAGCACCATTCATGGGGATGGTAGGCCGTACATACGCATGAACGCTAATTTCATTTTTTTTGTCATGTTAATGGAATTAAAAATAAATGATATACATATATATATATATTATAATTCCAGTATAATATATATGTTATATAGGTCACATATTTTCATTAATTTCATTCTTTATACATTCCATGTATTGCATGTACGAGTCACATCACTTGAGGGGGAGGTAGTCCACACTTCCTCATATGAAATTATCGCATTTACACATCATGAAAAGAATAAAGGTATGTTTTAAATATAAAATACAGAAGCATATAGTAAACATAAATGTCATATATATCATATATAAAATACAATGACATCATAATGGCCACCTTTAAAGGTGTTAAAATAATATTGAACAATCATCGTTTCGTGAGGCAGAAAATCACCAACCACAGAAACAGTATGTTCTGTAACCATTGGACGAAGGTGTGAGTAAGTGTAGCTCGAATACTTATTATAAAAACATCCTAGTATATTTAAGATACTTTATTTGTTACAAAATAAATTAATAAAAAGAGTTTATGGGGTTGGAGAAGCAAAATAAAACAAAAGGACTCAAGTGAAGACATTACCTTAAAATCGGGTAACTCCCTTTGGTTTGAGCTCAAAGGCTTCCTTGGGAAGACTTATACCCAAAGTGAGGCTTCAAGGAGTTATAGAGGGATGTGGAGATACAAAATGGGCAGGGTTGGCCGATCCAAAGGCTTTGGAAGTGTGGGTAAAGAGGTAGAGTTGGGGGCCTTTTATAAGAGGAGAGGAAGGGCACTCTTGGAAAGTAAAGAAATGTTCCTTTATTTTAAAATGATTTTAAGATTTAAAAGTTCCAAAATTGACATAATTCGAGGATTAGGTGATAAGTGTTATAAATATATACATAAAATAGGTTTTGGACATTTTAGGTCATAGATTTTACATTATCTTTTCATTTTATTTAAATCCTTTATTAATGAGGTAATCGCTGCATCATCATGATGTCATAAATAATTTAATATATTTAATTTCTAAAAATTATAAAAAAATATCATGATATAGGAAATATTTTTATCTTTATAATTAATATTTATAGTAAAAAATATTACTTGTATAACCCCATGTAAAAATTGGTTTAGTTAAACATCTCATGTTTGTGTCATTTTTACTTTAACATTAAATAAAAAGTTATTTATGTCATTTCCCAACCAATGTGGCTCCATGGGGTCCCCAAGTTGACCCATGGATTGTCTTGGTCATCCATGACACATCCAATTAGGGTAGGACATGTTTCAAGCTCATCTCATATTATTAAAACATTATTCTTACCTTAAACTACACTAATTACCTCTAATTGCGATTAAAAAGATAATAAGTTACTATTCACCAAAAAATTATTTTAATTCCATTGAACCAAATTTTACTTCTTAATTAAAACCATGTATGTAGGATTTTTGAAATTCAAAACACAGAGGTGGTAAATTTTCATTTAAACGGAAAATCAGTTTTTATACGTACCACTTAGTGGTTTCACTATTCATCAAAAATTGATGTTTTTCAGAAAAATACCAAAATCTCACCCTAAGCTATATTTGATATTCCGAATTCAAAAATGATGTCTATTTTACAAAATTCAAAACATATTAGTTGAATTAATTAATTTAAAAATTAATTCCCGCTGTCAGAGCAAATAGCGTGTTTTTATGAAACAATAAGTATCAAAATATTGACCCTAGTTTAAGTCCAATTTCAAAGTGAAATTAATTCCAACGACAACTATTGGATTAAATGGTAAAAATATATTCTAATTTTACTTTAAAAACAATTCAAAAGATAATCTAATCATATAAATAAATTATATTAAAAAGATGTTTTGAATTAAAATACAACATTTTCCACTATTCATTAAAAAAATGAACTTTATCAGAAAGACACCAAAAATTTACACAAAGTAAATTTTGATGTCCCGATTCTAAATAAGAATTTTATTTTGTCAAATATAAAACATAAATTTTTCAAAAAGTGGATTTAAAAGAGGTTTTCCTTCTAAGACGGTTAATCGACCTATTAAAGAATATTAGAATGTCTACGCTTAAAATTGGATTCATTCGCATTTTTAATCCTCTAACATTTATTGTAAAGAGTAAAAATATTTTACAAAAATATATAATCAATTTTTAGTTAGTTCTGTTCATTCCCTCCATTACAATGGCTATGCGTTAACTACTATTTAAAATAATATTATTTTATTATTAGAGTGCAACGTAAAATTACCAAGAAAGTCGTTGTTGTGTATTGGGTACACCATCGAGTATAACATACCCTTTAAATTAATATTAATATTTTATTCACAAATATGGATAAATATAAAAATGTCATATTATTTATTTACCTGGGGTGTTACATTCATCCCCCCTTTTGTGAATTGCGTCCTCGCAATTTTAAAATTGGGCTTGGAAATATCTTTGAAAGTCCCACATCGGAACAAGAGTCAGTAAAACAATCACTTTAAAATAAAGAAGGATAAGTACAAAGGTCACCTGAGTTAACCCATACTAGGATTAAATGTATGAAAAACATGGACATGGATGAGAAAACATAGGGTCATGTTTTGATGGAGAGTGATAGAAAACATGTTTAGGAGAAAGTTAACCACAAGAAAATCACAAACCTGTGATGGGTTAAACGGTATTTGATTCCCCGGTAGGAAACGTTAATTGACAACATTTTTGTTTTAAGTTACTTTTTATTCAGGAATTTATTCATAAGGAAACATAATCACTTATCATGTTGACTTTCAACTTTTATTAGATTCCTTACACAAACTCATATTTTCTCCAAAATACGAGTATTTAGGAAGACTTGTTCACATTAAGAGTACTATAATCAACTTCTAGAGAATCACCTAATCCACATAAGAGAACTATATTATAAGGCCCCATCCTTAAACCTTACTTAATATTGAATTAAATGAATAATTCACATTTAGGATCTTTTCAGGTTTACTGTTATAGAGAATTAGATCATAAAACTTGCATTACATTCCATATTTAAACAAAGTGGTTACATGAAGATAGTATTCATTTTTCCCATCAATGGAAACATATTTAAAATAAAACATGGATTCTTTCTTGAAACTTCCTTGACACTATCATCATATCATGTACCTTTCCCTTGACCTGTGAAAAACATTTCAAAAAAAACATGGCATGAGCATAAAAAGCTCAGTAAGGGATATAAAAATATGGAAAGGAAACATGAGTTCATATATACATAAGAATGAAATCATACTTTACCCATAAAACATAGTCACATTAACATACCTCATAAAATCATGAATAAATCATAGAAATCATAAGACATAAAGGTAACTGGAGGCATTCATAACATTCTTACATAGGGAGTAACCCTCTTGGTTTCGTTTGGAATACCCATCACAGTATATTCCCTAAATCTCTTTGGAGAAACCTTAACGTTTCACTCCTTCACGTTACCCAATGCATTGGAGAGCTATATCGGGCTCACCCGCCCTTAGTATATCACGGAACCACCCGTCTTCATAATAATTCCCAAGAACCACTACATAATCGTATCACATAAAACATGCATAAAGGAATCATAACATTTCCACCTTTCAATCACAAGATATCAATACAACACATTGATATAAAAACATTATGAAACCCATTTTCAATACCAGAATAAAAGGAAATTAAAACATGGTATTTATTTTTCTTTAAAAAAAGTATGGCTTGTAGAGGAAGCCGAAACTCAAATAATGGTCATGGCGGCGGAGAAGTCATTGTCACCACATACGTACGAAAAAAAACATTCCCTTTTTTCTTTTAGTAAACGCTTCGTATAAAAAAGATTCATTTTGAATAAAAATAAAATTCAAAGGGGTTTATACACCATATAAAATAATGTTGTGTATAAAACGAAATATGCCTCAATGAAAGGAGATTGAGACGAAGTCCCATACCTCGGTTCTGACATGACTCGATCGTTCTTTAATCTCCAGAATAATAAAATCGAGTTAATTTCTAATTGATTAAGAACCTTTTTCAATTTCATTATTCTTTTTATATCACTTATTACCATGTCATGAACACTATGTAATTATTTTAGTTAATAACGGTCGTTTTAACGATCATTGGTACTTGAGTCAAAATATGCTCTTTATAATTACAAGTTGTTCATTTATCCATTATATCCAGAGTTATAATAATGATGTATATCTCATATATATCACATATATCCAGTATATACATTCATTTATAATATTACATAACGTTTAGAGGTAAGAAATGAAATGCACCGTTCATGGAGACGGTAAGCCGTACGTACGCATGAACGCTACTTTCATTTCTATTTCGTATTTTATGGAATTAAAACATAATGATACATAATAGTATTTTATTTGCATTATGGTATCATATATAATATCATTAAATATATCCTTTATATGTACCACATATGGTATTAACGAATCATATCACTTTGAGGGGCGGTAGTCCGCACTTCCTAAAATGAAGATATCGCGTTTACTCATAATGGTAACCATAAAGATATGCCATAAATGAAAAATACAGAAGCTTAAGTAAAAAAAAATAAACATACTATATATAATATATAAATATAGTGACATCTTAATGGCCACCTTTGAAGGTGATATATGAGTGTAGAACAATCGTCGTTTCGTGAGGCAGAAATTCGCCATTCACAGAAATAGTATGTTCTTTAACCATTAGATGTAGGTGTGTGTAAGTGTAGCTCGAATGCTTATTATAACAACATCCTAGTATATTTAAGATACTGGAGTTGTTACAAAAGAAATTAATAAAAAGATTTTAGGTGTTTGGATAAGAAAAATAAAACAAAAGGACTCAAGTTAACACATTACCTTAAAATCGGGTAACTCCCTTTGGTTTGAGCTCAAAGGCTTCCTTGGGAAGACTTCGGCCCAAAGTGAGGCTTCAAGGAGTAAGAATACTTCTTACCAAAGTGGGGCTTCAAGGAGTAAGATAGGGATGTGGAGAGACAAAATGGGCTGGGTTTGGCCGAGCCAAAGGCTTTGGAAGTTTGGGTAAGGAGGTAGAGGTGGGGGCCTTTTATAAGAGGAGAGGAGGGGCACTCTTGTAAAGTAAAGAAATGTTACTTTATTTTAAAATGAGTTTCAGATTTAAAACGTCCCAAATTGATTTAATTAGAGGCTAAGGTGATAAGGGTTCGAAATATACCCATCCAATATGTTTTGGACATGTGTAGGGCATAGATTTTACATTATCTTTTCATTTTATTTAAATCCTTTATTAATGAGGTAATCGCTGCATCATCATGATGTCATAATTAATTTAATATATTTAATGTCTACAAATTATAAAAAAATATCATGATGTAGGAAATCGTTTTATATTTCTAATGAATATTTATATTAAAAAATATGACTTGTATAACCCCATGTAAAAATTGTTTTAGTAAAACATCTAATGTTTGTGTCATTTTTACATTAACATTAAATAAAAAGTTATTTATGTCATTCCCTGACCAAAGTGGCTCCATGGGGTCCCCAAGTTGACCCATGGATTTTTTTGGTTAGCCCTGAGACATCCAATAAGGGTAGGAAATGTTTCAAGTTCATTTCATATTATTAAAACATTATTTTTACCTTAAACTACACTAATTACCTCTAATCGTGATTAAAAACTTAAAAGTTACTAATCACCAAAAAAATATTTTAATCCCATTGAACCAAATTTTACTTCTTAATGACAACCATGTATGTCAGATTTTTGAATTTCAAAACACATAAGTGGTAAAATTTCATTTAAATGAAAAATCAGTTTTTATAAGTACCACTTAGTGGTTTCACTATACATCAAAAATTAAAGTTTTTCAGAAAAATACCAAAAAATCACCTTAAGCTATATTTGATATTTAGAATTCAAAAATGATGTCTATTTTACAAAATTAAAAATATATAATTTTCATTAATTAATTTAATAATTAGTTCTCGTTGTCAGAGCAAATAGCGTGTTTTTATGAAACAATAAGTATCAAAAGATTGACACTAGTTTAAGTCCAATTTCAAAGTGAAATTAATTCCAACGACCACTATTGGATTAAATGGTAAAAATATATTCTAATTGAACTTTAAAACCAATTCAAAATATAATCTAATAATATAAATAAATTAGATTAAAAAGAGGTTTTGAATTAAAATACAACATTTTTCATTATTCATTAAAAAATGAACTTTATCGGAAAATACCAAAAATTCACACAGAGTAAATTTTGATGTCCCAATCATAAAGAATAATTTTTTTTGGACAAACATTTCTTATAAAATTTTAAAAATATAGATTTAAAAATGGTTTTCCATCAAAAGGCAATAAAACAATCTTTTAAAAATATAGTGTATTCAATGCTTAAGATTGGATTTATTCTCATTTTAAGCCTCTAAAACACTATCTAATTCATTAGTAGAAATAGAAAAAAATATCTATTATTCATTACTTACGTGGGATGTTACATCTTCCCCCCTTTAGAAAATTGTGTCCCCACAATTAATTTACTTATCGAATAAGTGGGGGAATTTATCCCTCATTGCATTTTTAGATTCCCATGTTGACTCTTCAATCATGTGGTTTTCCCACAAAACCTTTACCTGATGAATCAACTTATTCCGTAACACTTTCTCCCTGGGGTCAAGAATCTGGACCGGTTGTTCCTCGTAAGATAGGTTCTCTTCCAGCTGAACTACCTCTGGACTCAAAACATGAGATGGATTTGGCATATACTTTCTCAACATCGAAACATGAAAAACATTGTGTACCTAAGATAAAATCGGAGGTAAAGACACTCGGTAAGCAACTGATCTAACTTTCTCCAGAATTTCATATGGTCCAATGAACCTTGGACTCATGTTTCCTTTCTTACCAAATCGCATCACACTTTTCCATGGAGAAACCTTAGGAAAAACATGATCACCTACCTTGAAAGATAGATCTTTCCTCCGGTTGTCCACATAACTCTTCTGTCTGCTATGAGCTATTTTCATGTGTTTCTGAATCAACTGAACTTTTTCTGCCAACTCTTCTATCAATTCTGGTCCCATTAACTTCCTTTCACCCACTTCATCCCAAAAAGCTGGAGTTCGACACTGCTTCCCATATAATGCCTCAAACGGTGCCATCTGTATACTAGAATGAAAACTATTATTATATGAAAACTCAACCAAAGAAAGATGTTGGTCCCAACTTCCTGATTATCCATCGAACAAGCTCGTAGCATATCCTCCAAGGTCTGAATTGTTCATTCTGACTGCCCATCGGATTGCGGATGAAAAGTTGTACTAAAATTTAATTCAGTACCCAATGACTTTTGAAGGCCTTTACAAAAGTTAGAAGTAATCCTAGGATGACGATCGGACAAAATGGAGAGAGGAACTCCATGTAACCTGACTATCTTTTTAAGATATAAATGGGAAATTTGATCTAGGGAAAAAGTATCTTGTATAGAAAGGAAATGAGCAGATTTAGTCAAGCAATCAACAATAACCCAGATTGCATTATTACCTTGAGATGTCCTCGGTAATCCCACAACAATGTCCATGGATATGTTTTCCCATTTCCACTCTGGCACTGGTAAAGGCTAAAGCATCCCTTTCGGTAACTGCCGCTCTGCCTTAACCTGCTGACAAGTCAAACACTTCACAGTAAAATTAGCAATATCCCTTTTCATTTCATCCCACCAGTAATACTCCCGCAGATCTCTGTACATCTTAGTACTGCCAGGATGAACTGAAAATGGGGAACTATGAGCCTCACATAATAGCTCACTCTTCAACTCTGAATCACAAGGCACACATAATCTCTTCCCAAATCTAAAAACACAATCACTATCATTGTTGAATTCAGGCAACATACCCTTCTGAACCAGCTCTACCTTTTTCTGCAACTCACTGTCTTTCTTCTGTACTTGATTGATTCTGTCTGATAGAGATGATCTCACTGATACCTGACACAAAATAGAAGAACTTCCTGCACCAACAACTTCTATGCCAAAGTTCATCAAATCAAAAACCAAAGGATCTCGTTCCAAACGTAGCATGGTTAATGAATCATTACTTTTTCGACTCAAAGCATCAGCCAATTTATTTGCATTTCCCGGATGTTAATGAATTGTACAATCATAATCCTTGATTAATTCTAGCCATCTCCTTTGTCTCATGTTCAATTCGTTCTGAGTGAATATATACAGTAAACTATTGTGATCGGAATATATTTCACACTTTACTCCATACAAATGATGCCTCCAAATTTTTTAAGCAAAAACAACAACAGCTAATTCCAAATCATGTGTAGGATAATTTACCTCATGAGTTTTTAACTGACGTGAAGCATAAGCAATTACCTGATCATTATGCATAAGGACACAACCAAGTCCTTTCAATGAAGCATCACTGTAGATAACAAACTCACCATTCCTGTAAGGAAGTGCCAAAACTGGAGCATTCACCAATCTTTTTTTCAACTCCTGAAAACAATCATCACATTCGTTTGTCCAGATCAACTTAACACCCTTCTAGGTTATCTTAGTCATTGGACTAGATAACCGTGAAAAGTTTTCAACAAACCATCGGTAGTAACCTTCCAAACAAAGAAAACTATGGATCTCGGTTACATTTGTGGGTCTTGGCCATTCTTCAACAACTTTTGTTTTTGCAGGATCAACAGTAATCCCATCTTTAGAAACAATGTGACCAAGGAATTAAATTTTTTGTAACCAAAACTCACACTTGCTGAATTTTCCATATAGTTTTTTTTCTTTTAAAGTTTTCAAGATAACCCTTAAATTAATTTCATGCTCCTCTTTACTTCTAGAAAACACCAAAATATCATCAATAAAAACAACCAACATTTTTCACCTGAGTGAACTGAGCCATCACTACAAAAAACTATTTAGTTCTGATTCTGACCATATCAGGATACTGATTTGAAAGGTCATTTCCCTCTATATGCCTTCCCAAGAAATCTGTTCTGTTTCCTCCAGGAAAAACCATTCATAACACAAAAATATCTTAGGAGAAGCAACAGGGTAATCTTTAAATGCTATACCATTTCAATAATTCCATAAATTAACTTGTAATTTAACACTTTTATAACTCCTAAAGTTGTCTAAAACGACCTTTGATACCAACTATAAGGCCCCATCCTTAAACCTTACATAATATTGAATTATATGAATAATTCACATTGAGGATCTTTTCAGGTTTAGAGTTTTAGAGAATTAGATCATAAAACTTGTATTACATTCCACATTTAAACAAAGTGGTTACATAAAGATAGTATTCATTTCTCCTATCAATGGAAACATATTTAAAATAAAACATGGATTCTTTCATGACACTTCCTTCACACTATCATCATATCATGTACCTTTCCCTGGACCTATGTAAAAAAATTCAAAAAAAAACTTGGGATGAGCATAAAAAGCTCAGTAAGGGATATAAAAATATGGAAAGGAAACATGAGTTCATATATACATAAGAATGAAATCATACTTTACCCATAAAACATAGGCACTTTAACATACCTCATAAAATCATGAATAAATCATAGAAATCATAAGACATCAAGGTAACATGAGGCATTCATAACATTCTTACATAGGGAGTAACCCTCTTGGTTACGTTTGGAATACCCATCGCATTATATTCCCTAAATCTCTTTGGAGAAACCCTAAAGTTTCACTTCTTCATGTTACCCAATGCATTGGAGAGCTATATCGGGCTCACCCACCCTTAGTTTATCACGAAACCACCTGTCTTCATAATAATGCCCAAGAACCACAACATAATCGTATCACATAAAACATGCATAAAGGAAACATAACATTTCCACCTTTCAATCACAAGATATCAATACAACACATTGATATAAAAACATTATGAAAACTATTTTCAATACCAAAATAAAACGAAAGTAAAACATGGTATTTATTTTTCTTTAAAAAAAGTATGGCTTGTAGAGGAAGCCGAAACTCAAATAATGGTCATGGTGGCGGAGAAGTCGTTGTCACTGAATACGTACGACAAAAAAACATTCCCTTTTTTTGTTTAGTAAATGCTTCGTATAAAAAATATTCCTTTTGAAGAATCATAAAATTCAATGGGGTTTATACACCGTATTAAATAATGTTGTGTATAAAACGAAATATGCCTCAATGAAAGGAGATTGAGACGAAGTCCCATACCTCGGGTCCGACTTGACTCAGTCATTCTTTAATCTCCTGAATAATAAACTTGAGTTAATTTCTACTTGCTTGAGAACATTTTTCAAGTTCATTATTCCTTTTATATCACTTATTACCATGTTATGAACACTATGTAATTATTTTAGTTAATAACGGTCGTTTTAACGATCATTGGTAATTGAGTCTAAATATGCTCTTTATAATTACAAGTTGTTCATGTATCCATTATATCCAGAGTTATACTCATGATGTATATATCATATATATAATATATATCCAGTATATACATGCATTTATAATATTAAATAATGTTTATAAGTAAGAAATAAAATGCACTGTTCATGGAGACGGTAAGTCGTACGTACGCATGAACGCTACTTTCATTTCTATTTCGTATTTTATGGAATTAAAACATAATGATACATAATAGTATTTTAATTCTAGTATGGTATCATATATAATCTCATTAAATATATCCTTTATACATACCACATATGGTATTAACGAATCAAATCACTTTGAGGGGGCGGTAGTCCGCACTTCCTAAAATGGTGATAACGCATTTACTCATAATGGTAACCATAAAGATATTCCATAAATGAAAAATACAGAAGCTTAAGTAAAACATAAACATACTATATATAATATATAAATATAGTGACCTCTTAATGGCCACCTTTGAAGGTGATATATGAGTGTTGAACAATCATCGTTTCGTGAGGCAGAAATTCGTCATCCACGGAAATAGTATGTTCTTTAACCATTAGATGTAGGTGTGTGTAAGTGTAGATAGAATAATTATTATAAAAACATACAACTATATTTAATATAATGGATTTGTTACAAAAGAAATGAATAAAAAGAGTTTAGGGGGTTGGAGAAGAAAAATAAAAGAAAAGGACTCAAGTGAAGACATTACCTTAAAATTGGGTAACTCCCTTTGGTTTGAGCTCAAAGGCTTCCTTGGGAAGACTTATGCCCAAAGTGAGGCTTCAAGGAGAAATAGAGGGATGTGGAGAGACAAAATGGGTAGGGGCTGGCCAAGCCAAAGGCTTTGGAAGTGTGGGTAAGGAGGTAGATGTGGGGGCCTTTTATAAGAGGAGAGGAGGGGCACTCTTGGAAAGTAAAGAAATGTTACTTTATTTTAAAATGATTTTCGGATTTAAAAGGTCCCACATTGATATAATTCTAGGATAAGGTGATAAGGGTTCTAAATATACCCATCCAATAGGTTTTGGACATGTGTAGGCCATATATTTTACATTATCTTTTCATTTTATTTAAATCCTTTATTAATGAGGTAATCACTGCATTATCATGATGTCATAATTAATTTAATATATTTAATGTCTAAAAATTATAAAAAAATATCATGATGTAGGAAATAGTTTTATATTTCTAATGAATATTTATAGTAAAAAATATGACTTGTATAATCCCATGTAAAAATTGTTTTAGTAAAACATCTCATGTTTGTGTCATTTTTACTTTTACATTAAATAAAAAGTTATTTATGTCATTTCCCAACCAATGTGGCTCCATGGGGTCCCCAAGTTGACGCATGGATTGTCTTGGTCAGCCATGACACATCCAATAATGGTAGGACATGTGTCATGTTCATTTCATATTATTAAAACATTATTTTTACCTTAAACTACACTAATTACCTCTAATCACGATTAAAAACTTAAAAGTTACTATTCACCACAAAAAATTTAATCCCACTGAACCTCATTTTAATTCTTAATGAAAACCATGTATGTCGGATTTTTTAAATTCAAAACACAGAAGTGGTAAAATTTCATTTAAACGAAAAATCAGTTTTTATAAGTACCACTTAGTGGTTTCACTATTCATCAAAAATTGAAGTTTTTCAGAAAAATACCAAAACATCACCATAATCTATATTTGATATTTAGAATTAAAAAATGAAGTCTATTTTAAAAAATTCAAAATATATATATTGCATTAATTAATTTAATAATTAGTTCCCACTGTCAGAGCAAATATCGTGTTTTTATGAAACAATAAGTATCAAAAGATTGACACTAGTTTAAGTCCAATTTCAAAGTGAAATTAATTCCAACGACCACTATTGGATTAAATAGTAAAAATATATTCTAATTTAACTTTAAAACCAATTCAAAATATAATCTAATCATATAAATAAATTAGATTAAAAAGAGGTTTTGAATTAAAATAAAACATTTTCACTATTCATTAAAAAATGAACTTTATCGGAAAAATACCAAAAATTCACAGAAAGTAAATTTTGATGTCCCAATCATAAAGAATAATTTTATTTTGACAAAAATAGCTTATAAAATTGTCAAAATATATATTTAAAAATGGTTTTCTATCAAAAGGCAGTAAAAAAATCCTTTAAAAATATTAGTGTATTCCATGCTTAAGATTGGATTTATTCTCATTTTAAGCCTCTAAAACACTATCTAATTCATTAGTAGACATAGATAAAAATATCTATTATTTATTACTTACTTGGGATGTTACATATATACTTCCCATGTCTTTAGACATTAACCAAAACCAAAACCAAAATGGTTATTACAAGATCAGATAATCCAGAATAGGATAACCCTTTATAAAAAAGAAAATATATTCTTAATCTCCAAAATTTGTCCAACAAAACCCAAAGTTCAACGAGGAACATTCGATAAACAATTTTCCCATAAAATTCTTCAAAGTAAACCAAACTAAGATTGAAACCCAAATATTTGAAGGATTTAGTCACATAGTCTTCCAAGTTAAATCGTAACATTTATTTCCAAACAACATCAGTTGCTCTTAATGTCTCGTATTGAAATGTAATTAACCTAATCACATATCCTCCATGATAGGTTAATAAATTTCCATAGATAACCCAAAATCAACTTACTCTTAATTCATACAATCATCTAAGAAAAAATAATTAGTCAAACTAACCAGGGACTTCACGTAGTCCAGTGGTAGGCGATAAATACCAGTTGCACTTTGGTTGTGGGTTCGATTCTGGAAGCTTTGTCCGACGCGACGGGTTGTCACACGGTCTGCGTGCTGTCCTTTTTATAAAACTCCAAAAATAACCCTAACATGTTTTAACCTCAATAGTTTCCTTATACCTCTCATTTTCATCCAAATTCGTTATGATCTCAACATCATAATTCTTGAAGTCTTATTTCACCACCATAAGATAAAATAAAACTATTCCCAAAATGAATAACATCATACCTTGATCATGGCATCCACTCGGTTTCATCGTCATCTTGCTCACGTAGGTAGAAGTCCCATGCATTACAACAATGATTTAGAGATCTTTCAAAATCATTTGCTTCCTCCATCCAAATACACCTTCTACAACATGGGTCATATGGGTGTTCACAGAAAAACAGTTTTTGAAAATAATCATGTATGACATATAATTCCAAAACATCTGATAAAACACGATTTCTATAAAATAGTCGAACAGAATTTGAGTTGAAACTTTCTATTATTGGTCCTTTTTAAAATTCCTTAAGTATGTGCTGAGAGACTATATTTTAAAAGCAAATATAAATAGGTTGTGCAAGCGTCTCCTTCCTCAGCACCATTTTTAAAATCATAATATGCCTCAAATTCGTGTGATAAGGTAAAATATTTGAAAATACCTTGATAATATTTACATTCCTTGAAAATATGAGAATGTTGTGAAAATAGTATTTGTCTAAAAACAACCCATGATCCACGATGATAATGAGGTATAGTGGAGTTGTTTGATATCTCAAACAACTGCTTTCAAGTGAGTTGTATGCTAGAAAACGTTTCACAATCATCTAAACATGACTTTGTAATAATTATTGCAAGCATGTCATCAGGAAGAGATAGGAATGTCATTTGTGATCCTTTTCCTTCCATTCGTAACCGACCTTACTTGACCTGAAAAGAGTTATAAAACAAGGATTTAACTGAAATAATAGATATATGGACTAATCATGTGTCTAAAAAAACTCCTAATCCCTAAAGTTGTCTAAACTGACCTCTGATACCAACTATAAGGCCCCAGCCTTAAACCATACTTAATCTTGAGTTAATACAAGATTACACATTGAGGATCTTTTTAGGTTTAGAGTTTTAGAGAATTAGATCATAAAACTTGCATTACATTCCACATTTAAACAAAGTGGTTAAATAAATATAGTATTCATTTTTTTCCATCAACGAAAAAATATTTAAAATAAAACATGGATTATTTCTTGACACTTCCTTGACACTATCATCATATCATGTACCTTTCCCTTGACCTGTGAAAAACATTTCAAAAAAAAAACTTGTGATGAGCATAAAAAGCTCAGTAAGGGTTATAAAAATATGGAAAGGAAACATGAGTTCATATATACATAAGAATGAAATATTACTTTCCCCATAAAACATAGTCACTTTAACATATCTCAAAAAATCATGAATAAATCATAGAAATCATAAGACATAAAAGGTAACATGAGGCATTCATAACATTCTTATGTAGGGAGTAACCCTCTTGGTTACGTTGGGAATACCCACCACAGTATATTCCATAAATCTCTTCGGAAAAACCTTAAAGTTTAACTCCTTCCCGTTACCTAATGCATTGGAGAGCTATATCGGGCTCACCCGCCCTTAGTTTATCACGGAACCACCCATCTTTATAATAATTCCCATGAACCATAACAGAATAGTATCACATAAAACATGCATAAAGGAAACATAACATTTCCACTTTTCAATCACATGATATCAATACAACACATTGATATAAAAATATTATGAAAACCATTTTAAACACCAAACTAAAAGAAAAGTAAAACATGGTATATATTTTTCTTTTAAAAAGAAGCTATGGCTTGTAGAGGAAGCTGGAACTCAAATAATGGTCACGACGGTAGAGAAGTCATTGTCGCCGCATACGTATGACAAAAACATTCCCTTTTGCCATTTTGTGAAATGTTTTATATAAAATATATTCCTTCTGGATAAACTTAAATGTAAAAGGGGTTTTTACACCATATAAAAGAAGGTTGTGTATAAAATAAAATATGCCTCAATGAAAGGAGATTGAGACGAAGTCCCATACAAAGACGGTATCCTTGGTTTAAGGATAAATCAATTACATAATTATGAGTGACAAACGAATACACCAAATATAAGTGGATATTAAGTGTATAAAAATCAGAGGTTATTCACACATATTCATAGAACGACATATTCATGGAGTACAAGTTTATCCCAAAGAATCAAATTTGGGTTAAGAAGTTCCCTTGCAAAAATTTGACAGCCTAACGGTGTCACTACAAAATTCAGAAAATGAGTTGATGAGATATAAAAAGGGTATCTCATCACATGGACATAAATTTTAAATCAATAATGATATATAAGAAAATATCCCAACATAATAGTATGTGAATTAAATGACATAACAAAAGAAGACTTTTAAAAATAGGAGTGTGAAAGGTTCCCTTACCGACATGGGTATCTTTCGAAACATACACCCCGTGAAAGAAGGAAAATACAACATTGATGTAAATACTCATAAATGAAAGTATATTAAACAATTATTAAAATAATGGTCATTACATAAACCACTCAAAGGAAATTGGGGAAAATGTAGAATAAATCTTACGGGAATAAAAGTGAGATGAAAAATCCCTTACGAAAACTCGGCAGCCTAACGGCACAACTTAAAACATACAAAAATGGATTGATGAGATAAAATAGGGTCTCTCATCATATTAACATAATGTTTAAAGAAATAGGAATATAAAAGAACATCCCCCAACATAAAAAAGAGGAGATTAAAAGAAGTGACATAAAGGAGAGTACTTAAAAAGAAAGAGAGGGGTTAGATCTCTTAAGAAAATTCATCAGCCTAACGGCGCCACTCAAAACATCCAAAATGGATTGATGAGAGAGAATAGGGTCTCTCATCATATGAACATAAAAATTACAGTAAGATTAATTTAAAATAACATCCTAATAACAAGAAATATGATCTTTAGAATAAATGACATAAAAGAGTGTACTTAAAAAGAAAGAGAGGAGTAGGATCCCTTACGAAAATTCGGCAGCCTGATGGCGCCACTCAAAACATCCAAAATGGATTTATGAGAGAAAATAGGGTCTCTCATAATATGAATGTAAAAATCACAGTAGGATTAAAATAAAAGAAAATCCCAATCATAAGAAAGATGATCTTAAAAGGAATGACATAAAAGAGTGTACTTAAAAAGAAAGAGAGGGGTAGGATCCCTTACCTCAAGTCTGACTTGTCTTGTTCGTTTCTTTATATTCCAGAATAATAAACTTTGGTAAATTTATAATTGATTAAGGACCCCCTTTAAATATTATTATTCAGTTCATATTACATATTATAATGTTATAATAATTGTTTAATAATGTTAGTTCATATTAGACGTTTTTGCCGATGTTTGGTACATGAGTCAAAAATGAACTTGTTTGAAAAATGAATGCCCATGTAGTTATAAGTAAATAATTTCCAGAATAGTATTAATGATTAAAATATCATATATATCCAGTAAATATTCTTTTTATACTATTCCATATCATTTGGAGATAAAAAATGAAAAACACCGTTCATGGAGAGGGTAGGCCGTACGTACGCATGAATGCTACTTTCATTTTTTGTCATATTAATGGAATTAAAAATAAACGATATGCATATATATATATATATTATAATTACTGTATTATATATATGTTATATATGTAACATATTTTCATTAATTGCATGCTTTATACATTCCATGTATTGCATGTACGAGTCACATCACTTGAGGGGGCGGTAGTCCACACCTCCTCATATGAAATTATTGCATTTACACAACATGAAAAGAATAAAGGTATGTTTTAAATATAAAATACATAAGCATATAGTAAAAATAAATACCATATATATAATATATAAAATACAGTGATATCATAATGGCCACCTTTAAAGGTGTTAAAAGAATATTGAACAGTCATCATTTCGTGAGGCAGAAAATCGCCAACCATAGAAACAGTATGTTCTCTAACCATTGGACAAAGGTGTGTGTAAGTGTAGCTCTAATAATTCTCATAAAAACATCCTAGTGTATTTAAGATACTTTAGTTGTTACAAAATAAATTAATAAAAAGAGTTTAGGGGGTTGGAGAAGCAAAATAAAACAAATGGACTCAAGTGAAAACATTACCTTAAAATCGGGTAACTCCCTTTGGTTTGAGCTCAAAGGCTTCCTTGGGAAGACTTCTTCCCAAAGTGAGGATTCAAGGAGTTAGAGAGGGATGTGGAGATACAAAATGGTCAGGTATTGGCCGATCCAAAGGATTTGGAAGTGTGGGTAAGGAGGTAGAGGTGGGGGCCTTTTATAAGAGGAGAGGAGGGGCACTCTTGGAAAGTAAAGAAATGTTCCTTTATTTTAAAATGAGTTTCGGATTTAAAAGGTCTCACATTGATATAATTCTAGGATAATGTGATAAGGATTATAAATATTCCCATTCAATAGGTTTTGGACATGTGTAGGTCATAGATTTCACATTATATTTTTATTTTATTTAAATCCTTTATTAATGAGGTAATCGCTGCATCATCATGATGTCATAAATAATTTAATATATTTAATGTCTAAAAATTATATAAAAAATATCATGATGTATGAAATCCTATTATCTTTCTAATTAATATTTATAGTCCAAAATCTGACTTTTACAACCCCATGTAAAAATTGTTTTAGTAAAACATCTCATGTTTGTATCATTTTTACTTTAACATTAAATAAAAAGTTATTTAAGTCATTTCCCAACCAAATTGGCTCCATGGGGTCCCCAAGTTGACCCATGGATTTTATTGGTCGGCCATGACACATCCAATGATGGTGGGACATGTGTCAAGCTCATCTCATATTATTAAAACATTATTTTTACCATAAACTACACTAATTACCTCTAATCGCGATTAAAAATATAATAAGTTACTATTCCACAAAAAATTATTTTAATACCATTGAACCACATTTTACTTCTTAATGAAAACCATGTATGTCGGATTTCTGAAATTCAAAACACAGAGGTGTTAAAATTTCATTGAACTGGAAAATCATTTTTTATAAGTACCACTTAGTGGTTTCACTATTCATCAAAAATTGAAGTTTTTCAAATAAATACCAAAACTTCACCCTAAGATATATTTGATATTCCGAATTCAAAAATGATGTCTATTTTAAAAAATTCCAAACATATTAGTTTCATTAATTAATTTAATAATTAATTCCCGTTGTCAGAGCAAATAGCGTGTTTTTATGAAACAATAAGTATCCAAAGATTGACACTAGTTTAAGTCCAATTTCAAAGTGAAATTAATTCCAAAGACCACTATTGGATTAAATGTTAAAAATAAATTCTAATTTTACTTTAAAAAAAATTCAAAAGATAATCTAATCATATAAATAAATTAGATTAAAACGAGGTTTTGAATTAAAATACAACATTTTTCACTATTTATTAAAAAAATTAACTTTATCGGAAAGATACCAAAAATTTACACAAAGTAAATTTTGATGTCCCGATTCTAAATAAGAATTTCATTTTGTCAAATATAACACATAAAATTGTCAAAAAGTTTATTTAAAATAGGTTCTCCTTCAAAGGCGGTTAATCGATCTTTTAAAGAATATTAGAATGTCTACGCTTAAAATTGGATTCATTTTCATTTTTAATCCTCTAACATTTATTGTAAAGAGTAAAAATATTTGACAAACATATATAATCATTTTTTAGTTAGTTTTGTTCATTCCCGCCATTACAACGTCTAGGCGTTAACTACTATTTAAAATAATATTATTTTATTATTAGAGTGCAACGTAAGATTCCCAAGAAACTCGTTGTTGCGTATTGGGTATGCCATCGAGCATAGCATCCCCTTTAAAGTAACATTAATATTTTATTCACAAATATGGATAAATGTAAAAATTTCATATTCTTTATTTACCTGGGGTGTTACAAAACCCTTTAAAAATTATAGTAATTTAGGAGGATCAAAAACTATGCTACCACCCATAGTTGATGTTGGGAGATTCCTACTAATAAAACCAATAAATAATGTATTAGAGTTGAGAAAATTATCTCTATATTAAGGAAATTCATTCAGGTTATGATAAATGGTCTTTCCAATATAGATCAAACATTTTACCCTCATAAAGGTGTAATAATTTTTTTATTTCATAAGTCATTAATGGTAATATTTAAAAGGAACCACTAATCAATTAGGTGAAAATAGATTAACACCCAAATGAATATGTTCAATGCATTAGTTTGTAGTAAAATGGAAAGGGTTGTCATGTTTGTGTATTGTTTAATGGGAAATATTGATCATTGATAGTTGTTAATTAGAAATACTAATAAAGATAAAGAAATATAAATCATTGAATGAAATGATTTTAAGCCGTTATTTCTTAAGAAATTGTTTCCTTGAGTGAAACATGTTAATATGGAAATAAAATTCATCAATTTGAGATAAAATTAAGAGGAAACTATTTTTTATTATGAAGATAAATTTAAAATAATAGTGAGACGCATTTTAGATTATGTACGCAAACTAGAAAGAAGGACTGATGTGGTGAAAAGTATCATCAGTACAAAGAATCTTTTTCCAAGTTTTATATTATCTTAGAAACTCATGAATCTAACTAATGATGTAAATCTAAACCTTCATTTAAATAGTGAGATTAAATTAATATTTTTGGATATTATATTTTTATAGGGGGATATAAATCCGTGAATTTAAATATATATTTTCATATATTTTTACTTTTAATTATATATACTTTGTTTTCATGAACAACCACATCTCTTATTAGGGTTTGTAGTCTATTTAATGTTTTTCGCCTATGGATTTCACCCTCTAGTAGTGGGAGGTCCTTTCACTGACCCCTCTTCATCATGTATTAAGGGTTTCACACCCTTGACTAACCTGCATTTCTTACCAGTGTTTCCTAGTATTTACTTCTTCTATAAAGTCTCATCACTCAAACACGGGTTCTGTAAGATTCTTATCACATGGATGAAGTTCTATAAAAAAGTTATCTTTCCTACAGATCGTTCTATTGGATCATTTCATTTGATGAAATCCATTTTTTGATTCCATTTATCATTTTTATATTATTCTTAGAATGAACACATAGTTTTAGGGTTCCTAGATTCTCATCGTATCATGATATGTATTTATTCAAAAGATAAATTCTCTCTATCCTAGTTCAATAATCAGTGTCTCATTGTTGGAAATAATTTCTCCCTATTTAGATAGTCTTATTAGTTATATATGATTTGTGATTCTACTAGTCTAATTATTTGGGTTTAATTTCTTGTTCTACCTCTCCCTTTACAAGACCCCTTGGTTATCAAAATGACTAGAAATCAGGTTGGTCATTTTATAAGATTTGAAAACATATCTAAATCCATGTAACACACCATTGTTCATTGAATATATATAGATGTTAAAACATTTAATCCTTAGGTGGAATAATTTTGGACTAAAATTGAAGATAACTATTAAATATTTCAATTGGAGTAGTATGTTTCATGGTGTAATTACAATGTCTTTTATACTCAGATTAGGAATCATAAATAGGTTTTTAATCAATGTATTTAAAGGTGGTATATTCCAAATCAAGAAGGTATAGTGAATGACCTTATTCCTAAGGAAAATTTAGATAAAATGTTTACTATTAACATGATTTCTTCTTAGATTTATATGAGATGGATAATGAAATTCTCCCCTTGATCTTAGTTTCTGGTGAAGCAGGGTTTAGGTCTTCATATACTAAAGTAGAAAGGGTGGGACATTCTTCAAATCCAAGTGTGAGTGGTGAGTAGTTTGGTTATAGAGATAAAATTATTCAGGGGTAAGAGGATAAAAAATAATATTCAAGTTTCATATATGATTTTATAATAAGATTGAGAGTTACGTGTTGAAGTATCTTATGGGTTCAATAGGATTCCAAAAGTATAAAAGTTTTCCCAATAGAATTGCAAGATCATATAATGTGGAACTTCTATACATCTTATAAGGGTGTCCCCCCAGCCTTTAGTTTTAAAATTGTTTTTAATGGTTGAGGGAGGAATACTTTTATAAAGACAGTGAGGAATGGAAGGTAGTTAATCTTAGGGAGAAGAATAAATATCCTCAGGCTCCATGTTCTAATACTGGTTTTGACTCAAAATTTATGTTGTAAATATAATTAAAGGATCTCATTAAAGTAAGTGAAGATAGTAAGGCTTCCTATCAAGACTCATCTAGTTTTTATGATGCTGTGATAGCAAAATAATAACATTATTTTTCAATTAGGTGCTAAAAAGAAGAAAATGTGTGGTCATGATTCCAAAATTTATACAGTTTTATTAGGGAAAAAGAATAGGTGGTGAAAAGATTATTCACAACTTCCCAAAAAATTGTGGACATAATAAAAAATTAAGTATTTGGGAACCTACATTTTGAGGAAACATCTTTCAATAACCTTCTGAAAAACATCACATAAAATATAACCAACTTTAGGATGGAGAGACAAATCTTAAGAATCTTGATGTAAAATAATTTTTTGAATATTATTGATGACCAAGAGTCTAATGCTAAGAATCTCAAATTCCGAATGAGTCAAACTTATAATATTAAAGTTCATGATCTTACTCCTATAATTGTACATGTTCCATTGAACTCGATAAATCTGGATTCGTAGATTAAATTCCAATATCCTGCTCTAACTCAACTTCTTTCAACTGTTCAAATGGATTAAAATTCTAAAAAAATTATAGTACAGACCAAATTTCATATCCTCTTCAACTATTTTTGGGGGATCTGGTGAAGGAATTGAAATAATACCTTAGGTCCCTACAAGGCTAGGATTAAAATCACATCTATTTACTCTCATATTTTACCACCATGATGAAGATTGATCTTACTATCCCTAGTATAGCATGGAAATATTGGTGTAACCCTCTTCCATGAGGCTTGATAGACCTTGATTGTTTCATCTTTTGGTTGTGATTTTATGTTTCTTGAACTGAATTAAATCTTCTTCCCTCTCAACCCCAAGTGGCTTGTTTAGTAATTAAATACAAATGGATTTTACAGAATAAATACATATAATTTTTTTAAATGAATATATTTTAATTTTATTTATGATTATATTAATTTTGAATTTATACATAATTATCAAATAATTAGTTCTCAATATTAAATATATTTGTGCCTATAATATATTAATTAATGTATTTTTGAATACCACAAATAAATGTATAAAAACTCATTATGTGACAATCATCATTTTATTTAATCATCATAATCATTACATATAAAGGATAAATAATGTCCATAAAATTAAAAATATTAAAGTGGTAAAATAAAAAACATAAGTAAAATTTTAAAATACCGTGGTTTATAATCTACTTGAAAGATAATAGTAGTGAAAAATATTGTAAAAGGGAAAAAATTAAAAATGTGATTGACATTATACAAATAAAGAATAGAGAACATTGAGAGAAATTTAGGTAACAGATTAATGAAGGAAATAAAAGGTATTCATAGGAAATATATTGAATATATAACCATTAGAATATTAACTTACCATATAAATAATAACTAACTGAGGAAATGGTAACCTATCCATTAGGTGAAGAAAAATTGTCACAACCCCCTCCCCACAAAATGTACCCCTCCTAGGCCAGCAATGTGATAAGGGAGATAGTGACCCCTGAATCCTACCTCTAGTGGGCCCCGAGTTGGCGACAGTCACCAAGGGTGCCATAAATAAACAAATATGAGACATTACCCTCTAAGAGAACACATGTGAATGAGAGAGACAAGAAAGAAACCATCAAAATACAACAG
This sequence comes from Viscum album, assembly GCA_963277665.1. NCBI lineage: Eukaryota > Viridiplantae > Streptophyta > Magnoliopsida > Santalales > Viscaceae > Viscum > Viscum album. The sequence continues at coordinate 1,359,486,426 of OY728140.1, forward strand.
AAACTATAATATAATAGAAAACACAGGTACCCATATGCAATGTCATGAAACAACTTCTACAACTGAAGGGGAAAACTGAAATTACCAAAAGAAATTAAAACAACAACAACCATGAATCCCAAATATCTCATGGGAAAGATGAATGCTAGTAGTAACTAGACCAGTATCCAACCTACACCATGTGACCTAAAAAATACTTTATATAACATAGGGTGAGTATACTAGTATACTATGTATGATCCTTATATAATTGTCTCAGAAAAAAGTAAAGAAAACATGATAGAGCACAATGAACAACAAGTCAAGCTAACTCGTCACCTAAACAGGTATACAAAGTTCACAGCCTCACCATGGATACTCTCACCATGTATCACATACAAGAGTTTATTATATTATAAGGAATATAGAGGGTACCACTCTATCACTTCCCCACTAGTTTCCCTCTTTTCCCCAACGTCGCATGTCCTAAGCCATCTCTCCCCAAAAAGGATGGCCCTAAGACCCCAAGGCAAGAACCACAACCTGCACCTCATGAAATAAAAGGCTTTCCTCCAGAAACCTGGGAAAAGCATCACATCATCCACACAACTAGAAGTAACTAGGTAGTTCTTGGGAGCCACCACATCCCACATAACGTGTATCATACATAGGGTATTACACATCAATCCACTACAGCCCATACACTGACTAAGGAACCTCAAGAAATTATTTCCTATACACGTTATACCTATAGTATTCCATAGAAAAATATTTCCAGAATATATGTGTGTGAAGAACCAAAATACATTCCGACCCTCTACACACATATATGGGGAAAACAAACTATTGTTCCTACCAGTATAGGTAACTACTAAGAGAAGAGAGAGGGGAAAAAGGGAGTAGTCCTCCATCTATACTCTCACTGGAATGTTGGGGAAAACAAACCCCCCCCAGAGATCAGAATCTCAGGGCTGTCAGTTTCCCTAACCAGAAGAATGGGTTAGCATATAGAAAAAGAAAAATTACATAATATAATACAGCTCACAACCACCCTTTGGTCAAAACCTAGTCTTAGACTCAATTGCAGCTAACATCTCTCAGACTCCCAGCTACCACTACTCAGACTGTATATCCTAGAAGCATAAAACGATTTAAAGATCTATTTTAAGTTACTTATCTATTTTTGTCAATTTTACTTTATGTTAATTAATTATTTAAAAATTAATTAACCATTATTAATTCCACATTTCATTTCATTAGAGACACACCAAAGTTCCATTCCCTCTATGTATAACCCAACCAAGTCAATATCTTCTCAAAAATATTACCTCAGCATTGCATCCAAGCAAGATCCAACCCCATGAGTTAACATATTTTACTCAGTCATTTATTAACAGAATTATTACGTTCTCATATTCATAGGAATTCTAGAAAAACATTCTAAGCTACCAAATACAAGGAGCTCAACAAGCTGAGTAGGTGAACTACCTGTTGAGACTTTTCCACCTATTTCAAGAGCATAGACAAATCCATCCTTGAGAAGATAAACATAGAAATCATGTGGCATATCCCATGCATCTTCGCCGCTTTTGGAAGGAGGGTAAGCAAGAACAACTTCCTTATATAGTGGGGAAAATAAATCATATAAAAAACCAACAGGATTCAACAACCATCTAATATTTACATTCATCCCATTTCATAATCTTTGGTGTCCTCCCTGACACCCACAAGAATTAACCACTGCCCTTTGCCACTCTGGGAATCAATTTTTACCACAACCAATAGGCCTCCCTACCCCCACATCTCAGAACATCTATTTGGGCTTATAACACATCACTAGCAATAGGGAAAAAACAACAACAATTGGGATATTGGCCCTAAACAAGAAATAGGGTATCTCAAAACCCAACTAGAAAATATCCTTTTTCAACAACTGGTTCTTTAATATATCTTGAATTAACAGATTTATTATTAGTAGTTTCTAACTATGGGAAACCTAACCATCAAGCTACTATATTTATCAAAATTTAATTAAACATTCTTACTGAATCAATTTGATTATCATCAAATTACAAACACAACTAGATTCATATACATGAATCTTTATATTTGGAAAATGAATTTACAATTAATCCCATCACTTAGGAATATAAAGATATGAGTTATGGGATTTGAATTATTCTTAAATCCATTAAAACAATGATTTGAATGTGTTTTACCTCAAAGAAAATGTCAAAGGGGTGATACTATAGGAAGTTGGAAATACCGTTCACAAATGACACGCCGAAACTGATAGTTCAAAATGACACACTGACCCCGATAGTTCAAGATGACTCCATGACACCAACAGTTCAAAATTACATGCCGATACTGGCATTTCAAAATGAAACGCTGACACTGATAGTTTAAATGAAATGTCCAAATTGACAGTTCAAAATGACACACTGATACCGACAATTCAAAATGAAATATTGACACCAATAGTTCAAAATGAAATACCGACACTAGTAGTTCAAAATGACATACCAACACCGATGGTTCAAATAACATGTTAACACTAATAGTTCAAAATGACACGCTAACACTGACAGTTGAATATGAAACACCGACACCGATAGTTCAAAATGACACGTTGGAACCAACAGTTCATGATAACACACCAACACTGACAGTTCAAAATGACACATTGACACCGACAGTTGAAAATGACCCATTAATAGTACTCTTCACAAAATTGGAAACACTGTTCACATAACTGGATATTTGGAAAAATGTTGGGGATAAGTCACCATGAACTCCTAGGACACCTCAAACACCATATTTCAAAAAATGAATAGACCATAGAGGTCTGCGACATTACAAAAATGCTTCATAATTAATATTTTCTATGAATAAAAAAATAATTATAAATATAAAAATCATAAAATTACATCTTAAACTGTATATCTTAAATTATGTGTAAGCATGCACATTTAATAATGTATGATTTAACATATTTAGTTATACATTAATTTTATGTTAAAATTAAAATAATATAATTACCTAGCATCAAAATTAATTGTGATAAAAATGATAAATTATATTTTCAAAACATTATTTTCTTAATTTAAGAACAATTAATTATTAATCATATTATTCTTAAGGAATAATAAAAAACTGAAATATCACTCTATGAAAAATAAATATTATTTATTCTAGATAATTTTTTTTCATATTGTATGATTAAAATTAAAATTTGTAATATATGGAAATTTAAATTGAAAAAATGGAATTAATTTTTGGAAGTAAAATTTCTAAATAATGTTAGGGTTAATATTTTGTCATTTTTTCTAAAAAAGATAATTTTACATTAAAAGTGAAAAAATACAAAATTTAAGTATGTCATAAAATATCTATCATGAACATGATATAAATATGAATAAAAAATTTATAAATTGTTATTAATGAATAAAAAATATATTTAATCAGTAAAATATATCATTTATAAAAAAATATACTTAATTTTCAAAACCTATGTTATTTTTTATTCGATTTTAAAAACTATATCTAATAATTTACTTTGTATAAAATATATACATGGAGTTATTTAGTTTTTGGGGCGTTTCAATATCATGAAAATATATATATATATATCCTAATAAAAACATTTAGTATCAAATGAGTCATTATTATTCATAGGATTTAAAAATAATAATAAAATAATCAATACATTTATCAAAGATACCCCTCCCCTTGCATATATATACATCCCTTCTCCACCCATTATTTCTCATTCCCATACCTCCTTGAATTTTAAATGACCTTTCCACATAACTCTATTAAATCACTTATCCATATCCCTAAGAAGATTTTGTATCCAAAATTCTTCCCTTTAAATGATTTAGACTTAATACAATGGGGGAAACTCAAATTTTAATGTAAGGGTTCACAAGTATCTCTTTTAATCACAAATTTGAGAGTCCTCTCTTATAAAAAACTATAAACGTAATATTCATTTTATAACATGATTTTATATCCATGATATTTTATCCCCCATTGAACATTTATCAATGATATACTACTCATTCCCTCTCATCAAACCATCTTCAAAATTAATTATTGTGATAATGTATGAATTTAAAATCCCATGTCTTTTCATTTCAATCCCCCTTCTACCCCTTCTATAATATAAGAAATTATAAAAATTATTTCCTAAAATTGGTTCATTTATCCTCTATTTTTTATAAAACTAAATTATTTATTAGTTTTTAATTCTTTTAAAAACTTTTAAAAAATAATAATTCACTAGTTGTGGTCTTAGGTTTCCTCTGTAAATGAAGATGTTTTTTTCATTTATATCATTCATAAATACACTTTAAATTATATGTAATGATATAAAAAGATAATAATAACAAATTAAATTAAATTTTATGATTCATTAATAATAAAATAGAAATGATATTAATGATATTAAAAGTAAATAATCATAGTAATTTTTATTTTTTAAAATCAAGCTAATGGGGAAATTATTATTGATTTCTAACTATTTTGATAAATATATTAAACTAATGAACTCATATTTATATACAATTAAATAAACCACAAAATATGAAAATTATAGATCATATAAAACCCTTTGAAAATGTCATTCAACTATTACCATTATACTAAATTTTGATTAGAATTATGAGTCGAACAACAACAAACTGACTTACATAATTAAAATTAACCTAGTAATTAATAATACATGATAATAACTGAATAATAATAATAAAATATTCATGAAAATTCTTTTGAATAAATTATTTAATAAATATAATTTCATTACATAGTAAATTAAATATTATATGATGAAAATAGAGACTCTAGTTAAGGATTTCCCTTTAAAATCACTCAAATTTTGATAAATTGTTTTTTTATTATCTACATCAAATTATATATCACTTATGAAATTGTTTTTATTTTATATAATACATATATTCTATTTTATTATGGTATTACTAATAACATTACCACTGTTATTTATTTCAAACCTTATGTTGTTTATAAGGGGTCTCTCCTTCACGTTTTCCATTATTGTGATTATGTTCTCTATCACTCTCTATCATTATTTTGAATTTATATCTTAATTCCAGGTAAAAGTATATTTTATCAGGGATGTGTTCTAAATATTTTCCAAAATTTATATATCTTTTAATTATGATTACTTTAGTTTATACCCTTTACTCTATATTGTGTTAATATCCTATATTCCATAATTTATATTGGAGGGTGTTTACCTAGAAAATTAACCATTCATTTGATTGGTGAAATAGTGGAAATATTTATAACTATTATTAAAATATATATTTATTAATTAGGTAGAAATTTTTATATAATAGTATTCCTATGTAACATTATGTATTACATTACATTTCCATTTATTATTTTTATATTAGGAATGTAATGGACTCATTAAGTGATGGCTGAGACACGAAAATCTCGAGGCCCTCGATGAATCGGTAGCGTTCATGTGAAAGGATTATTTGAGTCTCTGGTGTTTGTGTTCATATTTTTTAATAATGTCTTCCCCAAAATCTTTTATGGTATAATTATGGTGTCAAGTATTATTAATTCAATCATAATGAGATTAATTATTATTATATATGTCATTATTTAATTTTTATTTGTATCTCATCCATAGATATTCTGTAGTCATGTTTTCATTTATAAGTCCTGAATTAACTATATAATACTACTATATTATTTATATCATATTATATTACATTATATTATACCCCTATATGGGCATATGGTAACACCCTTTATTATGTTTCTCTATTTTCCCATAAAACTATGAAAAGTTATATGTATTATATAAGGATATGAAATAGAGGAATTATAAATATTTATGTCTCTTTATGATATACTTTATTTTTTAAGGTAATTCAATGTCAAAGTATGTTATCTATAATTTGGAGATTTCTATAAAATTTATTCTAGAATTTTACAATATAATAAATTTCCATTGTCTTTAGGTATCTAAATATGGGGTTGTTAAAAGTATCACATTGATCGAGTCATTATGTACATCATTAAAAGTATATCATAATAAATGACCATGCTAGAAATTGAGTTGGTTAACCAAATTTGGTTTGATGACTATTGAATAATCTATTTAATGGTTATAATGAAACATAAATTTTTAATATCAATCATGAAATTCAAAGATAAATATTTGAAATTATCCCACCTATATTTTCACCTAAAATTTCAAGAGATCCACTAAAAATAAGACACATTTACCCTACCATAGAATAAGTTTTGGTGATAATAAATTTATATTACTTATTCCTTTTATCTTAAGTAATGGTGATCTGATATTCATTTCACCGGATATTAGAAGCCACCATTAGGCATTAATATCATCTAATTCATGGTGGTTTTTTTATAAATACTACTGCATGTGTCAATTTTTACTGTCATTTACCTTTTGTTCCAAAATTTCCTTAGTTACATTAAGTTATTTGTATATTTATTAATTCCAAAAAAATCACTTTTTATAATTTGAACCTTAATTATAGTATGATTGACTTTTTTAATGTTATTTGTATTTAATTTTAATTTCATAAATTCTTTAAAAATACATAATTTCGTCTACTTAGTTATTAGAATGAAAAAATTATATGTAGTTGAATTCTAATTAATCAAGAGTATATAACTTTCTAAGGAGTAATGAATTACGAGTATAATGAAAGTTATTTGATTATTTATCTACATCATTGATGAAAATTTTATTTTAATTGGGAATTACCTTTCTATGGGGATCTATGTGGATTTGATTCTGAGGTAACAAGAATATCAGACAAGTTTTAAAGTTTCTATAAGTGTTAGGTGTCTTAGATGATATTGGGTGGTCATGCTATCATCGAAGGGCTCCTGTGTGGTTTATTTTACTACTATTGGATTAGGTAATATTTAAATTTCCAGAAATATAAGTGAAATCACTGAGAGGGTGTGGATCAATGTTTATAAATTCCTTATTTATATTTCTTATTTAAAAAATTTATTTGAATATTAATATATTAATTATACCCACTTCCAACATATACACTCACACACATAAACATTAGTATAAAACTTACAACATTAACATTTAAAGACAAAAGAATAATCCATGGCATGATCTGTATTTCACCAAATCTATATGACCCACTAGTATCAAAAAGTGAGTACAAACATGTTTGTAATATCCATCTACTCATAGTAGAATAAAATATCATGTAAATTTGAGTTTATAACTTATATTAAAGAAATTAACTTCAAAAAACTATTTTCACTTATTCTATTTCTTCTCACTTATTTATTCTTCTATTAGAAATCTATTCTAGATTACCACATTTAAAAAGAAAATGTATCGTGACCATTTGTTACTCTATAAATACTCTTCTCCAATTTCTTCATTTTGTTAACTTTTACCTGAACATTCTCCAATAACAAAACCTTGTTTCTAATTATTTAACCATTATAATTGATCTTTACCATCATCAAAATTGATTTTATTTTTTAAAATACATCAACAATATTTCATTTTAATTATACAGAACTCCAAAATTTTTACTAGGTCTTTGAATCATAATAACGTATAGATCACTCATACACAATAGTAAAATCAATCATATGTAGAATGAAGTGACTCATACTCAAAGTTAAATGATTTATGTAATGGATCAAATGACTCTTACATAGGAAACAATGACTCATATGTAGGTCCAATGACTCATACGTAGATCAATAATAACTCAATTGTCATATAGGATAACCAATATCAACCTCCAGACCTAAACCATTCTTATAATAAAATAAGAATTCCATAAAACATCAAAATAAATTCTTATTTATTAATAAATCTTCCTAAATAATTTTAATTAAAATCAATATATCAATAAATCTTGGAATAAACTTCGCCTCAAATGAATGATCAAACATCAACTGAGTTTGAACTTGATTTATATGTTGACAATAAAAGGAAACTCCAGAATCATATTCACATCAGCCTTCACCAATATTTTTTATCTTGATGAAGGTGACATTATATTGGAACTTATTCATTTAATATACTTATTCATGGGACTAATAATTTCCCAAAGGATACAAAATCTTTCAAAAATCACTTGGACTCAATAATCGCTCATTTTATATTTTATTGGAAACAAAGGAACATAAATCACCTTCAAAATAAAAACATATAAATAAATAATAATTCAATAATTCTAATCCCACTTGAGTGAACTTTGTATAGGAAACAAAAATATTGAATAATAATAATATCAAGTTGTCTATAAAAATAGTGATTTAAAATTCAACTTCTTAAAACTCATTCCTCATTATTAAACTTGATAAGATGGTACCACTAGAAAATTAATATGATAATAGATCACTTCTTCTTTAATGAGTAATTTATCATCAAATCAAATCATCCCTCAACTTAAAAAATATGTCCATGGAATATTTAATTTAAACATTTTTTATGTACTTTAACAAACTACTAAAATATCTCACACATGAATAGTGTTAAATACAAATCTTACCCCTTTTAATTACTCTCTTTAAATACACGATCCCCATAAATAATAGATATCTCAAAATTAGTTAAACACATTTCAATGGTTCATTTAAAAAGTTTTTCACTTCCCCTTGGTAAAATCAATTTTGAAATATATAAATGAATAAATTGATTAATTATGTATTTCATTTTCTCCCCTATTAATAACAATAATTAAAACAATAAGTTGAGAGAGGGGACTAAAATCCCATACCATATCCTTGTTATGAATGAATTTCAACTCCCATCATCAATGAAAAACATTGAAAAGAATAATTTGGAAATGTATTAGGGAAAATATCATCCAATTTCTCCTTTGTGGAAAACAATCCTACCTTAACTCATACCCATTCGTAATATATTTTATTATTTGATAATTTATATCAATTTTATTAAACCTTGAATGTTGTACTATATCTCTTGAATGATTAGTATCACTATGATTATCACATTCCATGAACATTATTAATTTCACCTCAATTTTAAGATATTCAAACAGCATTCTTATCCATATATATTGAGTTATAGCTAGAGTAGATATCATGTACACTACCTTAATAATACTAAAATTCATAGAAATTGTCATCTAACTGTGTCAATATACAGACTTATCACCCAGGAAGAAAAATATACTAGATTTATATGTTTTAGCATCAACATTACCAACCTAATATATATTTATATAGTCAAATAGATAAATCAACCCTTACCAAAATTATTTTACACCAAAACCTATTATACTTATTTTATAACTAATAATCCTATTTCCAGTACTAAAATGAGACTCTTTTATGGCACTTTGATACCTATAACAAATTGTAGTAACATAAACTATATCCATTATTGGTGTTTTAAAGTATAGAAAACTCCCAAAAATCATTTAAAATTATCTTGGATACACATTATTCCATTCTATATTTTAGAAAAGTTATTTGCCACTAAAATGGTTGTGGAAATATACCTTGAATCCTCAATTCCAAAATAATTTAGAATCTCCCAAAATTACTTCTCCTAAGAAAGAAATTTTTTATTTCCCACATTAAAAAATTTTAAACCCTTGAAAAATATCATATCCCAAGGAATTTAATTATAAAATAACTTATTCGTATATAAATAAAATTATTCACAAACTCTTTCTTCATTTTAAACAAATATAATATTATATATAAAAACAGTAACAAAGAGATATACCTATTTGTCACCTTTAGTGTATGGGTTTTTTTACAATCATAACTTTTTAAACATAAAATTTTTTAGGTAGGAATCTAGCTTTGAATACCATGATCTTGGGGATTTATTCAATGCATATAAATAATTCTTTAACCAAAAAACATAATTCTTTTCTTCACCAATAAATAATTCAAATTTTTTTCAATATATTTCTATTCTTCCGAGTCACAATTGTGGAATAAGGATGTGAAATCCATTTTGAATATATTGTATTTTACTTAGGGTTCAATATAAAGATATATAATTATGGTTTATATCCCTTCCACCAGGGAAAATATCTTATCAAAATCAATTCCTACAACTTGAGAATACCCCTTACACACAATACTTGATTTTTTTCTCAGAACTTCACCCTTTTCATTTAACTTGTTTTAGTATACCCATTTAGTTTCAATAATGTTTTTTTCATTCCGGATTGGGAATCAAATCACATATATCATTATTCTCTATTCAATCCAACTCTACATTCATATAATCAATACACTTCTGATACTCCAAATCAACTTTAACATCTACTGTTTTAACCTATGAAAATAGTGTGGTGTGTAATGTTTTACTCAAATTTATCAAGGTTTGAACCTCTTTCACTTGATATCTAATGATGTTTTATACCTAAAACTATATTATTATCCTTGGATAAGATGAACAATGTTGTTCCTTATCACATGAAATTGATGAATCTGGTTCCTTATAATTCATGACCTCTATATATTCATTATTTTCATAAGAGTATTTATAATTCTTTTAAAAAAATATATTTATCTCCATTACTTCTAGGAAATTCATCTTCATGTGTACTTTATTTCTTTATTTTTATAAAACCATTACATTAGTAGTGTAAACAAAAACACCTATCAGTTTTGGTAACAATAATATCTTTAGCCATTTTGAGGATAACATAGTAAGACATTGTCAACACTTATTTTATAAAACTATCCATGATTTTTACCTTTAAATTTTAAAATTTAGGGGAAACCAAACACTCTTAAATAATTACATCATATATATTTTTGTAATACATATCATAAGGGGACATATATGATTTTGTTTGTATGAAAATATATTCAAAATATGAATTGTTACTCTAATGTGTTATCTCAAAAATTAATGAGTCATATAATGCACTATTAATATAATTTATTCAATATTTACAAATAATATATTTTTAAATTAAAAAAAAACTTTTTTTGTAGTGTATATGGGGCCTTGGGATCACATATAATAAGTTTATTTTTCAATATAATAATTTTTATCTTCCAATTTTATATTAAGATCCATTATATATTTGTATCATCTTTAACTAGAAACCACAATCCTTATATTTATTTATTCGGAAACTTTTAAATATCCTTAGAGACTCTGATTTATGATTTATAAACAAAATACATGTAATCAAAGTAAATTATTTAATAAATAAAATAAAATTATTATCAATATTTTTTGATACTATAAATACCTTTACCCTAGTAGTCTACAGCTTGTGGTTACATTTTTACATTTTTACTATATACTAATTATCACATCCTAAAGGATAAAATATTTTAGTAGTCAAGGTAATATATATAAATACCATAATTTCATATTATATTTTAAAACATAAAATAAAACACAATTTTTTTATGAGAAAATTTTTATTCCGTTAATCATGTCCCTACAAATCAATAATAATACACTTCCTGTCATCTTGGTGAAAAGAAAGCACAAGAAATTGGTAATCTCTAATTCTCAATAAGGGTATGTGTATAAAATAAATAATGAAAAAATAATAAATAATGGATATTTAAAGGTAAATATTTAAAAACACACCCCATTTAATCAGTAACTTAAGCATGAAAGATAATATGGTAGGAATAAATAATGATCAAATAATTCCAAATATATATTCTCACAAGCTTAAAACTTATCATTGTATATCATAACTAACCAAAAAATCATGTAGAATTATATAACTAATATCATAATGAGGTATTTAATATTACTAGAAATCATAAACATACCATCAAGGCCTTACACTACTGGAAATATATACAATACCAACGGTTCAAAATCGTTGGTATAGGCTGGAAAACCGTTGGTATAAGATATACCAACGGTTTCCCAAACCGTAGGGAAGTAAGGAATTGGGAAAGACCTTTTCCAATGGTTTAAGGAAAATTGTTGGTAAAAGGTGGTGAAAGATTTAATTTCCAACGGTTCCCCTGAACCGTTGGAAAAAGGATTTACCAACGGTTTAAAACCGTTGGGAAATTCATATTTTTGAGCTTATACCAACGGTTCAAAACTGTTGGTATAGCTTTTTACCAATGGTTTATCTAAACCGTTGGTATATATTCATATATGGTCAAAGTATACCAATGGTTCTAAACTATTGGTATTAGGTATTTTCACAAAAATCCAGTAGCCTGCATACAGCTTCCTCCACTTGATAGACCTGCATAAAAGACATCACAAATAACATCTATAAATAGACTTCAAACACCACAAAAAACATTGGAAATAACACAAAAAACACATAAAAAATATCACTCTTCCAACCATGGCATGTACTACAATTCCCCATTTCAATCTTCATATGACAACAAATCTTTCAATTAACCTACTTTAATTTATTGGGTTCACACATATCAATTTTTTCTTACTCAAAATGGTGTTGATTATGATAGAAATTGGTGCATGAGTGGTATGTGTGATAATGTTAATTAACAATGTGGTTAATATTTGTGCATCATCTAGAGTGATGCATGACTTGCATTGAATGTGATGTGGGGGGATGTCCAGAGAGGGGAGGGGGTTGTCCAGGAAGAGGGGAGGGGATACTTCTAGGGAGCGAGTATGGGGGTCATGCAGAATGTGGAACAACGATTTGTATTCAAATTATAGTATATCATCACATGAATTTGATGAGCATGAGAAAATAAGCTTACCAAGTCATTCATATAGTTCAAGACATACAAAAATGGAATAATCCCAAATAACATTGCATGATCAATGAAATAAAAAAAGGCATGTGAAATCAACATGCCTACATTTACATATCATCCATGAGGTATAAAATTTAATCAAATTGTAATATAATTATACATAAGGTATAAGAGTCTCATTTACTTGCATACACAGTGGTACAAAAGGAAAATGTTATTCATGTCCGGCGGGTTGTCCGGGGTCCAAGGAGGTGGGTGGGGGGCTATCCAGGGTCCAAAAAGGGGGGTGGGGGGCTGTCTGGGGCTGTCCGTTCATGTCACATTTGAATCATGGATCGTTGTCCTTAAGTTTCAACAGAATTCGAATGTGTTTGGTCAGTTTGTCGTATGTCAGTTGTTGATTTCACTTAAAATTAAGTCCATTTTTATCAAAACAAAGGCACATTGAGTGGTGTCGGCCACTCTAGGCCTCGGATTGAAGCATGGGTGACTTGAACATGTCACATATGATACATGGATCGTTGTGAAAAATTATCAACACAATTAGAAGCTGTTTGATCGGTTTGGCGTATGTACGTAAAATATTGTCCATTTTAAACAAAATACATACACATGGAGTGATACCGGCCACACTGTGCTTTGGACTGATCCAGGGTTGACTCATACACATCACATATAACCCATTGATTGTTTTCCTAAAGTGTCAACATAATCCGAAGGCGTTTGGTTATTTTCCCATCTATTAGTTGCTGATTTCACTTAAAAATAATTCCATTATGAACAAAAGAGAGGAATTTTGAGTGGTCCCAGCCACACCATGCCTCGGATAGAGGCTAATTTGACTCGTACACGTCACATTTGATCCATGGATCATTTTCCTTAAGATTAAATAGAATCCAAATGCGTTTGGTCGGTTTGTCGTATGTTAGTTGTTGATTTCACTTAAAATTAAGTCCATTTTTAACAAAACAGAGGCACTTTGAGTTGTGTCGGCCACACCGGGCCTCGGATTGAGGCAGGGTTGACTCATACACATCACATATGAGTCATGGATCGTTGTTCATAAGTATCAACACAATCAGAAGCTGTTTGATTGGTTTGACGTATGTACGTAAAATATTGTCCATTTTAAACAAAATACATACACTTGGAGTGATACCGGACACACCGCGCTTCATATTGAGCCATGTCTAACTCTTACACATCACATATAACCCGTGGATCGTTTTCCTAAAGTTTCAATACAATCTGAAGGCGTTTGGTCAGTTTAACGTATGTCAGTTGTTGATATCACTTAAAAATAAGTCCATTTTGAACAAAAGAGAGGGAGTTTGAGTGGTCCCGGCCACACCGCGCCTCAGATTGAGGCGAAGTTGACTTGTACATGTCACATTTTACCCATGGATAGTTTTCAATAAGTTTCAATAGAATCCAAATGTGTTTGGTCAGTTTTTCGTATGTCAGTTGTTGATTTCACTTAAAATTATGTCCATTTTTAACAAAACAGAGGGACTTTGAGTGGTGTCGGCCACACCAGGCCTCAGATTGAGCTGGGGTTGACTCGTACACATCAGATATGACCCATGGATAGTTTTCCTATAGTATCAACAGAATCTGAATGCATTTGGTTGGTTTACTATATGTCAGTTGTTGATTTCACTTAAAATTAAGTCCATTTTTAACAAAATAGAGGCATTTTGAGTGGTTTCGGCCACACTGAGCCACGTATTGAGGTGGGTTTACTCGTACACATCACATTTGTCTCATGGATAATTTTCCTTATGTTTAGATATAATCCTAATGTGTTTGGTCGGTTTTCCATATGTTAGTTGTTGATTTCACTTAAAATTAAGTCTATTTTTAACAAAACAGAGGCACTTTGTGTGGTGTCGGCAACAATGGGCCTCTAATTCAGACGGGGTTGACTCGAAAACATCACATATGAGTCATGGATCGTTTTTTAAAAGTATCAACACAATCAGAAGCCGTTTGATCAGTTTGACGTATGTACGTAAAATATTGTCCATTTTAAACAAAAGAGGGACATTTTCGGTGGTTTCATCCACACCGCGCCTCGTATTGATGCGGGGTTGACTCGTACATGTCACATATCACCCATGTAATGTTTTCTTAAATCTTCAACAGATTCGGAACGCATTTGGTCGGTTTTTCATATGCCATTTGTTGTTTTCACTTAAAATTAAAGTCATTTTGAACAAAAGAGAGACATTTTGAATGGTACCATCCACACCTCGCCCCAGATTAAGGCGTGGTTGACTCGTACACATCACATATGACCCATGGATCGTTTTCCTGTAGTATCAACAGAATATGAATGTGTTTGGTCAGTTTACCGTATGACAGTTGGTGATTTCACTTAAAATTAAGTCCATTTTTAACAAAAGAGAGGCATTTTGTGTGGTGTCAGCCACACCGAGCCTCTTATTTAGGCGGGGTTTACTCATACACGTCAAATTTGACTCATGGCCTGTTTTCCTTAAGTTTAAATATAATATGAATGCATTTGGTCAGTTTGTCGTATGTCAGTTGTTGATTTCACATAAAATTAAGTCCATTTTTAACAAAACAAAGGCACATTGAGTGGTGTCGGACACACCGGGCCTTGAATTGAGGTGGGGATGACTCTTACACATCACATATGAGTCATGGATATTTTTTCAAAAGTATCAACACAATCAGAATCCGTTTGATCGGTTTGGAATATCTACATAAAATATTGTCCATTTTAAACAGAAGAGGGACTGTTTGGGTGGTTCCAGACACACCGTGCCTTGGATTAAAGCGGGGTTTACTTTTACACGTCACATATGACCCATGGATCATTTTAATAAAGTTTCAACAGATTTGGAATGCATTTGGTCGGTTTTCCATATGCCAGTTGTTGTTTTCACTTAAAATTAAAGTCATTTTGAACATAAAAGATACATTTTGAATGGTACCGTCCACACCACACCTTGGATTGAGGCGGGGTTGACTCGTACATGTCACATATGACCCATGGATCATTTTCATATAGTATCAATATAATAGGAATGCGTTTGGTCGGTTTTTCGTATGTCAGTTGTTGATTTCACTTAAAATTAAGTCCATTTTTAACAAAACAGAGGCATTTTGAGTGGTGTCGGCCACACTGAGCTTCATATTGAGGTGGAGTTGACTCATACACGTCATATTTGACTCATGGATCGTTTTCCTTAAGTTTCAACCGAATCTGAATGCATTTGGTCGGTTTGTCGTATCTCAGTTGTTGATTTCACTTAAAATTAAGTCCACTTTTAACAAAACAGAGGCACTTTGAGTGGTATCAGCCACACCGAGCCTCGAATTGTGGAGGGGTTGACTCGTACATGACACATATGAGTCATGGATCATTTTGAAAAAGTATCAACACAATAAAAAGAATTTTGAGTGGTATCGGCCACACCGCGCATCGGATTGAGGTGGAGATGACTTTTACATGTCACATATGACCCATGGATCATTTTCTAAATGTGTCAAGACAATACGAAGGCGTTTGGTTGGTTTCCCATATGTAAGTTGTTGATTTCACATACAGATCAGAAGCAGCTAATTTTTTTTTGCATACATGCCATGTTTATTTCCTAAAAAAAATTAAAAAAAGCAAAATGATGAAACTCTAGAGCATGAGTTGCCTCCCATGAAGCACTAAGTTTTACGTCTTCATCCAGATGGATGGACACTAGTCAATTGTCTTGGTCTATCAGCTCAGAACTCCTTTGTCTCTTACAAGAACTGGTGGTCATATAATCAAGCTCACAGGGACGCTTAGTGGGATTGATCACTTCTGGAGCATAGCGGACGTGAATCTGGTGTGGAAGTAAGAGAATCTGGCGCACATCATTAGCTAGACGCTGAGTCACCCATCGTGCGAGGTCAGATGGAGATGGGATGTGCACATCGATGATCATGGAAGAGGCACACAAGATAGACATTGTTGGTAAAGCTGTATCCACAAATAGATTCATTTTTATATATTAGGACTTTTATAAATGTTTGTCCAATTTTTACAAACAATTAATGTTTTAAAATTGTGAAAAATAACTTATCGGATATATAAAAATGGATTACTCATGGACATGATGCATAATATCTCAAATATTCCTCATTGGATCACAATTTGATATTTTAATCCATTATCAAATGTCTTGTATCAATTTATTTTTATTTGGATTTTTAAGGTTGAACGCTTTTTCTAAAATCTAGCCAAAGGAAAATAGACTAGTGACTTGGAATACAATTGGATGCTATGTGGTGAAAACCACATTATAATCATTGTTTAGGATATTATTGAGGTGGTTTGAGGATCAAATCATTCTTTTTAGATAAAATCCAGCATGTCCAAGTTTGGTGGTCATAGTTTTGAAGTGGGGGGTTTCGGTGGTTGAGGAGGGGGATGAGGGGGATGTCCAAGGTCTAGGAGGAGGGGTGGGGGCTGTCCAGGGTCCAAGAAGGTGGGTGGGGGCTGTCCAAGGTCAAGTATAAGGGGAGAAGGGGCTGTCCATGGTCCAGGAAGGAGGGGGTCTGTTCAGGGTCCGTCGTGGAGGGGGGCTATCCAGGGTCCAGGGTGGAGGGAGGGGGGCTTCCAAGGGTCCAGGAAGGAGGGGGACTATACAAGGTCTTTGGAGGTGGGTTTAGGGGGGTTGTCCCGGGTCCGAGAGGGGGGTTGTCCAAGTTTCAGGAAAGAGGGGGGTCAGGCTATCCAAGTTCCAGGAGGGGGGACTGTCCAGGGTCCAAGATGGGGGGTGTCCAGGGTCCATGAGGAGTGGGGGCTCTGTTAAAGGGAGGAAATCCCCAAATAATTCATTGAAAATTAACTAAACTTAATCCAAAAAACATTAAAATTCCAATCCATCACCCATCCAACATCCAAATCATCTTCAATATCACTAACCTTCGCATTCCATAAACAACACAACCTAGTTTATAACAAATTAAAACAGAAAATAAAAATAATAGATGCTAAACATTAATACTAAGGTAGTACTTACTGATTTAGAGTGTAGAACTACAATTTTGTTTGATTTAAGATGGATCTATGAGTGGAACGAGTTTCTGAGTCTTTGTATAGAGACTTCCCAGACGTTTACGTCAAATCAAAATAGAAAATAAAAAAAATTTATGAAGAACATTATAACTGAGGTAGAACTTAAATATTTGAAGTGTAGAAAAGAAAAATTGTTTGATTTATGAGGATGGATGGAGTTTCGGAGACTGGGTAACGAAAGAACGTCGGGAGAGCTCCAATTTAGGGATTCAGTCGAGTGGAGGGGGACTACAATCGAGCGGAGGGGATACTGGACACCCGAACTAGATTTAGGGGAAAACTTTCCCAACGGTTTCATTAAACCGTTGGTAAAAGGTCACATAGATTCCAAAATATACCAACGGTTAGTGTATAACCATTGGTAAAAGTGTCTTAATTGAGGCCTATACCAATGGTTTTACAAATCGTTGGTAAATTTCTTCATAAAATCATCTATACCAACGATTTTAAGAAAACTGTTGGTATACATAACCATTCCCAACGGTTTATCAAACTGTTGGGATATAAGCGTTGGTAAAAATGGGATTTTCAGTAGTGTTATTCTAAGACATATTGAATAAATGGGTAAGGCCTTAGCTAAATATCCATGCTAGTTTATCTCATGTGTCAAGACCCATCCAAGACCCTTGTTGTGACTACACCAAGAATGCCTCCAATAGTCCAAGGGCTGGTGAACAACATCGAGTAGGTATATCCCATAGATGAGAGGAATTTTCCTAAGTACCTATACACATGCACAGATCTCAAAGCCCAAAATAAAAAATAGTAAAATACACTATGTAAAAAAAATTCACGCATACCATGAAATCACAACCAATGGAGTATGATAGGAAAGTATGGTTTAGTAAAGTAAAACTAGGCCAAAATACAATCCCACAAAAAAAAAGAGTCTGTGGGACAAGGTCCTGAAGCTCTTCCGTAGAAAACACAACCTGAAGGGAAGGTATAAGAATAGTTTCGGAAGCTGTAGGAGCACACCTCAATTGTCTAGTCTATCTCTAAGAACCACCTGGTC
Source organism: Viscum album (assembly GCA_963277665.1). Lineage (NCBI taxonomy): Eukaryota > Viridiplantae > Streptophyta > Magnoliopsida > Santalales > Viscaceae > Viscum > Viscum album. The sequence continues at coordinate 1,359,505,220 of OY728140.1, forward strand.
CTGGTCCACCTCAAACTCAATCAAAACGTTGATCGTTTGCACAAGACACAACATGTGTGGACAAAGCTCATGTAGGGGTCAGTAAAACAATACTCAGTAGGACACCCCAAAATACAAAGTAAAATAACATAGAGGAAACCTCACGAAGAAGATTTCACATATAAATACCACAAAGGAAAAAACCCATTAAGAATATATAGTCTGATCCGCACATGTATATTTCTATTATAAATATAACACCAACATCCATGTATACTCATAAAGGATTCCAAGACAGAATTTCTTATCCACTACTAGCTACATGGTTTCGTTTGTTTCATGCTTGTTCCGGGAGATATCACTCTTCAAGCTATCTGATTAAATCACGTAGAATATATCTACCAAAATTACTCAAGATAACACTAAGTTCTTGACAAGTTACATAGTCTCATTGAGACATCTATCCTTGCAAAAAAAACATAGTTTTAATAACACACAAAGTGTCGGTAATGCACAGAGTGTCGGTAACACATGGTGTGTTAGTGACAAAAGAAGTGTTGGTAACACACTGAGTATTGGTATGTCATGTAGACACCAAGTCACATTGTCACCAAGTCATATCCAAACATCAACCACTGAAAATTGGTCGATGCACACTCATTTGGTATATTCCAACATAATGTGAAGAATATGATCTCAATACACAGATTGGGGGTCCTCCATGCCCAGGGCCCACTGGGAGGGCTCCATGCCACAATGGAAACATCATTATAGATAGGGGATGGTTTCCCATGTAAATATTGGTCACACATTGTACACAAACTCTATATTAGGTACCACGAAGAGAAGTGAGGACTGCCCGAGTCTCTCAGTGTTATATATGCTCCGACCTGTTGAGTCAATTGTCGAAGCCGGTCCGAGACAACTCACTTTAGAATACAGGTCATCCTCGATGAGGAGAATGGGATCCTACATTGAATGCTCCTAAGAAAATACCAAGGGTACACTCTCAACCTCTACTAGTACAAAAAACCCCCACAAAGAAATCTCAAAAGGACCTCCTCGTTACAAGGGTCCGAACGTCATAAACGACTCATAAATCGGACACTTCGTTTTAAATATATACCAATTTTAGTGAAAAAGGCCCAGTCAGGGTCCAACAAGACCCGACCCAACCCGGTTTGATTTCCCCGGCCCTATCTAGTCTGGTGTGAACTGGCTCAGCCTTATGAGCCTGGCCCAAATCGGCCTCGCCAGATGGGTTTGGGCCATGGGACAGGTGAAACAGCCCATCTCAATTGATCAGGCATGTATGCATGTGCTGGTTTTGGTTCACTACATGCGGTCTTCCAGACTATGTTCCTCTACTTAGTCAATGTGTTTCTACAATGTTCAACATGGTGGTTCACCTAATTCTCCTTCCCCGTGGCCTTGCCGCCACATTATCCTCTAAACTGATGCTCGACCGTGGTTCATGTGGCTTCCATCGCCGCATTCTGGCATCAACATCGGCACACTAGAGTCCCCTTCCGTAGGACATCGGTTCTCCTCCAGTGATAAATTTTTTGAAATGGTGGCATGCCTGAAATCTTCAGGTCACATTCTTCATCGCCCTGGGCTTTGATCGACATCATGATCCATTCCAACCAAAATTCACTCAAACATTGATATCTCATGATCCACTTCAATCCATCAGCCACCATCAACGTCACATGTCCATCATGCCATGCCCATCCCAGATCTATGTTATTGGATCTTTGCGCCAAGGATCAAGTGTGAAATGATCGATTGATCTCAATATGTTCAGGAGTGGTCCGAATGAATAATGTATAAAATGAATGAATAACGGTGGAAGAAAATCTTAAATCAACCAAGATAAATGATCCTTAATCAATGTTTATGTCAGAAATGGTTTATTTCCCTTAAAAAATAATCTGAATCCAATATATAATCATAATATCATTCTCCCATCAAAACCCTATAAAGGTAAATCCCATTCCGTACAACAATCGATCTGCATGCCAATTTTTTTGTTGATTGGTCTGTGTTCATCATGGAATTTGTGAATGGGGATAAGAAATCAAATAAAAAATGCAATACCTTGATTTGGTTCGATCACTGATGAAGAACAATTTTTCTGTCATTGTTGTTGATGAAGATCCTTTGAATATAAGGTTCATCTTCAATCGTCAATCCACAATCATCCACCGTTCATCGAGAGAGCATTATCTCCTTGCCGCATAGGAATTCTAGGGTTTTGTGATAACCCTGAATTCTATGAAAAAAACATATTAAAATAAAATTCATCATCACACCAAGAATAAAATATTTTAATGAACTTTATGTCCAAAAACTATCCTTCACAACCAGCTCGTGTCGGATGATGTTAGGCCTCTCCTAAGTACAACACCCCCTTAAGAACTCAATTGTGGTCTTAGATTTTAAATATAATCTATAGATTATGAGTTATTAATATTTTAAAAATGAATAAATTTTATTTAATTATTTTATTTATAGTTACACCCTTTTTGGGTTTTTCCACTGAAGACCTATGTCGACTAATGTTATGTCATGCCTAGGGTAAACCCACTACTCTGAGCTCAATAGTTCCCTCATATTTTTAATCTGGGTACCCATTTAAAATTTACATCATTTTTCATAAATATTTCTCGTGTGTACTATTGAAAATTTACTATTATTTGGAGGATCATTATAGACACATCAGGTCTTGGAATAACATGTCTTCTCTCTGTCTAGTTTCATTATTTTCCCCAATAAATTATAAGAATAAATTTTGGAAAATATGAGTCATTACAGTCTCCCCACCTTAGGGACTTTTGTCCTCGAAATCAAAAACAATTGTTTACTCATACTATTGAGGGTATTGAGTATGAATCTGAGCCTCCCTCTCCCATGTTCTCTCCTAGAGATTTATGTTCCACCTGCAAACTTTCACCATATGAATCCATCACCCATGAAGGATCACATTCTTTCAATCCATGAACTTAATTGGGTTTTCAACAAAAGTCACCCAAATTACTGATGTGCCATGAATCATGCATGTATCTCCTAAGCTAAGACATGTGGAAAATGTTGTATACCTAATCCAACTGTGGGGTTTGAGAGAACAGGATTTCCACCTCACCAACTCTACACCTTATCAAGAAAGGTCTAACAAACTTAGGAGATAGTTTACCATCGCGGCCAAATCTCAGTATCTTGTATTGAGGAGAGGCCGGAAGGAACTCATGGTGTCCATAAATGAACTCCAAAGACCTCTATAACATGTCATTATAATATTTCTAATGGATCTTTATATACTTCATTTTCTCCAGGGTGACCTACACCATATTTGTAGTAAACCGCACCAACTCTGGCCCCATGAGTGCTGAATATCCTAGGTCAGTCCAACAAAGTGGTGACCTACATGGTCTCCCATACCAAGGATTGAATGGTTCCATAAAAATGGTGGAGGGGTATCAATTATTTCATGAAATTAAATTAGAGGTAGGTGATCCGCCAAACTCCGACCATAACATAACATGAAATCCCATAGCATGTTTTCTAGAGCTTGAATGGCTAGCTCAGTTTGGTTGTCCGCCTAAAACTAAAACTATATGATCAAGCATAACTGAGTCCCCAAAGGCCTCCTATAATCCCTTCCAAAACCAGGATGTGAATCGAGCATTCTGATATGAAAAAAAATCATTGATGGAACTTCACGGAGTCGAACTATCTCCTGCATTTAGAGGTGTCCCAGGCTCTCTACATAACTCTGCTCCCAGAGAGGAATGAAGTGTGATGACTTGGTGAGTTTTTAAACAATCACTGAGATGGTATCATACCCCTTGGACATACATGGTAAACCCATCATTAAGTCCATTGTTATTCCATCCCATTTCCATTCCAAAACCTCAAGGTGTTGAGTAAAACCCACTAGAACATGATGCTCCGCCTTCATTTTTTGAAAAGTAAAGAATTGGGACACAAGCTCTGCAACTTCCTTCTTCATCATAAGCCACTAAAATGTTGTTTAAGGTTGTGGTACATCATTTCTACATCTGGATTTATCGCAAAATGGGATTCATGAAACTCCCAAAAAACCACATCTCACAACACCACTAGTATCATCATGTATCCTTTGAAAATAGCAACATGCTCACTACCTTTTGAATATCAATCAGGGGAATGCCCTTTAGACAATTAAGAAGTTAGATCCTCGTAATCAGTATCCATAAGTTTTTCCTCCCTGACTCATTGATTGAGTGGAGGGGTGACAACCATTAACTATAGATAATTTGTTACATCTCTATCCACAAAGTATATCTTCAATGAGGACAATTTCTCTGATGCCTCATTCAGTAACTACAAGATAGATCTCCTATTGAGAGTCTCTACTACCATGTTCTCCTTCTATGAGTATAGAAAATATCCAAGCCATAGTCCTATAGGAATTCTATCCATCTCCTTTGTCTCAAGTTCAAATCCTTTTAATAGAAGATACACTCGAGACTCTTATGGTCAAGGTAGATGATAAACTACTCAACCATTAGGTAGTGTCACCAGATCATTAATGTGGAGACTACTACTAATAACTGAAGATCATGGGGCACATAGTTCTTCCCATGTGATTTCAACTAGCATGGACCATATTAAATAATTTATTGCCTCTACATCAGGCAAAACCAAGCCCAGTTCCCAATACATCACAAAAAACAACATACTCAACACCCTCCTCTGGAAACCTCTTGACAGGAGTACTCTACAAACTCTTCCTCAACCTTCACTTGATACATTGAATCGCTTTTATTTGAGATTAAATGTCTAATATCAATTAATACCAGCTAAGGATACCCAAGGTGAATCAATGGGTCTCATGATGGCCTTCCTCTGCAATTCCTCCACCTTCAACCTTACCTCATGAATCTCTTTGGGATCCATCTGATATGATGGTGTATATATCAGAATCATCCTGGGGCGTAGATAAATGTAGAAGTCTATATCTCTGGGGGAGGTAAGTCTGGAACATATTCCTATAATACTTCATTATACGACTCAAGCATTACAGGAAACTGATGACTCAAACCATCCACTGCACTGAGGGTCAGGCTAGCCAACTAAAGAGTAATAGGCTACACCCTCATATGCGGGAGTCCATCCAGAGCTACAAGTAGTTTCCTTTCAGTAAGAAAAAGGGAAATATGGTTCTATTATATTGAAAAAACCATACCATTTTCCTAAAATATTCAATCTGAGCATGAAATGTGGTGACTATTCTATACTGAGGATGACATCTTAAGTCTTTGATGCTACTACCAGGAGATCCTAATTGAAACTCTTGCCTTTAAGAGTCAGGTCGCACTGTCAGAACTAGTATGTGGCCATTGGGTCTACTATAGTATATGTATCTTAACATGAGGTTCAATTCAACGAATTAACCATAATCTCTTAGTATCAAACAAGAATATTGTTAGGAAAATAAATCACTTACACAAGTGTCTATATATTGTAGCTAAAGTAGAAATACATAGATCATAACTTGTACTAATCCTACAGTCCTGGGGTCATAAGAATTGACTTCCTACAACTATATCCTCCCCTATCCTCTAGCTCCTTATGTCTAGTATGGACCACCTATAATTGGTGTTGGTAACATGTCAAAACATTGGCCACCTCCTACAGCTTCCACAAGACATCTTCCACATTCGCCGACTGACAAATCTTTCTGCTCCTATCAGTACCTCTTATTTGGTGGTTCCTCAACCACCTCTCTGAATATAGCATGAATAGTGGGATAATCTCAGGTGGAATGTACCTTCCCATGAAAACCATAGCAATTCCTCTTCCTCGAGGAACTTGCATGCCCCTATAACTCTGAAAAAACCTCTTGTTCTACGGCTTATATCACACGCCTACTATCGGTATGTCTTGCTGACCCTTCATCCTGGGTTATCACTACCTCGGAAGCCTATGATAGGTTTTCAGACCCTTTTTATCATCATCAAATTCCCAAAGATCCATCCACAACTTAGTCTGTCAAGCTACATCCACCTGAACCACTAGAGTTGGGTCTATAAACTAGTCAGCGAGAGAATGCGCCACATGTTGACCATCCTGAAGAAAAACAGATCTATGACTAGCTCCTCTCAGGGAGGCTTCATAAAAAATTAGTTTTAATGCCCAAAACTAATATAGAAACATCACTAGATGGATTCTTTATTACATCCTATAATAAAACAAGATGTTTCATGGTTAACAAAGTATACCTGGTGAGCTAACTCAAGAAGTACATGGAAAACACAATCCATTCCAACATGATGCTTGTAACTTTATTTTTCCCCTATAACTAGTGTTTTCATATATTGAGTTTAAAAGTGGGTTTCCAAAGTCTTGGTGTATGTATATGTTAGTTACCACACCAACACTGGAGTCCCTAGCCTAAAATTTCAACTCCAAACACTTAACATTTTGTTTCCCCAAACCAATATCCCGGACTCCCAGTCCTAAAGTAGAACCGACCTCTAATAACACTTTGTCACGGCCCTTCCCAGAGGTTCCCAAGTCATGACTACCCCAAAACCACATCCAATAGGATAGGGGATGTTGACTATCACCGAGTAGGCAGATCCCAAAAATGGGAAGCATTTTCCTAATTCCGTATAACCACACACACATCTACAAGCCCAAAATACTAAAAATTAAAAGACACTAAGTTAAAACATGTATGCATACCACTATATCCCAAAAAAATATACAATAGGAAAATAAATCGTAGTAAATTACATATGGGGAAAAATATAATCCCAACAAAAAGAAAGAGTACGTACCACACAGTCTTGAAGCTCATCCATAAGAAACCCTACCTAAATGGCTGGTACAGGAAAAGCTATCTGAAGTTGCAGGAGCACAGGTCAACTGTCTGGTCCCTCTATAAGAACCACCTAGTCTTGGTCTAGCTAGGACTGCATAAAAACATCTAATGTCTGCACAACACATGACATGTGTGGGAAATGCCCGTATAGAAGTGAGTAGAACAATACCCAGTAAGACACCCGGAAACACAAAGTAAAATACCAAAGAAGAAATATCATGAAGAAGATACCATGTAAGAAAGACACAAATGGAAAAAATCTCTATGAAGATATAGTCATATCAAAACAGGTATATTTCTATAGAATATATAACTAGAATATATAGGTAAAATCTTAAAGGACTCTAAGATTCAAGGTCTCATCCACTGCTAGATACATGGATTTATTCATAGTACGCTTGTTCCAGGAGATCTCACTCCTTGATCTATCTGATAGAAGCACAATGAACAGGTCTAAAAAAAGTACTTAAGGGAATACTGGGGTCTTGAAATGTTAAATAGTTTCCAAGAGACATCCAGTATCACTAAGGCACAAAGTTTCAATAACACACGGTGTTTGGGTAACACACAGAGTATTAGTAACACATGAAGTGTGGGTAACACACTGTGTGTGGATAAGTCATGCAGCCCCAAAGACACGTAGTCACCAAGTCACATTCGAACATCAACCACAGAAAACTGACTGAAGAACACTTGTTAGGTATAGTCACATTGAACAAAAATAATCTGATCTCGATACACAGATAGGGGGTCCTCTCAACTCAGGGCCCACTGGGGGGACTCCTCGCCCTACTGAAAATATCATCCTAGATCTGGGATAGGTTCCCATGTAAATATTGGTCACAACTAGTATAAAAACCCTATGTAAGGTTCCAAAAAGAGAAATGAGGAACAATCGAGCCTCTCAATGTGCTACATGATCCAACCCGTTGAGTCAACTCTCGAAAATGGGTTGAGACGACTCACTTCAAAATAAAGGTCATCCTTTATGATGGGAACAAGATCCTTTATCAAACCCTTATGGGAAAATACAAAGAGTTCACTCTCAACCACTTCTGATCGAACAAAAAACCCACCAATCCATCTCAAAAGGACCTCCCTATCTTAAGGGTACTAACAGAATAGATGAATCATCAATCAGATGCTCCGTTTGAAAGATATTGCCATTTTAGTGAAAAAGGCCCAATCTGGATTCAGTCCGGGTCCAACCCAACCCACCAGACCCGGTCCGACCCACTGTTCGACCTAATCTATCCTATCTGACCTAACACAGCCCAGTTCAGTAGCCTCGGACCAGTCTAGTCTGGTCTGAACCGGCCTGGTCCGATGTTTCTGGGATGTTGGACTGCAGCCCGCTAGGCCGTTCGGTCCAGTCTGATGGGCCACAGATGCAACCCAACTGACATGATCTAGCCCACTTATGTGGACCAGTTTTAGTGAAATGCATGATCGACTATTTTGGTGCAATGCTCAAAGTTTTCCGGAATGCATGCCTTTTCCTGGTCAATGAGGCACCTCCACGTTCAATGCGGTGGTGCACTGCGTCTGCCTAACTTGCAGCCATGCCATCGTGGGCTCCTCTAAACTGCATATCATCCACAGTTCACGCGACTGAAGCTACCATAGCGCACACTAACTACCGCACACGGCCACCACCATGTGCCTGAGCCAGAACTAAGGGACCTTTCAGCAGGCCATTGTTTCTCCTCATTTGCTCCATTTTTTGAAACAGATGTACGCCTGTGATCCTCGGGTCATGTTCTTTATTGCACTAGGCTTTGATCCAAATTGTTATACATTCTGACAAAAAGTCACTCAAACAGAGATACCCCCCACAGAGATTCACTCTATTTTACTCTATCATCATCACACCTTCATCATTCCATACTGATCTCGGATCTGTGATATCATATCGTTGCACCATGGATCGAGTGCACAATGATCGATCGATCACAACATGTCGAGTCACGGATCAGATGATAAATGCACACAAGGAATCAAGAATACTGGATGAAAATCATAAATCATCCAAGAGGAATAGACCTTGATCAATGTTCATGTTGATAATGGTTCATTTCTGTTAGAATGTCAATAAAAATCCAACAAATAATCACCAGATCATTCTCCCATCAAAACCCTACAAAGGTAAATCCCATACCGCAATAACGATCAATCCATATCCCAATCTATTTTTTTATTGGTACTCATTCATCATGGAATTCATGAATGGGAAAAATAAATCAAAGAAAAAATTCCCGACCTTAATTTGGTTCAACACCTGATGAATAATGGTTGTCGCATCATTGTTTTGGGTGAAGATCCTTTGAATCTGAGGTTCATCATTGATCGTCGATCCAAGATCTGCCACTATTCAATGAGAGATATCCATCTTCTAGTATCAGAGGAATTACAGGGTTATGGTGATAACCGTTAATCCGCTGAAAAATATTATTAAAATAAAACATACTGTTGTGTCAAGAATAAAATATTTTTATAAATATATTTTAATGGAGTTTATGTCCAAAAACTATCTTTCACAGACATCCTACATCGGCCAATGCTAGGACTTACCTAAGGACAACACCACCTAACGAACTCAACAGTGGTCTCAGATTTCCAATTTGTGTTACCATTTTTGATTTATTAGGATTTTAAAAAGAAAATAATTTTATTTAGTTATTTTATTTATGATTACACTCTTTTTCGTTCTTTCCAATGAAGACCTTAACTAACTAATGTTAAGTTGTGCATAGGTTAAAGCCACTGATTTGAGCTCAATGGGCCCTCATAGATTTATCCAAGAACCCATTTAAATGTTATACCACTTTTTTAAAAACTTCATGTGAATTTTCTATTAAAAATTTAACATTATTCATCAAATCATTACAGACACACCAGGGCTCGGAATCAAACATCGTCTCAACGACTGGTCTCATAGTTTTTCAAAATAATTTCAAAAAATAAATTTGGGAAAATCTGATCCATTGTATAGAGAGACCTATAGAAGCATGAATGAGCTATTTCAATTCCTGGCCTCCACATACTATGTTTGATATGTCACAACCCCCTCCCTCCAAAGTTACTACAATGATGAGAGAGATAATGACCCCTGAATCCCACCTCCAGTATGCTCCGGGTTAGTGACCAGCACCAAGGGTATAAAAATATCATGTATGGGATACATTATCCTTTATAATATAAATAGGACTGGGAGATAATATGAATCAACCATAAGAAAATCCGTGACATAATATAAAGGAAATTTGAAAACCAACACACAATGCATGAATAAATAAAATTGATACAGATAAAAGTCTTGAAATGTAAATAACAAAAACAAGATAAAGAAGAAACATGAAAACTGTCCAAGGTCTCAGCTAGTAATGTCCAATAGGTTCCATGTAGTCCTATAGGAAACCTAAAAAACTATTATATATATATAGGTTAAGTATATAAGTATCCTCAATAGAAAAACCAAAGTCTCTCATGAACATGTGAAAATAGAATTCTAATGCACCTGTGAGAATTCATAAAAACAAAAAAGCACCTATATAGGTATACTAACCAAAAACCTAAACTCTCTAAGGCTCACTCGCCAAATAACACATCAATGTATAATAATATAATTTTAATAATATCAATGATAGGGTACCACACACCACTTTCCCAATTATTATTTTCCCTCACATCACAACATTGAACACCCTGGGGTTCCAACCTCTTTCGTATAATATCAAATCACATCACAAACCACCCGGAGAAAAATAGGACATAACCTCACATCACATATCATAACTTGTATAGTAGGGTATCATAAACATGAAGGGAATGAACCTCGTACCCTCCTTCTACCATGCATGACCCCTACCATTATCCATCTCATCACCCCTCGCCTGAACACACCTACGCAATCACATCTCTTCATATCACATGTAGATAGTGGAACTATTGATTTATGGCCATCACAACCCATGAATATCACCAAATCCTGTAAGAGAGACCAAGAAATAGGGGGTAGATATATATCCATCTTCCCACCAGTGTGATGGGAAAAACATCCCCAAAACATTTGGTGTCGTAACATGGCACCCGGTGTGGGTGGGGATGGTATAGAAATCACAATTAATATTCAATGTATATAAATGTAGATTCACAGTACACATGCATCATCCTATGGGTCCATAACCATGTCATAAAACATGTAACAGGAACCTCCACCTCCACTGAAAAAAGAAAAATCACAACCCCACACAATAAAAACACAATCCACAACTCATCATTCAATTTCTAATTCTCATTAAGCCATCTTCCAGATTTTTGGTTACCAACCCCTTACATCAAATTAGGTACCTTTTTCAAATTTATAGCCAATTAGATTATCTAAAACATTTAATGTTTAAACTGTGTATCCCATCATCAAATTCATTCATGAAACATGAAAATTATCATTTTCTTTCATTTAGTTCCATTAATACTTGGGGATGTATGAAAAACATCCACCATCATAGCCCCATTGCAAAACCACCCCAAAAACCCCATCACAACCCCACTTCTAAACCATATTACAACCATTGTCACATCCCCACCGCTCAACCATATCATAACAAATTCCCCCACAAACATCAAAACATAGCCTCCTTAAAAACATCACATCATCATAGTCAAGAAAAAACACACAACCGCATCCAGAAACACATTAAAAAAATACCATAAATATTTTTAGATTAGGAACAGGGGCCTTCAACAAATTTCACTTCTTTATTTATGGGCATTATCACACAATCCATATATCATGGTGTAACCAGTTCATTATCCAAGTATAAAAATATAAACATCTATTTAAGGTGGTTTCACAACAATCAAAAAACATATAAATCAAAAATATATAAAAACCATAAAACAGGGTCTACTAAAAACCATGATTATCATCGAGGCATTATTTTTATACAATCAAAAAATTAATAACAATAATTTTTGTAAAAAATCATGTGATTCACATTCCATTTCCCCTTTTAAAATTTATTTAACCAATTTATTTATATTTTTAATTTTGATGAAACCATTCCCTATTATATAAACATAAGAACCCCTCCCTTAATGAAACACATAATAAAGAAACAAAGTAATTCCTTCTTAGAAGAAACAATCTTTACACAAACTCATTACACAAAATATAGGGGGTTACCATAAGGGAGGAAACGTCCTACATGGAAAACTCAAACCAACAACAGCAACATGGATCCACATTTCCAAGGGTAAAATACATTGGACCCTCTCGTTTCAATGTAAATAAACCAATAAATAGAGAAGTAAGGGTCATTTCCTTAGAGATATTAGATCTGAAACAAGGAGAATTTGATGTGATTTAGTAGACCATTAAAGGTGGATCTCATAAAAACCACGTGGTTGAACCATTTAAAGAGTCTAAATTTTTTGATGAAATGGAGGATATAATTTTCCTCTATTAAAATGGATTTAAACCTATTAATTAAGGGATTGAACCCATTTTTCATCATATAAGATGTTAAAATGGAAAATATTTAAATTTTGAAAAAACTGGAAATACTATCAACTACCACTGCTAGAAAATAACCACTAAAGTGCCATCGCCAGGGTGCCACCACCAGAGTACCACCTCTTAGGTTCCACTACTAGGACGCCACTACAATAAATGAACTACTATCATAATGACCTACCAACATAATATCCTACTACTATAAATGACTTTCACTTTAATTTTCCATTATCCCCTAAAACTCCACACTTTCCTCCAAAATAACTAAAAACTCATTCCTTCCATCTCTCAACACCAATGGACTTTCCTCGGACATCTTAATCTCTAGATTTAGTACAAAGTAACAGGATGGAAGGTCTCACAAATTACATTAGATAACACTCAAACAATTATCACCCTTGAGAATTCAAAACCAACTCAAAATGAAAAAGAAAATAGGTCTGAGAAAAAATCATTCAAAATACCTCTCAAGGATAATGTTACACCTAAAACAACCCCACAAACCAAACTAAATATACCTCCTAGAACACACGAACTAGTAAATTACACCCTCCATGTAAAGATACTATCTACTATGGGCTACACAAACTTCCTCGTATAGGGTTAATTGCATAATATTATAATGCATCTCAATTAGGATTCAGTTTTTTTATTTTTTACATGTTGAAAATTTATTACACACCACAAAAAACACATCACATCAAAGGGAAAAATATATCATAAAAACCCAAGGACTAAACAATATGCCCTAAGGAAAAAAGAGAGTAAAAACTCAAAAAAAATATATGTATTGAGCACACATCTACATATCACACTTCAAGTACATTCCTACATGCCACCATGCATCCACAACACACGATCCAAGGGTATGGTTTGTCCTTGTAAAAACTTATCTTGAGTATATTGGATCTCCACTAGCTACTCCATTAACGTTGTTTCATCCCCAACATCCAATTATCCCTAGTCAATAACATGGGAGACATCAAAATGATAAAGACGTAGATGAGATATAAGGAAGACATATTAGATCTAGTATAGTTGATGTGAAAGTGCCAACCGATAAGACACCTCACCAATACACCCCGACACCTCGAATGTACCATTAAAATGGGGTAATAAATTACTCCCTTTATCGAACCTCCTCTACCCATGTTGAGGGGAAACCTTTATGAACACGTGGTCCCTATCCTAGAACTCTAAGGGTCTCCTATTGTGATCTGTATAAGACTTTTTATAGTTCTACACTACATTAATCCTCTCTCGAACCAAATGAACCTTCCTTTTAATGATCGGAACACCATCTGGTCCAAGAACCATTGAGTCCCCAATCTCTTCCTGGAATAATAGCGAACAAAATTTACACCCATACAGATCCTGAAATATAGTCTTTACAATGTATGAGTGAAAGATACTATTATACAAAACATGAAAAAGGGTAGGTTTTGTTCCAAAAATATTCCAAATTCCAAGACACATGCCTTCAACATGTCCTCCCATGTCTAGATATTATGCACTATGTTCCCATCTATCTGTGGGTGGAAATAAGTGTTGAGGAATAACTGCGTTCCAAAAAGAATTTTTTTATACCCTCCAAAATCACAAGGTTAAAAATGCATCCTATAAAAATAAAATTGACCTCAAGACTCTATAAAAACGCACCACATCATCCACAAACATATTTTCCAAAACATTAACCATACCCAACTCCTTGATCTCCAAGAACTGAGCCACTTTCATCAACCTATCCAAAATTATCCAGATAGGATCATAACCTTCCTATTCTCAGGGTAACCTTGTAATTAAATCCATAGTGATTTCATCACATTTCCACTTAGGAATATTCAAGGCATGTAGAAAACCTCTGGGAAAATGATGCTCAACCTTTACCTGCTAGAAAACAATACACCGAACCATAAACTCGGCCAATTATCATTTCGTCCTAGGCCACCAAAACCGCATCCTCAATCCAAGGTACAAATTGGATACACCTAAGTATAATTCAAAAGGTGAGTTATGGAACTCAAAAAATGAATACCTTAAACATCACTACTGAAACAAAAAATCTCCCATGAAACATCATTCTATTCTGACCATCGCTCAACCATCCCTCTAGAGAAACATCATAGCCAACCTGATCATGCCTAACCTCTGCCTCTGATTCTCTCCACTGAGACTCATCCACCTTCTACATCATAAAATACTTAATCCTCATCTAAAACCAATAGCTACTACTATCATCTACCCTTTATTATATGTGAAGGGATTCTGACTCCTCTAACTCTCTCCAAGAATCCCCATAATCCCGAACAATATCATTACATGATATTATTCTTAAAGAGTTTTCAATAACATTACCCTTTATTAATGTATAGGCGATCTTATAATCCTATTACTAAAGAAACAACATCCAACTTTTGTTGTTTTGGATTCATGTCATGCTAGGAAAATATATAACTCAATAACTTGTGATTCATAAATACTAGAAAGCCCTCCTCGATGAGGTAATGCCTCCACAAATTTGGTGAAAACAAAACTGTTGCTAGCATAAGATCAGGGGTGGAATAGTTACACTCGAGGGGATGAAAATTCATAGACCCATAAGAGATTGATGAATTATACTACATCCACACACATCCCTAGCCTATATGGGAAGCATCCCAAAATAGCTTAGAAATCACACCCTCCTCAAGAATCTAAAGCATGGGAATGCTAAAAAAATTCCCATGTAGTTAACTGAATGGTCCCTAGAACTGTTCAGTATACCCAAAATATTATTCCTTCCTATTCAAGGTTTTCAATAGTTCTATAACACAAGATAAATCGAGAAAAATCCTCCAATAATAGCCTGGGAGACCAAGGAATATAAAAAACTCTACAATGTTCATGGATGATACCCACAAAACAACTTCTTCAAGCTTCAATGGGTCTGCTTCCACACCATATTAATGCCCCACATTCCCTATAAAATTCTCCTCTTTTTTCCAAAAATTAAACATGGAAAATTTATCCATTGAGTTGGTAGTGACAAAGAACCTGTAAAAAAGAAATAATATGATCAACATGATCCTCTATTCAAATTTATTAGACTAAAACAAAATTGATGAACCCAACCTCAAACTGGTCTTGAAATTCATGGAAAATGGAGTTCATATACTCCATTAATACAACTAGTTCATTAGTGACCCCAAAATGAATGATCATGAACTCATAGTGCCCATACTTTCATTTGATGGAAGTCATCAAGATATCTTCATCCTTCACCATTAAATTGTGATATCTAGATTGTAGATAAATCTTGGAGAACCAACTAGTTCCCCTCAACCAGTTTAACTAATCATTAAACTTATGAAGAGTATAGTAATTCTTGATTGTCTATTGGTTCAAATTCCAGTAGTCTATACACAAAATCAAGATACCATCATCTTTCTTATCGAATAACATTGGAGATCCCCACAGTAAAACTATTGATTAGAATAAACCTCTATGCATCAAATAATTTATCTAAATAGTGAAATCCCAAAACTTAGAAGGTTCCATCTGATTTGAACCATCAAAATTGGACAAGCACCATGTTGTAAGTTGATCACAAACTCAACCTCCTATCAAGGGGGTAGTACTACAACCTCCTCCAAGAACAATTCTTGGAATTATCTGATAACATTAGGGAATCCTCTAATCCATCAAACATTGACTTTAATGACATATTTTCCATCATATAAATAAGGGGATCCACATGCTGACTTCCCAACAGACAACCCCACTCAATAAAAAAACCACATATTGGCCATCCACATATAAGAACACGACTCTCCTCCAGAAATATTTGGTAATAGAATGATGAAAATAAAACTAGTCGATGTCAAGTATGACCTCATATGGTTGTATCTGAATCTATATATACCTGGGTAATGTAAAAGGATTAACTACATACTGGATCTAAGGAAGAAGTGCCTCCTCAATACTCCCCACTTGGGACTCCATTTTCAAGAAACGATCCAAGGAAAATCATAGAAGGTGCATGAACTTGATCCCAAGATCCCATATATACATACTCCCCTATTAAAGGGAGATTGTCTCTTACATCTTCCCAACATCATGGTCGATGGAAGGAACACCAACCAGAACTCCTTTTATAATTTTACCTATGAAACATATGACAATTTCCACTCACTAAGGTAAAACATCCACCCCTAATGCACAAATCCCCACTTATGACTAACTCCTAAGTGGACCCAATACACTATTAAGGCCTAGGTCATACAAAAATTGATCTATAGATCCTTTATCTAGCCCTCTATATCTACATAAGAAATTATTCCCTTATACTTCCCCAAATACTAATACTAAACATATTACGATGTCTTCTTCTACTAATCATAATCTTCAACTAGATATACCCTCTAGAAATCAAATAAGTTATCCTACTTGACCTCCAATGGATTATACACATGCAGAGGAAGACCATGACCCATATCTAAAATAGAAACAATTATTTTCTAATCCCATTAGTATGGAGTTTTATTATGATTCATTTTAATTCACTTTATTCATTTTAACCATATAAAAAAAACCCAACACAAATAGTAAAAAAATAATTATGATTCATCTACATATCATTGGTATCTACCCTAAAAATTGTTCCACCTCACTTGGTAGTAAAATAGGCGCAGAGTCTATGCCTTGGATCATGGGGGCCCTAAAATCTTGTCTCCTAGCCAGTCTCCCTGACCATTGTCATGCACCATGTTCAGATGACATTGTTTCCATACCAACACACACAATCCTCATTTTTCCTAACTCAAAACTCTGTATTATATCTCAACCACTATCTTCTAATACCAATCTATCATGACCACGTCCGTCCACAGTTACCACAATGATGAGAGAGAGATAATTTCCCCGAGTCCTGCCAACAGTAGGCCCTAGGTTGGTGACTAGCACTGAGGGTACCAAAATCTCATGTATGGGATGGATTACCCATTATAATATAAATTGGATTGATATATAAGATAAATAAACTAAAAAACTTCATTAAATAATATAAAAGAAATAAAAACCATCCCGCACTATATGTATAAATAAAATGACATAGATAAAAGTATCTAAATGTTAATACCTAAAATCAAGTTAAACTATAAATAGGAAAACTATACAGGGATTGAGGTAGTGATATCAAATAGGGTCCACCTAGTCCTCCTGGAAATCTATAAATAGTTTCACATATATAGGGTGAGTAGATATGTATACTCAGTAGGAAAACCAAAGTCTCTTGTGCACATGTAAAAAGTGTATATGAATGAACCCTTGAGAAAGCATCATAAACAAATAGCACCTATACAGGTATACTAACCAAAAACCCAACCTCACCAAGGTTCACATAGTAAATAACACATTCAAGTTTAATAATATAATATGAAACATATCGATTATAGGTTTCTCTACACCACTTTCACATAGATTTTACACTCTCACACCCCAACCTCACACATCCTGGCACTCATACCTCTTTCAAATAACATCACATCACATCACATCCCACCCATAGATACCTAGTCTATAACCTAAAATCACATATCATAACTAGTGTTGTATTGTATCTGAAAACACATTCCATTTAATCAATAACATGAGTGTGAAGGATAATATGGTAAGAATACAAGATGATAAAATAATTCCACATAAATAATAATATAAACATGAAACATATCCGTGGATATCATAACTAATCAAATAATCACATGAAAAGTAAAAACTAATATCTAAAAAAAGGAAATAATAAATTTAGACATTATTAATATATCGTTAAGGCCTTATTCCAACACATAGCATATAAATGAGTATGGTATCATCCAAATACCCAAGCTAATTTTCCTCATGATCCCCTATGATGCATAAAGAATCTATAGTGGGCCCTACCCATCACATAAAAATTCCAATGCATTCCTCATATGAATGGGGTGATACATAATTAGTGTAAACATTCTTATTGAAAAATTAGAAAATGAAATTTTAATATTCTCCCCAATAAATAAACATAACTATAAACCATCTAGAGTAAAATGATGAATAATATCAAAATGTTACATCCCTTGAAACAATAATACCAACCAAATAATTTTGACATAGAATAATATTATTTATAAATTTCATTGTAATATTTATAAAGTAAAATTCCCTTTTCCTTTTGAAACAACTTAATCAAAATCTAAAAATTTAAAAATAATTATGGAATACACTTTAATTGTAAGGAAAATTTTAAACTTGTAAAAAATTAACTAATAAATTAATTGTTAATGATGGAATTAACTTTTTTTATGTGATATATATATATTCATCTATAAAAGTTATATATTGAAAAAATTAATTAAACTATTCATAGAGGTGGTAGGTTATACGTACCTTTGAAAGCTGTTTCAATTTTTTATCGAATACAATGAAAGATAGGTAAATAATAATTCACCCTGAATGAATTATAATTATATAATATATATCAAAAAAATAATATATATTCATTAAATATATCCATATTACCATCCATGTCAAAATAAAATTAAAAATGTATCAGATCAATTTATGGAGGCGGTATTCCACACATACGCATGAGGGACGTTATCAATTTTCAACGGATTGGAAGGTATACATATATATGTAAAATTATAATTCCAGAAGTATAATTATGTCATAAATATTATTAATATATATATATATATATATATTAAATACATAATTATATCCATTTGTGAGAGGTGGTTATGGAAATCAAATTACATGAGTTTGTGAGGCAGTAGTCCATCGTACACATGATCGACTGTTTCATTTACCATTTGATGTAAGAGGTGATGAATTTAAGTTATTAAATTAAAATAATCCCATATAATTAAATTAATTATATAGTTATTATTATTTCATCATAATTGAATAATATTTTAAGGATGTGGAAAAATAATTAAAACAAAAAATCATTGTTAAGAACTATACCACTTCTTCGAACAACATTTTAGGTTGGCACCAAATATTTCATGTGATGGTTTCTTATTACAAAAAGACACTAGAAAATAGATAAGGATTAAATTAAGGGATTTTGGAAAGTAATTTTTGAACCAAAAGTATCTTTAATTGTGGAGTGGATATTAGAAGAGGTGTCCTTTTATATGTGGGGGAGGGGACCAACTAGGAAGTTTATTAAAAGAATAAAAAAGGGTAAACTCATTACAAACTAAAATTATTCCAAATGCACATATATTAAAATTTTGGATATTATAAGTTCATAATATGGTCATAAATTATGATTTAGACATTTTTATTGGAAAACATACCCTTGTCTCTTAGTTTAACCCATGGTAAACTTGTTTTAACCTTAACCCCAGAAGTAATTTATATTATTCTTACTATTCATTATGAAAAATATTAAGTTCACCTTGTTGCGTAATTTTAATTATTATTATTAAAAACATATATTCTATTTTACCAAATTATATTAACATAATTGGCACAATTTAATTTAAAATTCAACCCGTAAGTACAATAAAAAATGGTTTTCTAAAGATATTTTTTTCCTGTGTATAAAAAGTATTTATATAAAAATTAATTATAAAATTAATTCTAATGACATAAATTTGATTAATAATAATATAATTGATCTAATTATAATTTTAAAAAAAATTTAAAACAAAATATATCTTTATAAATTCTTTTAACGAAAAAAGTATTTTTATTAAAAATATGTATTTTGCACTATTCATAAAAAATTAATCTTTTCAAAAAAATTATCAAAACTTCACTCTAAGCTAATTTTTACATGCTGAGTTAAATAAATAAGTTAATTTTTTCCAATAAATTTTCATGATTTGAAAAAAATATAAGTGTGTAAAATGTGATGAAACTATTTTTAGAAAATTATATTTTTAAACATAAAACTAGATTGATTATCATCGTTTTCATAGAAAAATATTAGATGAATGATAAAAAATTTATTGAATATATAATATTTAAATTTATTTAAAACCATTAACCAATAGTGAATAATATAGTTTATTAATATAAAAAACACATTATATTCACTAAATTATTTTTCAAAATAAATATTTCTTTTACTTCCAACTGATTTTAATGTTTATTCTTAATCCATAGATAAAAAAAAGATTTATTTTATACATGTGTAAGACATATAATTTTCACAATTTATTTAGTATTATAAATATCCAATAATTTAACCGCTAGTTTATAATGGTAAACTATATTTCGGTTCATTTAGAATTGGGGTTATTTGTTTCGAATGTTTTCAAATAGATTAAATTTATTTTAAAATAATTGTATCAAAAAATCTCAAGGTATTAAAATAAAATCCTCATATGAAAAGAAATAACTGAATGAATGAACTTTAAGGGCTAGGTATATTGAGTTGTTGTCTTCTTATGTATAGTGTTAACAATTTTTCCCTTTCTACATGTTGTTCACATCCAATTCTATTTGATTTAAAAAATTAGAACCTCAAGAACATTATATCCTTTAGTAAGATTAATCACATTATTTTATCATAGATGACAAATCCTTCAATTAACATTATGATTTTCTTCTCTATTTCTTAAATAAGAAGAATTTTCATCATTACCAATCTGAAATAGATTGCTAATTCTTTACTATCCTCTTATCGAGATACATTCCTCTTTAATGTTCTAAACCAATAAATAAATCCTTTTATAAGAACACTTAAATTTATTCATAACATAAATGAGACGCAATGAGAATATTTTTTTAGTATTTCAATAAATAATGTATTTTTGTATTTGGGTTTATCCTTCTCAATCCTAGATGATCCAAAAATGTTTATTTTGAGTAACCCAACATTTCCAAAAATAATTATGCCTTTATTTCACATTTCAATACCATTTATAAATTTTAGATCTCTTTTCATGTGATAGGAACATCCATTATCTATAATCCATGAATCATCTCCTTTTGAGGCTTTAATTTCCACATACATAACCAAAAGTTTCTCTTTTCCTATGTTTTTCTTCTTTTGAGGATGTTGAGTATTGTCTCCCATGCTTTTTTTGTAACAAAAATAATGACACATTCTTTTATATGATGTATATGTTATCTAGATGTTTCATAGAATTATATAACAACATAAAAAATATTCTTCAATTTTTTACCAAAATTTAAAATTATTTCTAATCATTGTTCTTCTATGAAGATTTAATCCCCCTAAATCCTTTCCCATAAATACTTTTAGGATCATAATAATATTGGTAGTTATAACAACACATATTAGTTATATGTATGAACCATCTTATATACCAATATAATTCATATCAAGCATACTTACCTTTCTAACCATTAAATTTTCCTTAATTTGATACTTGTCTTAATTCATTATTTAAGTCACTATTTTTGGATACACATAATAAACCAAAAATTATTGAGAACCCATGACATATTATTGTAAATATTACGATTATTCTCATACTTTTGGAGTCACAAGTTATATCATTTTTTTACTTCAATTTAGTTTTCTAAAAATTTCTATATTTCTCAAATTCACTTGATTTTACCACAATATTGGTTTTCTTTGCTTGATTCTTATTCTCATGCTTCATGTAACTGTTTTAAGGATTTATTTCACTATTATAGGATTTTTATTTTTGACTTCAAAGGCCTCATACTTCTGGAAATATTATCTAGACTTTGAAATATAATTCTGTAAGATGGATTTAGAATTTTTTAGTTCTTCTAACTTGACCAATTTATATTGAATACGTTCAATATAGTTCTATTTTTTACTTTAGTTTTTTTCTATATTGATGTTTATAGTTTTCTCATCATTAGTAATCTTATTAAAATCTTTAATTATTTCTATAGTTTTAATTTCTATTCTTTATAGATATATCAATTAATGATTTAAGATTGACTATATTCTTTGGAATTTTATATATTCATGTCTGAATTTAAAATATTTGAAACAAAATCCTTCAATTAACCCATCAATTAAAACTCCATCTATGTGTCTCATTCTTCACATTCATAATTTCAACTTTCAGTACTAGATAATTTTTCTTCATTCTCATTTTTAATTAATATATCTCCATCAATACCACTAAAAGTACCATATTTTTCTTCTTCGTCACTATTATAACTACTTTTACACTTAGATAACAAATTAATATTATTATATATTTATAAATTCTTTCTATTTAGAAGAAAATATTGATTTATCAATATTTTTTTACCTTAGTCATGATATTTATTCTTGTGCTTTGTTATTTATCATCACTACTTACATATTATTTTCACTTTGGAATGGTTTTAGAAAAATTTCTAATTTATCTGAATATAATAAATTTTAATGGAATATTTCCCTTAACCTCTATATTTAATGTTCTCAAATTTATAAAAATAAGAGACCTTATTTTATCAAAAATCATATCCATTTCTGAATATAAATCTAAATAGATGGTTTCATGTTTATCAACTATCATTTTATAAATCTATTTCTTTATGGATTTAAAATATATTTCCTTTTCATCTTTAACCATCTTCTTAATAATATCAACTTTTCTCATTTCATAGGAAATTAAAATGTTGTATATGTAATTAAGAGGTTGTGTTTCTATAACATTATAATCCAAATATGATACTTTTTCATTGAATATATTGAGTTGGATGCATAAGATATTTTATACCACTATAAAATCATCTAAAATTTCACCCAAGACTCTGATAATGATCACAATCTCATTAACCCTTATAGAATCCATTCATGGTTTTGTCATCAGAAATCCTACAGTATTTATATTTCATCCTATAAATTTATATATTTTCTTGCCTCACTTTGGTTATAACTTCATAGATATTCTCAACATTTTTCCATATATATTTACCATATTAATTAATTTAACTTTTAAAAATTCACTCTTTTAATTGGTAAAAAGTATATAATTTCATTCACATACATCATTTTTATGTTTCTTTTTATCTTATACTGTTGTGGAAACACCTTCAGTTAAAGGATTACATCAATTAGTTTCCACTTATATGACTTCATAACTGATAAATGATATGCAAGGAAACATCCTGTATTCCATATATTATATACCATCCTATTAAAAAATTTAATCCACCTTTTGTTACCTAAATTAAAATTATATATTAATGATAAAATAATTCAGTGTTAATAACTTCAACTAGAGGGAAACTCTAATTCTACAAACTCTAATTTGAAAATAATAAATAAATATACCATCACTCTAAGGACACTTGAAAAGACCCAAAATATTAGTGAAATTTCTAATAGGAGGAGTGAAATATGCATTATATATTTCTTTTTATATTAATACATGAAACAACTATCACTACCTATTAATATATTATGTTTTCTCACTATTAGAATATTCATTAACATATAAAAAATGGAACACAAAATTTAAATGATTCACCTCTAAAATTGAAAGGCTAATACTTGGTATTATTCATATTTGACTAAGTCCATACGGCCCCATCGTATCAACATGTGAGTAAAAGAAAAGGGGAAATATCTATGTACTCTGTTACAATTATTATTTTTTCTATGATGAGTGCTTCCTAAAATGTTTAAATTATAAATTATTTTATTTCAATATAAATACAACCTTAAATATAAATGAAGTTCCATTGAGTTATTTTAGTGAAACATTGACTTATTTTTCACCAAATGATACTATCCTTGTGTTTCTTCCTCCGTTATATGGAAACTGAACAACATACTATTCTTCTACTACTTACTCTCTCAAAAACAAATTCCAGATAATTACACAGAGGCTCATAGATATTGCACAAACTTATATTTCTCTATTCCTTATTTCATTTAATGTACTATATTTTTTGTTTCATTATTTTATTACACAATACTATACAATATCATTTAAATTCGAGTCTAAAATTAAAATTAAAATTAATTACATCTTATATATTTTTTTGAATTCTTCAAAAATTATCATCTTAATTGTTCTTTTGTTCCAACTTTGTTATAGATCTATATATTAAATCAATAATAGTTTCGTTATGCCCTAAATATTTCTCTATAATTACTCTTCTTTATTATTTTTCATTTTGTGAGCCTTTTTCTCACTTTTATTTAATTACAAAACCAATTTGGGGATTTTTTATTACATAAAAACCCACTTTAGCATTATCTAAATTGTTTTAATTCTCTATAGATTTTTTGAAACTCATATTTTAATATTTATATAACACTTGATTGTGTGCTAAATATTTCAATCAAACACAGGTTTGGATCACTCATATGTGGTACCAGAATCAATCGTACATAGAGTGAATTGACTAGTATGAAAAGGTAAATGACTCATAATCTAAATCAAATGACTCCAAAACTAGATATAATGACTCCTACGTATGTCTAATAACTCATAAAAAGTTTCAACAGACACATAAAAAAGTCAATAATGACTCATACAGTCTTCCATGATAACTCATACGGACCTCCAAACTTAGAAATTTTTTAGCTTAACTCCAAATTCCAACATACATTAAAATAATTCCATATATATTATAAACTCTTAAAAATTATTCCAATTTGCTTCAAATAATCCATAAATATTGGAATGAACTTCCACCCAAATTAATCATCAAACATCACTTGATTTTAAAAGTTATTTATGTTTTGAAAACAAGAGAAAATAAAAGAATCAAATCTACTTCAACCTTCTCCAATATATTTTCTATAAATAAATACCATGTTCTAGAGAAACAAGTTCATTTCATATAATTATATGGGGACCAAAAATTTCCTCATGTAAAAACATCTTCCAAAAATCTCTTGGACTGAACACTTATTGGGAACCCTGTGTTTTTGTGTTATATGTGTTGGAGTTGGTTTCTTCCAACTATGTGGTTTATTTAATTTACCTAAATTTATATCCCCTATATTTATTATGTATAATATATTTATGAATACACTCTCATTATGATGGATTGTTTTTTTATTGTAGGGTTCAGATTATAGAAGGGTTATGGGGAGTTTAGGGGCACGTGTTTTTCTCTTTGTAGTGTTGTGGGTCTTGTATGTTTTTTTACATACAAAATAATGTTTAGAGTTTTATAAATACCATTAAACCGGAAATTTATTTGGTTATAACATTCAAAGTGGTTTATAATCTTAATCAATTAATATTATTTTGAATTCATATTTTTTTATGATATTAAACTTAATGTATTTAATTTTATTTATTTAATTAATCAAAACATTTCGATTCCATTAAATTTTATCAATGGACTTGGACATAATTTTTTTTAAAAAACATGTATCCAATTAATTTAATCTAATTGTGAATGAAAAAGATGGAGAATTTATGAAAAAATATCTTTTAAAATTGGTTTAATACTCTTTCTCTTAATTGACTATTTAAAAAAATTAGTTTAATCATCATTATTCTTAATTATTTCAATTTCCCAATTTTTGTGTTAATGGTATGGTTTATAAAAAAACTTAATATTCACTCATTTGCCTCATGGTTCCAACCTTGTATTTTCACTATTCTATACCATAGTAGTCTAGAAAATAATAAATCACCTTCAATTTATAAACTTTAATAACTAATTGAATGTAATAACATTGAAGGGTCCCATTACTACTATATTTTATTTAATCAAATTAGAATAATATTTTTCTATTAAATATTAAAAAATAAAATTTTATGCAATTCAAAAGGTAATACTTAATCGAAAAAATCAAGTTGTGAATGACGTTGCTAAAATAATTTTACACACATCCTTTTGTTATTATACCCTAACTTAAGAACACTTACCAATCATAAATAAATAATATTAAATTATTAATGGTTTAATAATATAAAGAACTATGATTAAAGAAATAATGAATAACACTACTTAACTAAAAATGATCAAAATAATGAAAAATAATTAAAAATCCCTAAAACTAAATAATACAATCTTGAAGTACCACTTTCGGAATAAAAAGTTATATAAAAATTATTAAAATCTAAAATATTTATAAAATTAAATTAATAAAAAGGTTCTATAGACACTAAAAACCATGATATGATGGTATAAATGATGATGTGGTTAGATTGAATTTTTATAAAATTGACTTGCCTATTATCCATGGTCCATGGCTAATGGAAATAATTTATCCATTTTAATTTTCATCTACAATCCATAAGGTATGGCCATGACATGATGTATGGATCTTCAATATTTTCATTTTAATATTTAAAATTTTCATCCAATCCTTGAGATAAAATTACCAAGTAAAATTATTGTATATCTATTGATGTATGAGATTCTTTTTTTAAGGGGGAAATGATAGATCATCAAAAGGATAAATGTAAGAATAAATTATTTCTGAAAAATGAATGATAATGGAGTAATGGTAGTTGGGTGTCAGTGCACCTAAAGATGTATGTTTTTATCATGAGTCATTCCATTGAAATATTGTTCACCAAAAGATATAAAAGATTATATATTTGAAATATCTATAGGAGAGAGATGGTCAACCAAATTGAGAAATTGAGGTGGTGTAATTCATTCAACACACAATGGGTTCCACCATATATCTCAAAGGAGGTCGAATTCATCCCACATAGTTGGGGAAGAGTTGGAAACTAGAATCACTGAATGGATACTCCTATATAAGGATGGTCTATCACTTGTGTTTTTAATCACATAGATACATTTTTGTGACTCAATCACTATAATCAATCCCTATGTTTCATTGAATAATAGTTAAGAATAATTACCTCATAGATTAAGGTGTATGCTTTTAACAAATAAGATACTTTTATGCTTTTCATACCTTTTATGTTTTATTTTCATCCTCGCTTCTGATAGTTTTTATTAGTTTTTAAATTGGATTAACTTTACAGTAAGGGGATTTTTTAGTTCTTTCCTTCTATTTTTTGGTCATCATATGTGGTGTTTACTCTAGATATTTTTATTCTGTATAATAATTTCTAGTTTACTAACTTATAGCAGCTTAATTGGAAGATGGTATTGGATCCAACTGGTGGTATCAATCTCATGGTTGGGGTAATTTAATAGGATCATACTAGGATAAATGTGTTTCAAATATTACTTTTTTTGCATAATTTCCCATTTCCTTATCAAATAATATCGATAAAAAGTTTCTAACATTTATATAATGTTTATTGTATGTGCTGGGAGTTTATAATTCTCAAATGAATGGTGTTATATGAGACCAATGTTTTCATTGAGGATCTTAGTGAAATGGATTTTGGTATTTAGAAAATATTTATAGAGGAATATATTCTCTAAAAAACCTCAATATTTCATTTATTGAATCAAATTCTAAAGTGTTTGAAATGAATAATGGGAGATTATATACAAGAAAGGACTTAAGATGTTGTGTATGTCACATTCTTGAAATGTTGGGTTAAACATCCAAGAATTTAAGACTATATGAGAACTCATAAACATATTTGATATGTACATATATATATATAAAGCCCATTGTTAAAAACAATGTGTTCATGCTAAGGATATAATTCATCATGTGAATGTTAGATGAAAAGTCATAATCTAATCATAAAATTTACTTCAATTTAATTTGAATTCAGATAGAAAATCTAAATGATGATTTCATAGGACTAGTTTAGGAATTTTTGTTAGTTCTCTTTCTACTTGAGTTACGGTATGTTATGGTGATGAATATGATAAATTCCAGCATAAATGTAGATTTTATATTCATTGATGTACGTGACCTTATCTTAAAGGAAGAAATTCACAAGAATCAGATCTTGGTATCTTCTAGTAATGAATATAGTGGTGAGGAAAGAGGGTGTACTACATGAAGTAAAAGTCCCCAGAATGAGAAAGGTCAAAGAATCCTGAGAAATAGTTTATAAATAGAAGTTTATGCCTTGTTCTAGAATTATTATAAGAAATTCCACTAGAAAATGATTAAAATTATCAGAGGGGAAATTATATAATATATTACTCCATTAGTTTTTGTAGACCCTATGTTAGAGGAAAGGATAGATTTTATCATAACTACGACTATCTCACATGAGTCTTAAGTGATAGAATATGAAGTGTCATCCCAATCAACATTTAAAAGTAGGAGTATGAAAAATTCTTTCTCTAGGATTATATGGAGGAATTTATCTACTGCATGGTAAAGAAATTGAGATTGGTGGAATGGGAGATGCCTCTATTTTGATAAGAAGTAGAATCTTGTTGAACCTGAAAGGTGTGAAGTACAACCTCATATTAAATAATTACTTTATCTTCATGTAAAACTATATGCATTAGGTTTCAATACAATGTTTACATATGGAACATAGAATAATTCTCATGGATCCATGGTTATAAGAGAGGGATTAAAGGAAGGTACATATTATTTTATAGGTTCGTCAAATTATTGATGCATTCTGAAGAAGTTACTTCCAATAAAATCTGAAATTACTTTCTAGGCCTTTTCAATGATAATATATTGAAAATTCTAGTTGCTAATGAATTACTTAATACTATAAGAATGAACTAAGGAATGAGAAAATATTATGACTTTAGAATTAAATGGAATGGGTCCTTCCAAATAGAATGAAAAACTCCAAATCACTAAAATTTGGAGTTTTTCCTCATTGTGGTTTAGGGACTATGTATGATGCATTCTAATGAAGTTTCACTCCACTGTGTGACTTTTATTGATTATTCCACAAGAAAGGTGTGGTTATATATCATTAATCATAAGTCTAGGGTGTTTAAGAATTTTGTTTGATATAGGGGCATGATGAAAATTAAGACCAAGAGAAATTTAAAGTGGTTATGGTCTGAAAATTGTGATGAGTAAGGAAGTAGGTAGATCCAGAGGTTCTACATGTAATGACCCAATATTTCACATTAAATTTTAATTAATAAACGGTGTTTTTGATAGATTCCTCCACACGAAACATAAAAATAAAATAATACAATGAAATTTTTATACCCTTATAAACTGGTCATTGAATTAGTAGATAAGAATAGGAGTATCCTAATCATTACATATATATAGTTTATTTTATAAAAATTTAAATAATTCATTACTGTATTTAAGAATATTTAATTTTATGTGCTGTATTTATTTGTTAAAAACCCAATTATATTACTTCTAAATTATTAATTTAATAAAATATAATATTGACTAATTAAATATTGATTTATTAGTGTTTTATAGAAATTTAGAATAAGAACAAGTAGAATTTTTCAAAATTATTTTATAATAAAAAAATTTCATTATATTTTATATATTTATTTCAAATTTAAAGTAGAAAATTCTAGAATATTAATTTGAAAAAAATACACTACATTTATAAATTTATAATATCATTATTAGACTAAATTTTTTTTCAAATTGTTTGATTTTTAGGTAAATAGTTATAAATACTATTTTTAAAAATAACATGAATTTTATGACATTGTTAGTATATATGTATGAATTGAAAATTCATGAAAATATTTAAAAAACCAAATATGTATTTTATAATTTATTTTAAAATTTTAAAAAAATTATTAATTAACCCATATTTTAAATTTTAGAACACAAGTTATATTTTTTTAATGTTTTATTATACAACTCGAATTTTAAAATTTAATTTATTGGTTTTATAAAGTTAATCCTATTAAATGTACATCGAATTTATAATTATTAGGTCTAATTTATATACTAAGGACAATTTTGTTTAGTCATAAATGATAAATTACAAAGGCAAAAACTAGTTGCCATAGTGAAATCCAAATTGGTACAAATGAGTAACCTAAGAGGTAAAGGGTATAACATGTTAAAAAAGTAAATTTAGCATTTGAGATGTATACTAAACTTATATCATATTTAATAAATTATTTATAAATTTTGGATCCACCCTACATAAGAATGAATTTCCATTATTGAAATGTTTTCATTGTTTACAAAAATTCCACCCCTTTTCACTTATAAAAGGGGCTCTTCTCTCCTCACTTCCCCACAATATGAAAACCTCTTTGTTCAGAAAAAAATATTCCCAAAACCATCCTCAACATTAATATCCACCATCAGTAGTTTTTTATCTTATTAAAATTCTAACCATTAAAGGCATAACCCCCTATGC
The DNA here is from genome assembly GCA_963277665.1 of Viscum album. NCBI lineage: Eukaryota > Viridiplantae > Streptophyta > Magnoliopsida > Santalales > Viscaceae > Viscum > Viscum album. The sequence continues at coordinate 1,359,535,680 of OY728140.1, forward strand.
AATTGAGAGAATTAAAATAGTAAGGTATAGATTTCTAATTGATTCTTTCTGGTTTATATTTATGGATATGCACTCTTGATTCCTAAAATTCAATTACACCATCTTAAAACTATAATATAAATATCATTATTATATTGTAATGTTATTATAAAGATTCTATAATAATTAACCACGTTTCTCCCTTTTTTATTAAGAAAAAATAAACTATTAATCGTGTGTTGTGAGGATTGTTGCCTCTCTAAAGAAATATGTTAATTTTAAATAACCACCATACAATTATTTTCCTAATTTGGAATTTAATATATAATTATGAAATTTTTAAAATTTTATATATTCTTAAATGAAAAACTGTTTTACTCATGTTTTTCAATTCTATGGATAATAAAGTAATCATCCATGAGTACATGTGGACTACCACTTCCATGGAACGATTCATTTTAAATTTTATTTCCATAACATTGATACATGGATGGTAATGAGAATAATTTTAAAGGATAAAATTATTATTATTATATCATTAAGATTTTTGTAATGAAAAATTTGGGATCTTATTAATGATATACTCAATAAACGATCACTGTTAATTAAATCGTTTAAAACAAGTAGAGTAAGAGGAAAATTACTTTATTATTATTCTGTAATATTTTCATATCTATTAATTCTTCTTTTAATTCTCTTAAATTATGATATATCAAAATAATTAATAATTAATAATATCATTATTATTCTGGTATAATTATATTACAACTAAACCACCACATAATTATCCAATATTTATGGTATATTCTTGTTTGGGTTGGTTTAACAACATACTCTTATAATAATATGAATTTATGTAATGTATAACTAGAGGAATTTAATTTCTAGTATAATATAATATAAATAATTAAGTAATTATTTTTGTGGATTTTTAAGGATAACATTATTATTAAACTCATTAATTATTAAAACACTTTTCATTCATTAAGAATCACACAAACATTATCATTGTCAATTACTATTTATTATGTAACCAAGACTACCATTGAATGAAATTAGACATTTAAAAATATCATGTAACATCTATTTCAGTACCATTAATAATATTTTAATGAATAATTTTGTCACAAGAATGAATAGAAATTCATTTTTTATGAAACTAGTTAAAAACAACCAAGATTACTCACACAAAATAATGAAACTAGATCATAAAATGAAAAATATTCAATAAGATAATAATTTTAAATGGATATTAAAAAAAATTTACATGTTAAAAATATTTTTATATAGGTTATAAAGATATTTATGTTTTTTATATAGGATCTTATAGTTTATTCGACTAAGAGGGAGAACAATGTAAGTGTTTATTTGTATCATTTTTCAAATCTATTAGTCTTGTTTGATATTGAGCATCACAAATTATTTTATATAGTGTATTCACTACTTTATTATCTTAAATTATAATTAATATCTCTGATTTTATGATAAATGAATTTTAATTTCATGGTAACACTCAAATTATTATATTACCGCTACCGTAATTATTTCTTGAAATTCAATTCTCATTCATTGTATTATGGTTTTTATTCTTGAACATATTTAATATAATTTGAGTACATCCTACCCATTTATTTCACTACTTAGTAATTTCTAATTTTTCTAGGGATTTAAATTTGTACCACATAACCCCTTTATAAATTTCCCTTGCTTCATCAATTATGATATCTAGAAGGGATTTGGTAAAATCAATTTTCCTTTCATTGAGTTAAAATTTTATTCCTTGAGAATTATCCTTATATGTTTGATAAATCATTATATTTCCAATTTCATAAGATATTTCATCTATTATCCCTATGTATAATCATCTTTTCAACTCATATATTCATTATCAATGAATTTAAATCTCTTAAAAGTTCTGTTTTTTAATAATGAAATATCATATCCTTTAAAGATGGTTTTCCCTCTATTTCCACGTTCATTATTCACAAAAAATGTTATATATTTTCTTTTTGGAAACCTAAATATGCATTCCGTCTTATTATTTATATATTTCCTTTCACCCCTTTTAAAATTTATTATTAAATAACTATATTATTATGTGGGTTTTCAATAAAGGAATTTCAAAATATTCCAAAGGTTTTTCATCCATTAAAAATAAAATCTTTTTTCATCCACACCACATTTTTTTAATAAGACTTTTATATTTTTAACTATGTTTCATTTGAAACTCTTTATATAATTTTTTTCAAAATTATTTTTTTCCCTTGAATTTTTTTTGAAATTAGTTTCCACTTCCATTTTTTATAAGTTTTTGTGAAAACTTTTGAGTTTTAACTTCTATTTATACTACAATTTTTATCATTATGAAAGTGACTTTTTAATAACACATTATATGTTATTTTGATATGATTTCTCTTGTAAAAAGTGTTTCTTGATACCAATTTTTTCTTAAGTTCAGTTTTTGTGATTATTTTAAATTTTTTAGGAATCCCATTCTTTTTCAATGGGTTTCTTATGATTTGATAGATTTTTATTTTCAAGTGGAACACCTATTTATAGATGATTGATGGGTGGGGTCCTATGTATCCCTCCAATTCATTAGTTAAGGATTTATATCTCATGAGAAAACAATATTAAGCACTAAAATTTTGATTGATGTAAACATGAATTATGTACATTTTTTATTCAAATTTTAAAGCATGAAAATTTTGTACATTCACGACATGGATTGTGGGAATTGTTTTTGATGGTGACATTAAACAAGGGAAATTTTTCTAATTCACAACATGAAGTATGTAATTTTTTTATCACAATATGAATTGTGGAAGAATAATTTTTTCTTAATGTTATAATTTATATATACTTATTTTAGATTCAAAGTTCTTTTTTATTATAGGTTTTAAGGTAATGTTACATTTCTAAGCCATATGCTTATGATTATGCTCTCATGGATCATGTTAATTGACTCATGTTTCCATAATCTTTGAATTTATCTCTTATGATATTCCAATCATTATTCTAGGTTTTATGATTCTTTTTTTGTATAATTTTCTTATGTATCATGATTATACACATATTATAATATTTTTATCACTTATGAATTTGATTATTATCACATATGTTTACCCTTAATGATCATTTGATCTCACCATTTTCATATGATTCCATCCCCCATGTAATGAATATAATAAAATCATGTAATATCTATAATAGTTTTTATGTATATAATTTATGGGATTTTTTGAATACTCATTATGGATTAAGTAGTTTCTTTCATAGTGTAAAAAATGACCATTTCATAAAAGGGGAAGAGTTTTGTTTGATAATTTTTTTCCCTATTTATATAAAAATTTAAATCTAAAAGTCATTGGTAATGTGTTGTAATAAAATAGTTTTTAATTCATATAATTATATGGCCATGTCTATAGGACTTAATATTACTAGAGGAAGGGGATTCAGTTAGAGAGGACTATTCTATAGACTCTTGGGAAAAATTGTGTTATGGAATGTATGAATAAAACTTTAGTCGATAACTCTAGTGGTGTGAAAATTTACAGAGGTTTCCCCCATTGTATTTTCGGTGGAGTATGTGAAATATATTTTACACTTAGTCGCTTGAATTCCATCATCACCCTTTTGGTAGAAACTTACATGGAACTGTTAGTCTAGAAAAAGGCTCAATTTAAACCACCTCAAATCCTTAGAGAACACTCATATTCTCATGTTAATTCCAAGTGAAAATAAAATCTAGAGGCTAAGTAACAATAATGGTAATTTGTTTGAAATTTTTATGAATAATTTAAATTTAGACTCTAGGATTGTACCTCTTATAAATTAAACAAAATTTAAAGATTAATATTTAATGAAGAGGTCATATTGAAGGATCAGAAACAAATGGGAAATTTAAATGGAATGAAAGTATCATCAAAATCTGATTTTAACCTGAATTACTGTGTATAATACAAAAATATTTTGAAATTTTTAGTAATAATAATAGTTTAGGAGACACTATGCCATCCGGTGGAGTTATCCGAAGAAGGATGTCAAGTTGTAATAGCATTTCCCCGGCATGATGTTCCACAGAGTTCAAGGAATGTTGAAGATTAATAACATAAATTTTACACTCTAGGAAATTTAGAATCATAATGTTATTAGAACAAAATACAAATACATAGGTCTTATATGGGATAGATCCAAGTGCAATGGTATGGAATTATTTTTCACTTTCTACTTTTGATAGTGAATATAAAACTTTAATCCAAATAGTAGGAAAAAAATTAAATGATTTTAATGAGTGATAGTTATTTATGAGAGTTGAATTTGAGTCCCTCCATGTGTCAAGAACATGGGATCTTTTGGAGATAAATTTAGGTAATATTATTATTCATAAAAAATGGGGTTATCAATGAAAGTAATAAGAAGATGGTGGATATAAGTATAAGGTTTTTCTTGTTATTATTGCTTTTTGATAAAATTTAAGAGTCTATTCTCTAAAATATTCTCTATTATAACCAATCACACAAATATTTTAATAGTGTTTCATATGGTTTCATTGAAATATATTTGTCTATATAATATAGAAATGATAATATGATTCCTTTATGAATTTTTAAATGAATAAATCTATATAGAGAAGCTGGTTGGTTTTAAAGATCAATATAACTCAGAAAAAGTGTATAATATCAAATATAAACATTATAGTTTGAAGGAATGCTCATGGTATTGGAATCAAAAAATTTAAAATTTGACGAGAGAATGACATATAATCTATAGAAATATTAACAATTTTTGTTACCTAAATGTGTTTCATGAAGGGAGTTTCATAATCCTTCCAGTTTATGAGGATGAAATACTAATAGTGGGTCCAATGAATGAAAGGATCAATTATCTAATGGTTTATTTGTACATAAGATTTGATATGTATGATCTTGGTATAAAAAATTGAATATTTTATATTTTGATTATCTGAGATTGAAGTTGTGTTACACTATAATCAACTCTGACTGACTATACATGGAAGCTGATGAAGTTATTTAGTTTTTCAAAAGTAAAATCAATGACCACACCAATTTCCAGACATTTCAAGCTATGTAAGTAGAATTCAACTAAAACAAAATTTGAGGTCATGAACTTGGAAACGTTTATATACACATCATTTATAAGAATTTTTATTTAATACAAGGGTTTTTACTTCTCTTAAAATTTTATAAATACTATATGTTGCCAATAATTTTATGTGAAACCCCAAAAGAGAGAATTATGAGGATGTAAATTTGAACCTACAATAATTAAAGGGTTCTGAAAACTTGGAAATTTTCCTTGGGAC